>VZTX01023808.1:58605-95330 GCA_013400915.1 Pardalotus punctatus
ATTTAGAATCTCAGTTTTCAGTAAGAATTGACCATCATCTTTAACTAAAGACAACTTTATGATTTCATCTGGCTGGTAAAGAAACTCAAAGGGCAACCACAAGCACCAGCTTGCTGTTTATCCATGATGCTTAACTGCTGTCATACTCTGCTATCACCTCAATCCATGGCAGCTGCTGTGGGCTGGGGTTTGGGGGGACAGTGAGAGCAGGGCACCCACCTGAGCCATGGGTGAGACTACACCAGGTCTGACATCCTGCTAATATGGGACACACCAAACTGCTCAACACTTCCAGTCCCTAGGACTCCTCTGTGCGCCTTCTGTGACCCAGCACCAGGCATGCACTGCTTATCCGCATGGATGTGTGTGCCAAGCACTACACTGGATTCAGCAACCAGGCTGCAACACAGTTCCTGCTCTATCAGCACAGGCACAGCCAACATGAATCCTCTGTAGAGCTTCTCATGTCTTCCCACCAAAAAAACCAAGAAACCCAACAAAAAAAATTTACTCAGCCAATAGTACTAATTAGAGACTTGTGCATTTACGAGGGCATAGTAGTGTCCTTCCTTTGCCAGGAGCTGGCTGTGGGTGCCCTGCTCAACCACCCTGCCATTCTGGATCACCACGATGATGTCAGCTGTCTGCACCGTGGACAGGCGATGAGCAATGATGATGCAGGTCCGACCTTGCCGGGCATTATCCAGAGCTTTCTGGACAATCTGCACACAGATAACATGAAAATGCTGTTAGCACCTGGAAAGGCTTCCCTTGTCCTGGGAACTATGTTTGATTTCTCACTCTCCAATCACCTGAATACACCTCCCACAGAGACACAAGTCAGCGCACACAGGAGACCTTTACTCAACAGGGTTTCTCACTGAGCTCAGTGAGCCTGATCAAACAACTGTAAGACATGAAGAAGATGGTTCTTGGGCATCCAGCTTGGATCAGAACACAAATTCAGTGTTACCATCAAACACAGCTAACAGGTAGAAAACTGAGCTCCACAAGGTGTTTTATACTTAATTTTTTTATTTTTTCTACTTTTTATTTAGTAGATATAAACAACTTCCTAGTATAATTCAATTCAGAGCTTTCAGGTGGAAAAGCTACCATGATACACCTGTCTTGTTTAACAACTGAGCATTTCTAGCATGCTTGCATTAATTTTACTCTACAGAAAGCAGCTAGCCATGTTCATAAATGTAAGTGTTACACATAATAATCATTACTCACTTTTTCACTTTCTGTGTCAAGAGCAGAAGTAGCTTCATCCAGAAGCAGAACAGCAGGATTACGAACCAGAGCACGGGCAATTGCTATTCTTTGTTTTTGACCTCCAGAAAGTTGTGTTCCTTTCTCACCCACCCGGGTATTATATTTCTGGATGTTAAAAAATAAAAAAGATCACCAATGAATACTCTCAGAGAAGGAAGATTAGAAAAGTAAAATTTTATGCATAGCTATCAAAGCTTTTAAATATTTCCATCTTGAAAGAAAGAATAGTGCAAGCGGTTTTAACAAACCAAAGGCTTTATAAACACCTCTAGTACAAGCAGTTATATATACAGCCACACATATCTATAGCCTATTTGAAAATTTACTCCTTCAAACACTGGAATATGTCTTGAATGGTACCAGCAGTGACGTGTCCACAGAGCATTCAATTGTATGAGTAACTAGGGATTCAATGCTTACTGATATAAACACAAAGAACTTGATGTTGCATTGCTTATGAATAAAGAAGCTCAAACATCATTAGCAGTAATGAAGATGAAATATTTTTCAGTATCATTAACTCAGTTTCAGGTACACAGAACTGCAGTGAAAACAAACTATCGAGGCATTTTTCCTTGTTAGAGCCAAATTTGTGTCAGGCATGAAGGTCAAATGCCATGTCATTCATTTTTGATTTACTGGCTCTTTGTATTTATTAAGAGACACTCCCTGTGCGTGCACATTCAATTAGAAATAGACTACATTATTTTACTAAATTACTTTGGAAATAAAAAAATTATTTATCAGAATAAACTAAAGTTTCTGCTGTCAAAGGAAAAAGAAATAAAAAAAAATTATTATGAGCACTTGCTTGTACATAGAACACCCTTTTATCTCCCTCTCCCCACCTGCCCCCCCAGATATTCTGCTTTGTCTACCACTATAATTGGCTTTTTTTTTCCCCACAAACTAAAAAGGATTTTAAACTTGAAACACACTGACATTTTAAAACATAAATGCCATACTTTTTCTTAAGGAAAACAAAAGTGCTTATTTTTAATATTATTTAAGTGAGAGCTCCCTAGATTTCTCCATATAATTTAAAATATTTGATCTCACTGTGAAGAGAAAATCACTGTCTCTTACCTCTGGTAGTTTTTCAATGAAGGCATGAATATTTGCTGCTTTAGCTGCTGCTTCAATTTCCTCCTGACTAACCACCCTGTTGTTGTCTCCATATTGGATATTTTCAGCAATGCTGCAGTCAAACAAAATGGGCTCCTGTGACACCAGGCCCAGTCTGGACCTCAGCCATTGTAAATGCAGAGATCTGGTATCAAATCCATCTGCTAGCTAGAAAAAGCAACAGAAACGTGATGCCAAGCTGGCTATTGAGCTCATCCACACATACCTGCTGCAAACAGAAAACATGAATTGTAAGAGGAAGCCCATTATGTTTAGATTCCCAGATGAAATCAAGTAAATTTTTTGCAAGTAAATTTTTAGATTAAATATTTGCTTTCATTATTGTTTAATTTTGTGTTGTTTTCCTTCCAGTTCCTACCAGCCAGAAAAAAACATGCAGATCTACTGACCCCAAGAAGCACCAAGAAGCTCACGGAAAAGCCTGTCCCTTAAGAAGCTGGACAGAGCAACAAATACTCCCAGCTGTAGGCCTTTAACTCACTCTTACAACCTCCAAGGAGGTTTCTTTTGACTTTCTATACCCATTAATGGCCATTGCATCAAAAAGTCCATTGCAACCTTCTGATGGTGACAAAATAATATCCATGTGAAGTTACATTAGTGTTATCTAAAGCATGTATCCATGTCCCCAGTGTGTTAATTCATATCAGCAAGAAAACTTACACACTGACAAGAAAGATATGTAAGTTATGCCCCCATCTGACCAGGGTGTGAGAAGCCTCGGGGAGGAAATTTAGTCTGATATGGTCATTCCTTTCCCAGGCAAGATCTGTGACCTGAGCCAGCACACTGTGCCCACATGGGTGCCGCTGCTGGTACATGTGAGCAAATGCACAGCACAGGCAGTGACAGGGGTTTTGGGGCTGTCTACAGATCCACTGGAGGCACTGTCTCAGTAACTCACACCTCTAAAAAAAGGCAGCTCAGCAGAGCTACTGCCAGGATTGTGTAAAGCCTCTGAAACCTTGGCAGATAAAAGTCCTATAGATTTAATTGCTATTAATAGCCACACAAGTCTATTTTTACCACTTGTCCTTCCACCGGGTCATAAAATCTCTCCAAGAGCTGAATGGATGTGCTTTTGCCACAGCCACTGCTTCCTACTAATGCCAGAGTCTGTCCTTTGTTGACCTTCACGTTCAGTCCTTGCAATACCCGAACTTCTGGCCTTGTTGGATATACAAAGTGGATGTTTCTGAATTCAATGTTACCTTCAAAATGGCTCTGAAAAGCAACAGAGAGTTCACACGCACATATTAACATTTATTAGCTTTGCTTTAACAACACTCATTGAGATTTGGTTATTAAAGTGAGAGATCCAAAGAATTTTATGGAGGCATTTTCAAAAGTGATTTTGAAATTCTTTTAAATAACTTATTGGACTGAGCATAGTATCACTAGTTATAGGATGATCTGGAGATGTAAAGTCTCTAGATCCTTTTAGAGAAGGAGTTTTCTGCATCTCTTGTATTTATTTTTCACTTCATCTTTCAAAACAATATCACAGAATCACAGAATAAGCTGAATTGGAAGGGATCTTCCAGGATCATCAAGTCCAGCTCCTGTCCCTGCAGAGCACCATCCCCAGGAGTCACACCATGTGCCTGAGAGCATTGTCCAAAGGTTTCTTGAACTCTGTCAGGTTGGTGCTGTGACCACTTCCCTGTAAAACCTGTTCCAATGCTCAACCACCCTCTTTAGACAAACTGAAATGAAAAATAGGCATGGTGTCTAACACAATTAAGGCACTTCTACTTGTAATATAAACTGTATCATTTGCTTTGTTGATGTCACCCTGCAGGTAGCACAATTTGAACAAATGCACACAAGGTCAAAATCAGAGATTAAGATAGTAGAGCTAAATTTTTTGGTAGTTTATTCACAGGCACAAATGACAAAGCTGTGTTTTAAAAAGCAGAGATAGTTGTTAATTAGCCATTCCAGCCAGGCTGATATTAATCACAAGTGGAAGAAACAGGGCACATGTCAAGGCTATTGCCTGTCCTGTTCTTTGGGGTATGAGCCAGGCCCATGTACATACCAGCAGCACCACTAACATGATGCTCTCACTGCAGTAATGACCTAATTTGATGGGATCAAATCTTTGGCTTGCTAAGTCACAGGCATCACTGTTAGTTCAGTCCAGCCTATACTAGAAAAGGTTTCACTTATGTTTCATTTCACTGGAGACCTTCTGCCAAGACTTTCAATGTCTGTGCCAGAGAACCCTGTTTCAAGAAAATATGCAAGTGTGCTCAGAACTTTAAAGGCTGAAAATCCTGTAAATAAGCTTAAAGTTATAGAAAACTGGATTATGGTTTCCTGAGTAGGAGCTACCATCTAAACCTACGTGGGAAGTTAATTTTAAACTTAGATGAACCCAGGTGTGCCAGTGCAATACTTCCAGAACGTGTAAGTTGAAAGCATCACATGCAGAAATTTGACACATGCTGAGGTCAGCCTCCTTAATGACAATTTGGGTTTAGAGGTGAGGCCCTTTGGGAAATTTCTGAATGTCTTTTGTTTCTTTACTTTTTATTTTTTTTTCACTTTGTATTGTTTTTTCCTTGTTGTGTCTTTCCTCCTCCAACTTTAGAGCAAACCAAATTATTCATCAAGTTCATTTTAACTTCACAAGAGCACATTTTTAATTGTAAGAGTTTCCACAGACTGAATAGGATGGCTTTTGACAAAAGTGTCTGTCTCTAAAGGAGCCAGTCTCTCATATCTACAAAATAATTAGAAAAACGCATTAGTATTTTACTTCTCCTGTAAACACTTACACAGGCAACACAACATTTATTGGAACTGACATTATCAGTGTTTTCCTCAAGCCATTTAAGATGTGAGTCAGTAGAAAGAAACTTTTTTTTTTTTTACTCATTTTTCTGAAATCCAGAAATTATATGGTTCCTAAATAAGTCAGTACCCACTATTTATATAGCATCTGTCTTTTGATAGAACCATAGAATGGTTTGGATTGGATGGGGCCTTAAAGAACATCTCATTCCAACCCCCCTGCCATGGACAGGGAAACCTTCACTATGCCAGGTTGCTCAGAGATCCATCCGGCCTGGCCTTGAACACCTCCAGGGATGGGGCAACCACAACTTCTCTGGGCAACTTGTTCCACCCTCACAGTAAAGAATTTTTGTCTAGTATCTCATCTAAGCCTACTCTCTTCCAGTTTGAAGCCATTCCCCCTTGTCCTGTCACTTCCTGCTCTTGTAACAAGTCCCTCTCCATCTTTTTTGCAGGTTCCCTTCAGGTTGGAATTAGGTCATCCTAATTCAGTCACCTTTTGTGACATCCTAAGAAATATGGAGCTGTAAATACAATTTGCAGTGATACATCATTACTAACTTAGTTCATTAAAACTTTTTCTGGGAAAAAACACCACTCCTTCCAAAAAATACGCACAAACCCCAAAAATGCAAAGAAACAAATCTCCAACATCCCCTCAAACCCCAATCTAAAATACCACCAACCCTTACCAATTTTTCACCTTCTTCACTGTAACTGTCAATTAGAGGTTTTCTGTCCAAAAGTTGAAGGATTCTTTGGGCTGACATTCTAGCTTTGCCATAGTCTGGTGCTAGGGAAGCAGACTGACCAACATTCATAGCTGCAAATATGACAGAAGAGAAGACTCTAAAAAGCAAAGGACAAAGTGTGATTCATTCCAGGTAGAACAATGCATTATTTTCCTCCTGTGTAAAACATACCTTCAGAATAAAGTTTTTTAGCACCTTTATGTTATGATATTTCTGGAGTTCCTCACACTCCAAAATGTCATCCAGAATTAGGAAGGTCAGCTTGTTCCTGTAGCTACTTTACAGCTGAACAGTGGTATCATATTGCTTCTCTTTTTAACACCCTCTGTCTGGATGGGATGTCAAAGGGCAAAGCTTTCTCCAGAGCAGGTGTGCTGAGTTTGCTGCCCACTCTTGCTGTTTCTTTGCCCAAATATGTTTCATTTCCCCCAAAACAGCCCTTATGCCCAAAGAACACTCCCAACCAGACCAAATTCCTGAATTCCCATGCCCCATTACTGCTGTAATTTGATAAAATAATTTGCATGCATTGAAGTCACTATCCCGTGTGCTGATTTTGATCTTTTTCACATTTTATAGAGTATACTCACATAAATACATTTTCGAAGTTGGTCATACAATTAGCAATAAGCCATGCCCCAAATCTGAAGACTGCCGCATTAATAAAGTACTCTGCACACTGAGCTATTCCATAGGTAAATCCATAGAAAGGAGCTTTTTTCCGAGACTTTCTGATAAAAGAAGAGACTTTCCATAAATGACTTGTAAAATGAAACAGCAGACACTGGCTGGGGGATAGCCAGACTTCTGGAATAAAATTTTCAAGCAATGCATCTCACCCCCAAAAACACAACAAATCAGCCCACGACATGCACACTCACAAACAACCCTTGCCAGACCCTAAGAGCCCCCAGCCTCATGACACAGACCTGCCCTTAGGACAGAAAGCAATGAAATCCTTGATCCTCAGTTATGTTAAATTGAATCCCCTTCCTTTGCTTTTATAGCAGGGCAGGTCACTAGAGCAGTTAATTAAAATGAAATAAGTCAGTAACTACACCATATGACCCATTTTATTAAGAAAACAAGCAGGCTCCAGCCTGGCCTAGAGAGCTGCCTGCGGGCTACCACCAGCTCATCCCATCTGAGCAGATACCTCTCATCCCAATTCAGAGCAGGGATATATTGCTGGGTATCCCTACAGAGATTCAGACTATGCTGCTATTTCTCAGCCTATCCCTCTGGAAAAGTTTCATTTTGTGTAGCTAATTGAACACACACCAAATCAGAGTCTGGAGAACTCTGCCCTCATTGTTTAGGATTCTCTCTGAGGAAGAGGAAATCTCCTTTCTAGTCTGAGCTGTAAATCAGACCCGTGACAGTCCAGGCAAGCATCCTGCCCAAATCTGGGCTCTTAGCAGTTCACCAAACATTGAATTTTAACACTATCTTGGCTGAAGACAGATTGTGCAATACATAATTTCAATTCCTTCTTTTATATTAGAAACAACTTAGATTTTGGCATATTTTATTTAAATAAAATAGAGCTAGAAAAATCTGGCAGCTGTGGTGATTCAAATGCCTTTCGGTGGAGACAAGTCAGTGGGATGTAGTGGGTCAAACAAGGGAAACATATGAAGTTCTTTTCATGGTTCCAAAGTCATATGAGGGGAATGAAACTGGTTTATGTTGTAAAGAGTGTGGTGGAATTGTCACTTCCTAAGTTAAGTAGTATCAGTGCAATATACTGAAACTGAGTGAACATATATCCTATATTGTAGGCAAAGACAATATTCTGTAACACATATGCAGTGAATGCAGTTTATAAAATGTTTGGATAATAGAAGGCAAATCCTGCAAATTTTTTTTTTTCACCCTGCATTTAAGAATGTATATTAAAATATAGAGACTATACAAATTTCAAAGCTATATGAACAGGTATTGATATTCTTCCCAGTCTTTTGGGTATTGGATAGGTTCCAAGAAATGCATTTACAGTAAATCTGAAAGACTAAAGTGCATGAAGAAAGAAGTACTAGAGGAAAAAAAAAACAACTCACCTGTATGTACAATTTAAACTAGCAACATATCTTTCATAAAATGCTTCTTCCCTGGTCAGTGAAGCTACAGTTCTTATGTTTTCAACTGATTCTGTTGAAATCTAAACAAATAGATTAAACAAATAAGAAATAATCCCTTACAACTGCAATATACCACATATCTCCTGAAAACTTGATCTCTTCTCTAGCTTTTGTTATTTTGGATCAGAAAGTGCCTGCTTAACAGTAGGGATCAAGGTGAAAGAAAATCCTGAGCAGTGAAATAATTCACCCCATGGTTGAGAGACATGGTGAGGGCTGACGCCAACAACATATTTGAGTTCAGAACCGGACCAGCATGCAGGAAGCATCACCAGTGTCTTCCCTAACCCATGGGTTGTGGCCCTCATGAATTAAACCCAATTTAATAAAATGGGAGGAAACTCTAATCATCTGGACACAGCTTGCTCTTTTGCATGAACTACTTCTATCTCCTGGAAGAGCTCTATCAGGTCAATGAAGGCAGCACCCTGAAATTCTTGAGGAAATGAATGGCTTGCCTTTATGACAGAATAAAAAGGTATCAATGTTGCAACACTTCTGGCTGCAGCAGAGCAGTGCAGAGACACCTTGTTCACCCTAGGCACAAGGTGCGCCAGTGCTGGGCCTGCTTCTTCTGCAGCTGCCACTGCCCATAAATCCACTATGGAGGCTTTCAAATGCATTTTTATAGCCTAATTTGCAGATAGTTTGTGTTATCTATGTTTGGCTTTTCTTGAAGATATATAAACATTCCCCTCAACACCCTTCATTTATCTTGGACAACTGAGTCAGTTATAACATAACTACAATGTTGTCCTTGAAAGTGATCTCACACCAGAACCCTGTAGTTAAAATTGAAAAACTTACTCTTCCAGCCTCTTCCAAAGCTTTTTGGTCTTCTGCAGCATGACCAGACATAGAGCTAGCACTCACAGCATTTGCACCAACAATAAAAGGAATGCAGGCTAGGATAAGCAAAGTTAGCTGCCAGCCATATACAAATGCAATAATGATGGCGGTCACAAGGGTAAAGACAGTCATAGTCATCAGTGCAAGTCGACTTCCAGTTGCCTAAGAAAACCCCAGAAACCCCCCAAATATATGTCATTAGAATTTTCTTTTTGTTGCTTTAATTACCACTTCAAATTGCTGTCAAGGCCAAAGTTTTGGCTGGAAAATGAAACCATGTGTGATCATGTGTTTGGATATTATGCACCAACTTACTTAACCGTTCCTAGAGAGTCCTCATACCTGCCAGCATTCAGGCCTTCAAGAGGTGTAAACATAGTCTAGAGAGTTGGACTCGACAGTTGTTTAATGAAATATGTGTCTGGAACTTCACATGCTACCCAAGGCACATAAAATTGTGACCACCGTGACAGCGGGGCAAGTGGGCAGTAAGATGTCTATCAGGCAAGAGGGGTTTGAGTCTAACAACAGCCATTCACTGAGACACACCACACTAACAGGGGTGAAAAATATTCGTCCTCAGCTTCTCACACTGCTGCACTTGGGGCTGGGTTCTTAGAGAACAGAAATCTGAATTTGGCCACCCTGCAGAAATGCTTTATCTCAGTGGGATAATGAGTAGGAAAGATTAACTCTGACTGAAGAATTCTCACCTCCTCCCTGCCTGTACAACCTTTTCATCAAAAACTTTTAAAAATGAGAGTTGATTAGCATCCAGCATCTGGGTGGGCTCTGATCTGCAGAAAAAAACTTCTGCAAACAGCCCTGTGGAAATAGTTCATCTTCCCAAACTTGGCAAAATCAAAAATCCTTGGCATGGGAAGCAAATATTCTTCTTTCTTTTGCTAAAGACTTTCCTGCCCTGAAAAGACTTTTCTTCTTCAATAAATTAAAACTATTAATAATTAAACCAATGCCAAGGTGAATTGTTGCCATATGTTTTAGGGGTTGTGCATAAAAATGTATTTGGAAGCTTCAACCGGTGCAACATGAGGCATGGTGCTGACTTACTGACAACTCTGGCACTCCCAAGAGCACAATAACTCTGGAGACCCATTCATGCCCATAGATGTTTTTTTGACAGGGTGATAGAGTTCAATGCCACTGAAGAAAACAAACTTTAAAAGATGAAAATGACTAAATTTTGTCAAAGAGAAAGGGAGAAAATAATCTCCCTGCAAGCCCATAAAGAAAGATAGAAAAAAAAAAACCTATGGAGACTGAAAATGTAGGGATTAAAGGATTATTGATGTACAAATATGAAGGAGAAAAAAAACCCACTGGTAAACTTTTCCCCACAAGTCCTGAAGTGACATTATTTTCCCCTGCAAAGAGACAGGAAGAAACAGAAATGTTCGGCAGATTGTCAGGTTCTACTGATGAAGTGAGCAGTTGGAGGAGCTGTGCAGAATTTACCATATTGTTTTGCCAGCCTCCAGTGGCCACCTCTCCCATACCAGCTTCTTGAGTAACTCCCTTCCTTGGCCATTGCCCTCCGTGATGTTTTTCAATTATGCCAGTCTATTTCTTACTGTTTGTGAAGCACATTTTGTGGCAACGGGAAGAAGAATTCTCTTCCCTGAGGTCAGTAAGTGTTTGTATCCTCTGCAGGTGCAACCTCATTTTGGCATTCAGGTGACACCCATAACAGGATGTAAAAACGTGGGGTCCAATGACTGTGGTCTGAGCATATATATACAGATTTCACTTTGCATAGTGAAATGGTCTACAGTTATTATATTATTTAGCTTAAAGACTTGCAGGGAGAAAGATACGTGAACATCTGCTGGATTCTTGATAGTTGTTGTGAATTATTAGCTGGGAAACCATTTCCAATTTATCTGTAGCATGGTATGCAAATAATCTTGGAGTTCTTTTCCAATTGCAATTAATATTTGTAAGACAAAAGATATTTAAAAAACACATATAAAAAAATTAACATACGCCTTTAACTTGGGAAGCATCTGTAGCAAGACGAGTTAGCAGAACACCAACAGCATTTTTCTGGTCATCATACCATCCAATCTCCTGCAAGAAAAGACACTGATTTTTGTTTCAAAAAATTACATGAAAGTACAAAACAGGATGGCTAACTGAATATTCTTTCTCTGTCATCAGTATTTACAAGTAAACTTCAAGAAAAAGCTTAAAAAGCATCATTCTTTTGTGGACATCTAATCATTCATAATCAAAGGGTTATTGGCTGCAATGTTTTCCTGAATGTGGCTATTTAGAAACTTGTATAATAAACATCATTTACTTAGACATTCCTTGGACCTGAAGAGGCTAACTATTCTCGTACAAATTTCCTATTCCATCAACTATAGAATGATAGAATATCCTGAGTTGGAAGGGACCCACAATGATTTGTACATACAGAAAGAAAAGGAAGCATTTTTATTTGAAAAGGCTGTGGTAGGGTTTTTTTTTTCCTTCCAATCACCCAGTTTACTGTCTTCTGGTCCCTTTCAGAGGTTTCTATGAACATATAGGCTCTTGCCCATGAAAATTGCTCTCTTGATATCCTAACTGCCTAATTCATACCTGCTGAAGCAATGCTCTGAAGGACAAAGAGCGCAGTCTCATTGTTAGAGTTTCCCCAGACTTCCCAAACATGAATCCCTGGGGGAGGAAAAATAGTCACATTTTCTCATCTGATGCTGTAGCTCTGTTTATAAATCTGCACAACAAAAGCAATCACATCAAGAAGCACAACAAAAATCACACCTACAACCCCCTGTAAATATATATATCATGGGGAAAGCATCATTCACGTTCCTGAACCTAATACTTTATTTTGTCACAGAAAGGAAGCAACATAGCAAAGAAGGCATCTATATATTACAATACTTGTATCACGACCACCCAAGCAAAGAAAGATTAAACTTTTTTGGTCTTGCACACACAGACAGCAGCACAAGAAGATAAATCAACCTGTCTAGTGACTGGCCTCCCTACCCTGACTGCGATCAGAGACATTCACTCACAGCAGTCATACCAATGGATTTTATGATATGGACATCAATGGGCACTAAATGTTTCCTGCAAGCTTTAAAGCAGTCAGAAGAGGACGGTAAATGATGCAGTTTACTTGATGGTATGAAAAATATCATCTGCAATGGAAAGAGTCTACTTTATACTTACTTTGTCAAGAGCCTATAGACTCTTACAACCAGTGAGAAATGTCAGTACTAACTTGGACCAGACCCTCAACTTTGATTTCAATCATGCTTAATTAACATTGCCTTCAGTGGGTTATTTAAACTAAGAGCAAATATAGTCTTTAAGTAAACACTAACATTAAGTCTACATATCTCAGAAAGACCCTGACACTTCTGCATATTTTTGTAAGCTCTGATTGGCGTATTGCTTCTCTGATTGTGTTGACATGAGTTATACCTGCAGCCTGCTGGAGAGTTCAGAGCTTTTAAGATTTCAGTGTAGTGACACTTACTTGGATTATGTATGCTGTTAAGATAATCACTCCAAGTAAAAGAAATATTAAAGAAAGCACCACAGTGTTTTTACTCCTTTTTTCTGGATCTCTTTCTTGAAAAGCCTATGAAAGGAAAAAACCCACAAAAATGAGTACAGAGACAAGTGTCACTTACATGAGGCAGCCTTCATCTCAAGAAGTCTGTCCACTTTAATTTCCTTTAGCAAGTATTCTGGATGCTAAAAATCAGTCTGCAGTCAAGAACCCAGTAGACAGTCCAGGTTTCCATTTAACCTACATTGCACGAATTTTTTCTCCCAGCCTCATCAATATTCCTACTCTCTCCTAGTCAGATGCAGTTCCACCATGCTCTGCTTCTAGAGAGTCCCTTCAATATTTTTTAATGGATCTATTTTTGCAAGTCAGTCCCACTCAGAGAATTACATGGAAAGAACTGACGGAGTGGTTGAACATAAAGGAAGCTCAGGACTGCAGCCTCTAGTTGCAAAAAAACCCCCAAAACCAAAACAAAAACAACAAACTGCCCCCCGCAACCCCCCAAAAAAACCAAAACCTTGAACAAAAACCACAGAAAAAACACCACCACCACAACAACCCCAAAAAATGAAAACAAAACAACCCCAAAAAATCTCACTCACAAAAAAAAAAAAAAAAAAAATCCTGAAAAGCTTACCCCAATGATTTTTCCAAATATTACAGCGAATGCAGGATGGACCGCACCTATGACAGCAGCAGCAATGACTCCCAGCAGTACATAGAGCCACTCAGGTTTGTTCAGAGCCAGGATTCTCCAGTAAGGCACAGCAGGGAGATTTTCTTCCTACAGGAAAAAGTTTTAAGTTTTCCTTGGAAAGTTGCAGAACACAAAATTCCCCAGACAGTGGTGTTCATTAGGCTTTGAGAAGTGAACCGTCTTGGTAAACTGCTGAAAGCCCTCTCTGTGCACTCAGAGCAAGCAAACATGCTGGAGATTTGCTGCTTTGCTATTTCATATCCTAGAACATCAAAAATGTAAAAATTTGGAGGCAAAAAACTTAAACTAAGTCATAAGGGAGAAGGGCCAGGACAGTTCATTGCAAGTCAGACAGGACTGGTCACCACAAATGGCAAATAACACTTCAACCATTATAAAGAACTGAAAGTCTCACTGTTCAGAGCACAGAATAGATCCCTCCAGTTCAGCTAAATGCCAGTGGGCTGGCACAGAGGTAATTTTCCTCTTTGGCAAACTATATCTAATTAATCACTACCAAAACCAGGAAAGAGGCATAGGTTAAAAGAGTCAGTTAAGCCTGTTTCTGCTTTGAAACACAAAAAACGTTCTGTCCTGCTTTATCATTTATTTAAGTGCCTGTGCCTCTAAAGGGATATTTCTGGAAAAGCAAATAATGAAAACATCAGAAATGAGACAAAATATTAGCCAGGATTACAAGTAAGTTGCTCTTGCTTCCTAATTATTTTATCCTGTGTTTCAGATGCTGAATAAGGGTGGATAAGCCTCGATTATAAAATGCTGATTTTTCTGAAAAAATTACAACTTCTGGATGATCGACTTAATTTTTTCTGAATGGGATGAATATTGTGTTCCTGAGCATGAACACCCACTCCTTCTTCTAAGGTCTTAATCAGTATTAATACACAGCCAAAAAGTATCTTTAGAAGTTACATGACTTTTTATATGATAATAGGAATGGATCCAGCTCCTTTGTGCTATTTAAAATATTCATTAGCTGGAAGATATATTTTAGTGAGGAGGAATATCTATAGATAAAAATTATACGATATATTTAGTAAATATTGATTTAATGCCGGAGTATTTATTTCATGAGTATTTCATTATATTGATTTCATGAGTATTTCAAAAGTGTTACCTTCATTGGTATTGATTGCATTAATTATTTTAAATAGTCAGATTATTTAATACCAATGAGATCCTAACTTCCACAGGTTTAAAAGTATTCATGGTTTTACTCTGGAATTTATATTTCTTCACTTCAAGTATCTTGAAGTCAGGCAAAAAAACTCCAAAACTAAACAAAAACCCCAAGCAATCTCAATATACCCAGTAACTTTTCCAATATGTTTCATGAAAAAAATGCTCCAGTTAAAGCTCTACAAAATAGAAAAAAAAAAGTAAAAAATAAAAATTGAGTTTCTCTTGAGCTGCTTACCCAAAGTTTGATCCATAATGCACTAGAAATCTGCTCTTTTTGATGCTGTGAGCAAGTTGTACTCAACTTTGACAAAACAAAATAATTTTTCTAAATCCTGAACATCCTATGTGACTTTTATTGATGTATGACATATGTCAACTAAATTGCTTTATCTGCAAAAACCCTGCAGAAGTGAAGCATATCCTAACACAGAGAGCGTAATAGCTCTTTTACTGGGAATGCTCTTCAAAATGTTAGGGTTTTGAACATGTATTTTTTGCTTGCCATAAATGTAGTACAAGACTCCACAGTGCCTTCAGTTTGGATACTCACACTCCATGGATTACATTATCCAGCAGTATTTGCAACAGTAAGTACCAGGGAGTAAAGAACCTTGCAAATGAAATCTCACAACTAGTTTTAATTAGATAGAATTAAAACATCAGTACCACTAAAACAATAATTGTATGAAACATGACAAATCAATAGCAAAAGTTCTTCCAGTTCCACACTGACTCGCTAGTGTTAAAATGAAGATCTTAAGACAAATGACTGTCCCCAGATACTCAGTCTGGTGCATACTGACTGCAACAGCACCAGAGTAAAGATTGCATGGCAGCCAGCTATCTAAAGGTAAGTCAAGTTATGGGCTTTTTGTTTCTGCTTACTCTTATCATTACAATTCTATACTGAAGTTCTAATACCAACCTCCACCGCCTTTTCTTTCTTCTTTTTTCCGGGTTTTTTAGATGAACTTGTCTTGCTCTTATATCTGCTGGATTGTCTTTGAATGCTGCCTCTCCCAGAGATCACAGATTCTTCAAAATTATCTTGAAGAGTCTGGTCTTCCAGAGGATTTACGTTTTCCTCATACTCCTCATCTCCTCCGCCTTCACTATCTTCTGATGTGTCATTACCTTGAACATCACTGCTACAACCCTAGTGGTAATTCAGGATATAAAATTACAAGGCATTTTGAGCAGAAAGAAGGAAAAGTAATTTTTATTTCCCCCTCATTAATACCGCTAATTCAGTTGTGTAATTACTGTGGCCTATAGGTCACATATATTTCAGTCTGCAATGGCAGAGCAGTAGACTATTCAATACTGACTTTTTCCCTCTTTTCCTCTGAAGTCTGTAGAATCCATGTGGAATCTAACACCTCTGTGGTTATTCCATAATTATGCAGTCTCTGCCTTAAACTCACTTATGTTTTTGACATATTGGACTGTGTAAATATAAAACACTTATGGATAAAGTCCCCAGGAATTCCAAGCCTGTGTCTGTGCCCAGACTAGAATAACTGCACAGCAGCCATCTGGACAATATGCAGGAACCAGAGGGAGAAAATGGCACCATCCACCATGATTTGACAACTTTGTGAAATGGAGAAAGAAAGTAAAGAAATCTGCCCTTACCTGTTGCATGACAAGGGAATAGTAGACTCCCTTCTGCAACATGAGCTCGCTGTGAGTGCCTTGCTCAACCACAACACCTTTCTCAAATCCAGCAATAGTGTCAGCAGTCCTGATGGTAGACAGTCTGTGAGCGATCACAATGGTGGTACGTCCAGCCCGAGCCTTACAGACACACACGAAACCCAGTTACAATTAAAATGTGCAAGAAAATAGCACAGAAATATACCAAAAGATATTTTAGCCATTTGTAATATAAAGTAAATCAAAACTCTAAAAATCATTATCTTTTAAAAGCAAAGATAATTTTTTTCCCTGGTTTCATGCCTCTTGTTTAGCAGTCCAATGACACTTTCATTTGACTAATTTAGGTAGAAAAAACCACATTAATCTTTTTAGACAGGCAACACAGGCATTAAAGACTATAATGAAGGTTATTTGACTTTTTATGGAACTTGAACTGTTTGAGTTAAAATTGCTCATAAAGTGTTTCCATGTGCATGCAAGCATAAGGGGGAAATGGTATGAGAATAGTTAAATCTTTCTGAAAGCAAAGCAAGGATAGAAAAATATAAAAAAGAGCAGGTATCTCCTTTATATACCATCCCTGGAAATTTTTGGAAGTACAGCAGAACTAGCAAAATGCTTTATGAGATACAGAGTTATCTGAAAAACAGCTGAATACAAGCAGCTGCACACAAATGCCCAGAAACAGTGAGGATTCATAAGGTTAATATCTCTGCTCCTCAGCTGTAAAAATAATGAACAATATTAGCACCACTTTTTCCAGTCAGGGATGTTGAAAAGAAATTTGGAAATCCCATTTGGGGACTACACTGATGGACATAAAAAAGCTGTGAAAAGATGATTAAGTTATGAATCAGGGCTCATTTTTGTGTGCTCTGGGAACATGATGAAGGATGAAGAAGACTATATATGGGCTTAATTGAGCAACCTACCTGTGTTATGCACTAAATGAATCAATAAACTTCTGGAAAAGGTAATTACTTGATTACAAAATTAAAAAAAAAAGAACATGCAGAAGAAAGCCAAATTACATCTGAAGTGGCAATCTTTTAGTGTTTAATTCTGCATCAATTGTACAATTGATATACAAATTAGATTATATGAATATTATTTTTGCATCTACATGTTACCTCAGTACTAATATCACTAGATTGAAGTGAATATAAGAAACAGCTGCACTTTACCTCAGATTTAAATTGACTAGCAAGTGAAATTGACAAATTCTGTGTTTCCCTTGAGACATATTAGTACTTTGTATCTTTCTGCATAACTACTGGAATGAAAGGCAGGATTTTTCACTTAATTAAAAAAAAATCCATTAAAATAAATATTACACAAAATCAAAGACATTCACACCCAACCATAAAATTCTTGTTCAGTCAAAGCCTATGTGTTCCACTAGGTGTTGATGGAAACTGCTGATGAAGGAGGGCTGTGAGGAAGGTATTGTCTGCTGATCAGAGACATGGGTACAAGCTTTGATAGCTCTGCTCTTCAGCAACACCCACCCTAGAGCTGAGGGGCTGCTAAAAGAAGGAAAAGAATGAAAGTGGCTAAATCCCAAGAGCTTTCTGAAAAATATGAATCAACTATTCAAGAAAGAAAAAATACTAGGAATATTATACATACTTTTCTACTAATCTACCTGAAAAAGGCCATTCTGTCCTCATACCTTGCCTTGATAAGATGCCATCAATATTTGACCAGCAAATGAACAATTATAATTTGAGAAAGGGAGTATAGGAGGCCTCACTTATCATTCCACATGACTAAGTATCTTTGTAATTAGTAATGATGCAAAACCAAAACCCATTTAAAAAAAAAAAAAAAAGTTTTCAAGTAAATTTTTAATGGTTCAAATGGCCTTTTAAAACAGTGAAAATGAACATCCACCCAAATTATATCTTTCAATGTTCTTGATTCTGATGGAAAGCTGCACTGAAAATTGTACATTAATTTTCCTTAAGTGCTGCTGCACCTTTTCACAGCAGCTGACAGCTTCAGTAACATGAGTCCTACCTTGTCAAGAGCTGCCTGCACTATAGATTCACTCTGAGTATCTAATGCAGATGTAGCTTCATCCAGAAGAAGAATCTTGGGATTTCTTGCCAGGGCACGGGCAATAGCTATTCGCTGCTTCTGTCCTCCACTCAGCTGAGCCCCTCTTTCACCCACCATGGTGTTAAATTTCTGAGGAAGGAGACAGCAGAACAGCAGTTGAGAGACATCTCAAATCCTCACTTCTCAGTGCAAGTCTAAGTTCTCACCTTCTAGAAGATGTAGCTTCTTCCGGCTGACTTGAGCACAACAGAGCAAACATGGAAGGACATCCATGCAACTGGCCCTTAGACAAACCCTCCTACCCCCGCCACATGTTGTTCCTGCCTAACTTTGAACTTATGGTTCTCTAAAGATGATCTTTACTGCTCACTTGGTGCTCCAAACCCTGAGGTTTCTCAAGACAAGCCTGTAAAAGGTATCTCCATATCTTCTGAGGATTGCCTACTTTTCCAAAAGGCTTGCAATTATAGGGACACACCAGCACCTATAATGTTGCCTCCTCTGAACCTGAGACACCCCCCTTGGAGCCATGGTTTGGTTCCTACTGATCCTGTCACTTACTGCAAAGTGGCAAGTCTCAAAGTCCACTGTAGTCTTTTACTATATAGCTCTTTAGGAGTAAATACAATCAAGTAACTCTTCCTGAGAAGAGGAAACCTTGGAACAGACTGACATGCTAGAAATGCCACATGCTTGAGAGATGGGGGCCAAGCTCTCTAAAGTAGTAAAAGGATTTGAAATTAAATCCCAGGTGGGCACTTTTCTCACTTCAGGAGCAAAGGCAAGAACACATCATTATCCATTATGAGGATGTGCTTAGAATGATTTGCCTCACTTCCCACCCCCATCTTGAAATGAGTAAGACACCTTCTGCTAAGAGGGGGCTCAGAGCTGTGAATCTCAGGCAGAGGGAGTGCTCTAGGCTGTAGCTGCTAAAAACGGGCTTCATTCAGGGCATACTTATTTACTTTCACCCACTCTCCCTATTTCCTGAGAATGTACAGACAGCTCCTGACAAAGGGTTTTGGATTTCTGGTTCTTCATTTTAAAAGCCCAACTCTTCTCTGCCTCATGAGATGGGTAGGGATGGCAATAACAGCTGTGAAGCTTCCTTTCTCCCAAGTTAAGGCATTGACATTTTTTCCCAGACTTCAGCACAAGTCCTTTGAGAGCATCCAAAGGCACAATATCTAGTTAAAAATCTCTCTAAACTGGAAGCTGCTGGAGGCAATAAGTATATTGTGAGAAGCTGTAGTATAACTTGGGTTCCCATGCTCTCCCTCCCAGAAACAGGACACCAGCCTAAATGGACCTTTCATTTTTACACTCAAAATAAATTCATGAACTTACATCAGGCAGTCTAGATATAAAGTCAAAAGCATTGGCTTCCTTGGCTGCTTGCTCAATTTCAGCATCAGAAATGTCTTCTCTGCCATAACGAATGTTCTCAGCTATTGTGGTTGCAAACAAAACAGGCTCTTGGCTCACAATGCCAATATTTTCTCTTAGCCACTTTGTATTAAGGGTCCGAATATCCCGACCATCTAAGGTAATCTGAGAGGAAAAGAGTGTGTCAAAGAAGTCAAGGAAATGTACTCTGTTCGTAATAAAGTAATTAATTACTATTACTTGACTGAAGTACCAGCTAGAAGGTCAAGAAAAAAAAAATTGTTGTCTTTAGTAGAAAGCTATGCTGGGGAGGAAGCTACAACTGAAGTTTTCACATCAATTGCACAAAGCAGAAATTGATAAGGAGCAGCATAAACAGAAGACATCAGGGGCTTTTTCCCCCTGTTTTCACTCAATAACAATCCTGTTTGAGATGGCTTAAGAATCTTACAGATTCTTTGCACACATTTTATCCAGTTCTCATGCCCCTATGCCAGTTTTCTGTCTTCACAGTTGTGCCTATACAATAATTTCTGTGGCTTTTCTTTACACCACATCAAAGAAAAATTCAAGTGGACTAAAAGGAAAGGGAAAGTTATTTTTAACTTAGATAATTTGCAGTGTGGTCATATGAACATTGGCATTGAGACAGCAAAATTAGGCATGAGGGCAGGAATGAACAGCCACAGAAACACCAGGAAAGAACTGTGTTGACAACAGTTGCCTCAATACATTATATACTGATAACTCAATATTTAATATTTGAAATGCTTACCTGCTTTCAACTAGTAGTAGCATCTATTAAGCAGCATTTTTCAAGTATCAAGAATAAAAAGCACATTTTCTTAAAAATACATTGTTTATTTCCCTCTTTTTTTCCTTTAGAAATTTATCATGGAAGTATTTACCATTTACTTACTGGATTTAGTGTTTAGTGGTAAAACAGACATACAATGCATAGTGATGGAAACTTCTGCTGTGGGTTTGCAGATAGTAAAAAACAAGACAAGAAAACAACCATTTAAAATAGGAAAATTCTCTCCAAGTTTTAGCTTACATTCAATGAAAAGGAAGCAAAATAGGGCAGAATATTGTTGAATTACGCTTTGCTTAAAAAGAGTTTAGAGAATTTTAAAAGTGAACTGTTGAAAACAATTATTTTAAATTCAGATCTTGCAGGTCCATTCAAAAACTTGTGGCATTTGCTATTTGTGACATAGTACTGTAATGAAGGAGCAGAATAATGAAGTCAACCCAACAAGAGAAGATAGTTAAACTGAAATTTAAATTATGGAAATATGAACTATGCAGATATATGCTCCAATTCAGTCAAAATATAAAACAAGGTTCAGCCAATATGGGAAACTCATGCATGTCCCTATAGCCCTTTTGCAGACACTCACTTCTCCCTGGTCAGGATCATAGAACCTCTGCAGCAACTGAACGGTAGTGCTTTTGCCACAGCCACTGGCACCAACTAAAGCAATGGTCTTCCCAGTCTGAACTTTCAGGTTTAGACCTTTGAGGATCTGAAAAAAAAACCAACCAAACAAAACCAAACAAAAAATGTATCTTAGTTTGACAAGTTTGATTAGAGAACAGTCTGTCAAGGTAACTGTAGGTATTGCAGCCAAGGCAGTAGTGAGGGCCACAGTGTGAAGGTAAGGCAACACTAATAAATTAGTTGTACCTGGGAATATCCTGGAGCATGGGAAAAAGGCTGCACCTATGTTTGTGAAATGTATTAGCCTTCAAAACAGGATAGCTACATGCAACCTGTCTTTTGGAAATGGTCCCTGGATACTTCTGACTACCACACCAAGCCTGGGAATTTTTTGAGAAGATGGATAAATGGAACAGGCCAAGTTCATGCCAAGAAACATTTTAAGAGTTCCTTTGCATAAACCATTGCATTCCAGTGCCTGGGAAAATTCCCCAGCACACTCAAACTAATATAGACAGAGCCACAGTACCCTAAACTTGATAGCTCATTTACTCAGATTTGTGTGATCTGGTAGCAGGCTTGAGGTCTTGCATTCTCCTGCTTCCCTCCATTTCCCATGGCATAACAATTATGAATCTCACAGAAAATTATTTTTCAGGTGCTAAAGGGTATCACTGAGAAACGAGCCTGCTGTCTTCTATTTTTAGAACATAGATGGCTGTTTTGATGAGGTAACTGCTGGGAAGCCCTTAATAAATCCCATTCCTTACTGTTAACAGCCTCAGCAATGTGGGGAGTAGGTACAGATTAATGATATCTTTGTTGCTGTTTTCACATTTAGAGAATATTTTACCTCAAAAGACGTCCATGTCATTACAAGTAAGGCTGTGCAGTTGCCAAAATATTTTGCTGCTATGGGAACACTTCTTGTTTATACCAGGCTGATTTATAAGTTTTCCTACACATGTTTTTGCAATTAGAGATTAAAATAGTTGCAATATTCCTCTCCTCACCCTTTATTACATCCACCCGGGTTTATATCTCCAGGAAGCTGATATCCTGGTGCCTGCTTTATGAAGAATGAACCATAATATCTCCAGAGGCAAATAATCACTACCAGATACCAGGCTATTTCTAACTGTCTTTCATCAGGAATGGTATAAAAACTAACAATAACTATACTCCTTAGATCTCTTTGATTTGGTTTAACCTGGACAGGGAAGATTATCCTGTGTTGCATCAATTGCTTGACAGACTGTGGATAACTTCTACACAGCTTTGTTGATTCCTTTTGGCTCTATTAAATAACATTGGTGCTCTTAGTAGAGACAACTGCTAACTCAGACTTGGGAAGGATGACAAATATTTCTTACTTCCCTCCATTTTGGTGTGCTGACCCACAACATGGCTCATCATCCTGAACCTGATTTTTAGGAAGGATGAAGACTTTGCTGTTCCTTCAGATTTCTGAGCCAAGAGGGATAGAAGATACATTGCACAAAAATCAGTTAAGGAGAAAACCCAGCTCTGGGTCTGCCGTCCTGCTGCCCCTGGGTCGTGGAAACAGATTTGATGCACAAGGGGACAGACCTCAGATGACTGAGGTGGGAAGAGCCACCTGAAGAAATAGCCACAGAGATATAAACCTGACCATTCTCACCACTAAATCAGCATGTCCAGCTTTTAACTGTTGACCTTGGAAACCTCTGTTTCTACTCTTTTCTTCATCAAGTAAGAAACAGCAGCAGCAAATTCCTTTTCCTTTCACCTTTATCAAGGTGTTCAAAAGATTATAAACTGTTGAATAAGGCAGAGATGTCAAACCATCTGTATCACCACAAAAGTAATGCCCATGATATGATGTACACAGGTTACTAAAGGAAACTGAACCAGCAAAGAACAAGGAATTTCAGTACAGTAATTTAAACAGAACACTTACTTTAATATCAGGTCTGGAAGGGTAACTGAAATGGATGTTTCTGAATTCAATTTCTCCTATGAGTTTGTCTGGTTTGTAGCCTTCCTTAGAACTGCTATCTATAAGCCGTTTCTGGAAAGAGGGTCATAAAACAAATTGGTGGTTATTTCACTTCTGGAACTGTTATTTCTGCTACATACATTGCTCTTTACTTTCTCAGCTGCTGGTTTACACCACAGTGCATCGCTGCAGAACTGCTGCATTGTACTTGCAGGATGCTGAATACAGAGGAACATCAAACTGTGAACTCTGCTTTGACAACTATAGCACATTTTCAAGTGCAACAAAATCCATAGCAGAAAATCTGTAATTGCAGAATTTACCTATACTCTCTTGCAGCCAAAACATGGCCTTCAGTAATCTGTATAGGAGGATTTTATACTCACATCAAGAGAAATTATGTGGCCATTTCTCCATGAACTTTTTAGTCCTACTTTAAAATATTTTATATATACAGATATGCAATTGCTGCATAGCACGGCAAGACCAAGAAAATAATGTGGAAAACCTTTTTTATAGTAACATCAGCAGTACAGATTACTATTATAATTTTTAATAGTGATATTAATCCCCCCTTCACCAACTCCCCCTCCCCAATAAACCCCATCTCAGCTGAATTTGTGCATACATGCATTTTTAAAAATTAGTATAATACCATACTACTTCCCTCTGGAGCTGAAAGTCTAATATTAGAGAAAAACCTCAACTATATATCTCAGACACACATGCCAGATTTGCCAACTTTCATTGTAGCAAGTAAAGAGGCTGGGTTTTTCTGGATGACTGAAAATATTATGGCTTCTGTGGTAGACATCTATAGAGTTGATGATTTGGGGGCTTTAGAGTACTTTTGTTACATTTCTCAAGGGAAAAAAAATGAAAAGGAGAGGTAGTAGAAACTAAGTTGGTTGAAAGGTTTCTGTTCTATGTATTTAGATGTTTACCTTATTGATAATCTTATATACTTCATAGGCAGCTCCACGTGCATTAGCCACACTCTCCAGGTTGGGAGCTGCCTGGCCCAGGGAGAAAGCTCCAACAAGCACAGAGAAGAACACCTGTGGGAGATGGAGAGGAGCACTGCAATTAATGATTACACAGCCACCAGTGCCCACATGTGCACTAGAAAGACTTAACCATCAGCTCTAGGTTACTCACACCACCTTACAAATAGAGTCCAAGACAACCAAACTTGCTATATCAAAAGCTAGGCAAGATGAATACCTTTCAGTTGTGTTACACTAACGGAGTCTCTAACAGCTAATTCAGCAAGCACGTGGCAGAAAACAGACACACTACTTGAATAACTTTCCCTGAAGACACAGAACATTTTTCAAAGCTGCATGGCTGTACTTACAATTAACACACGGCCGATGTCGTAATGTGGATCCTCAGCAGTGAGCTTGGTCCCATACCAAAATGCAAGGGCATAGGATCCAAAGATAAAAAATTGTGAAAGACCTAGACATGTGTTAGTGGTAATGGATTTTTTCACTCCAACACGTTTAGCCATCTCTAAGTTAGCATCATATCTGAAAGTGGTAAGGAAACCATTAATTTGACAGGTACCACACGCCATTCTGGTCGATATTCCTAGTGCCTTTTTCTAAATTAACAGGATTTATGTAAGAAAATCAATTAAAATCTGAAAGAGAATACAGTTGTTTTTTTTTCTTTTTGTTTGTTTGTTTTTTACAGAGGACTATTAGAGATGTAATTAATTTGAAAAAATCTATTCTGACATATGCTGACAATATTTGCATACTGTTAGGGAAGACACTCAGAAAACAAAAGCATCACAACTTTGTTATCATAATAGAAGACATGATAGCACTCTTGAACCCATTGCTTCCATTAATCCTAAAACAAAACCTTGAAAAGGCTTTATCAACATTGCCTACCACAGAGGTAAAGGTTAGTTTTCCACACCTAAAAAAAGCAAAATAAAAATAAAACCACCCAACAACCCCAGGCAGTAGGGAAGGAGATAAATGACAGCTCCCTCTGACTGCAAAGTTATTCTCTCACTGGCCATTTTGGGATGTCAAGTATCTTTTCCCTTAGGTCAGTTTACTGATTAACATATAGGGAACCAGTAGACACAGAAGAGCAGTTATAAAGACTAACAAGTTCAATGTGAGAATTATTTCTTCTAAGGATAGTTCAAATTCATTAATTCATCTATAGTTTTCAACAAATAGCTTTCATTTATTCAAGATTGTTATGCAAAGTGTAGCCTAGGAATAGTGTAACTTTCTACTTGCAAGCAACACAGTCAGCAGCTTGCACTCTTTTCCCAATACGTATTTTCTATAAAATGCAATCCCATCCTAGAAAGACATGCAATTCACTCATTCACTCAGCTGGGAACCAATATTAAAAAACTGCATTAATTTTGTTCATGTATATTTCTAAGATGCCATCAATGCTGTATTTGTTATTCAAATATATTGAAATATTTTTACTTGATTGCACTCTTAAAACCAAGCCCTATCTTTGAGTCAGCAGCATCATAAGTCTGCCAGGGAAAGGGGTACTGGATTTAAGCAGTGTGATAAATACATGCAAACACTGAAATACAGACAAAAAGCCAAACCACTGCCAGAAACTAAAGGTGGCTGAAGATCCCTTACAAGAGTAAACTTTTGCAGTCAGTGGAGGCACTGTGCAATGAAAGGATGCTTTTCCTAACTCTGAGGTCAGCACTCAAGATCTGTGTAGGATTCATAATCCACTGTCTGAAAAATGCACTCCCTGGTAAGGGTTTGTCCCTAGATGTTCCTGGGAGAGCCACTATGATTGTTTGGGCTTTTTTACATTAAGTGGAGGTAGAGCTGTGGAAGAGGCTGACTGGTCAATCACAAAAAGGAAAGGCCTTACTTGACTCAGGTATCAGTCATTTTGTCTCTAGACAAAAACGTTTGAAATGGCTCCTATCATTTAAATGTCAGACACTTGTAATTGCAGAAGATGGGGAGGAGGGAGGATAACTGATCTAGGTCATTTTAGGGCTTTTTTTTTTTTGCCTTTACTGTGAAAGCAGGAATGGTCTTAATACTGTTGCATCTTCAGAGCAAATCCCAGTAAGCAAAAGACAGGGCTATGAGATAATCAGAGCTCAGTCCCTGGAAGCAAATGCAGGAACAGGCTGTAGGACCCTAAGCTGGGGCTGACACCACCTTAAAAATTTTGGATGCGACCAAAGCAAACATGAGTTGAAAAAGAGAGGAGTTTCATGGAGCATATGGATCAGGTCATCTGGTTTGTCTTTCCCAACTGCATGGAATCAGTCATGCCTTGTATTTGCATAAAAATTGTTTATGCTTGTTGAATTATCTGATATGTGTGTCAATAAGTTTGTGGTCAGTCACAATCATTTCACCTTGTATGTGTGACTAAGGCCAGCACCGGGCAACTGCACTTGTTACGTGCAAATGATTCAAACTGCAAATCATTGTAAAAGCCAGTAATGTGCTTTTACTCAAGGCTGTTATCCAGTGTACTTTAAAAAAAACCTCACTAATCAAAGATCAGAATGGCAGCACAAATGCTCTAGAAGTTAAGCAACTGATTGCATACCTTGATGTATCTGACTTACAATTGAAGATAACCTTCCCACCACTTTTACATTCAGCTACAAATCTCAATCAAAGGAGAGATTTTAATCTATGCTGCTGTGAAAACACAAAGTAGCCTATATTCACTGACTAGGTCTATTTGCACATCTTTGTTTTGAGGTGATTTTTCCACTTATAGAAAAGATAAAATGACACTAAGAGGAAGTTCATCCCTCTGCCCCTCCAAAAAAATCCCCACAAACCAAATCCACAACTAAATTCCCTTCCCATGTTTTAAATATAATTGAAAAACTTACTTCTCTAATGCCTTCTGCTGTCCATTGAAAGCCACAACAGTCCTGATTGCTGTCAAAATTTCTTCTGCCACAGCTCCTGCTTTGGCATAAGCAGACAGTTCTTTAGCAGTAAGGGATGCCAGGAGCTGAAAAGTTGAAAAGTAGCTGTATTACAGCCTACACACACTGTCTTGGTGAATAAGAACAAGCCCAAGATCAGACTTTAGCAAACTGGGGGTCAACTCCTCCCCATACCCTGAATTTCCTTCAAATCAAAGTCAATTTATCATCATCTCCTCACTACAGTCAAAGGCTACACAAACATCAGATGAGCTTCCTGACTGATCCACTTTGCTGCCAAGCTGAGGACAGACTACAAACTACACTATGAAGTGTGGATGGAGGTGTGCCATATCTGGAGAGTGTCTGAGGTGTTCAGACACTAGAGCATCAGCAGATATTGAAGAAAGAAAGTAAATCACTTTAGAACTTCTAACATTCTTTTTCTTAGCTTATTTGTAATGCTTCAGCTAGGAAAAACCCCATAGAATCATATAAAGGGCCACTTGAGAGTATGAGCCATACACATTAATGTGGTTAAACAGTGCATAAGGGGAAAAGGTTTTCCTATCTGAAAGGGAAACCTCTCCAGCCACTTCAATGATTTATATCACTTCAGTTTTATGCAGCTCTATGTGTCTGTATAGCCGTATAGATCTACTCTGTACACAGCATGAAAGTTGGTAAATTATTTGCAAGAGATGTGGTACATGCATGCGCAGATGAAAAGAGGTTGAAAGGTATCTGTACTCGGAGGAAAAAGCATGGGCTTCCCCAATGCTTGCCATGAGGAATTTGCTGTGCCAGAAAGATGCTCTGATACAGATTACTCTCCTGTCACATGGCATGAGGACAGAATATGCAGACAGAAGGAATGTGACTCACAAACGTGTGCTTGGGAACCCAGAGAAAGGCTACAGGAGGAGCAGAAATCAAAGTAAGCATGGGGCCAACCTCCCAACTTAGAAATCACACTAGGTTTCTCCCATTCTCTCCCCCTTTCCTGTGCATAAGAGCTGTAAGGTTTTTCGGGTTTCTTTGTTTATGAATCCCCACACACTTACAGTTGACCAAACTGCTGCTGATCCAGCAAGAAGTGGGCTGACTGACAAAACCACGAGTGTCAGCTTCCACCCATAGATGAATCCTATAATAACCCCTGACACAAACGTGGAAAAAAACTGCAGAAATATACTGATCTTGTCTCCAATGCCTTCGCGGATGGTGTTGATGTCACTTTAAATGATAATAACAATAAAAAAATTTGTTAGCTTAGAATGCTTCTCATTGCGACTCCCTCCCACTTCTTTTCATGTTGTGTGGCCTCGTGTCAGGAGCTTTGCCATTTCCTAACTGGCACAGGGAAATTTCTAACCACAGTTACTGAACTGTACCATTAGGCTGTCCTGTGGTCAAAACACATTAGAAACCTCCCATTTTTAAGGACTCATAGTCTGTATTCTCAACATTCTCTGCTGTTTCTATGCCATGTCACTAGACCACAAATGATCTAATTTCTTTATCTGGCATCCAAATGGAGCAATATAAGTAAAAAATCAAGCAGCCTCTTTATCCAACATGGCTATCTCTAAATGATTTATTCTGCTCAGCTCTCTGATGCATTTTATGTTCTTAATTTTGGCTACTGCCTCAGAAGAAGAGCTATCTCCATTCCATCATACCATTATTTGGAATAACCTCTATTTTTCATAGCAATTTTCTTCCCTATTTTCTCTTCCCAGAACATACAGATATTAGAGTTGAGAGTGGTTTCATTTAAGCTTCCTGTACACTTTTCAGGACAAAGCTGTGTCTAAAGCTACTATAAAATCTGGAAAAAAAAAATTAAAAGAAAAATAGTATATAATACAATCCCATAGCATGCGGGCATTACAGTCCTCAACCCTAAATCTATGGAAATTTATGGAAAAACTCCAAAGACTTTAACTGGCTAGATAGAACACTGCCTGAGATCTGACTGGATGCAAGCACAAACTCATTTCCATTTATTAAGTGCCAGCTTTCAGTGTTTATAAACTAGGTGGAAACAGCAGAGTTGTTTGTTTAGCAGTGGCTGACATGTACTTCATAGACTTCAAGCCAATGTCGGGCGTTGCATGGAAAAACCCCTTCCAATGCACTAATCACAAAAACCACACAAACAAAGCTGAAAAG
Source organism: Pardalotus punctatus (assembly GCA_013400915.1). NCBI lineage: Eukaryota > Metazoa > Chordata > Aves > Passeriformes > Pardalotidae > Pardalotus > Pardalotus punctatus. The sequence goes on from VZTX01023808.1 coordinate 87,649, forward strand.
GATAATGGATTTCTCATTTGGAGTTGTAATATTTCACACTTTAGGTTTAGTGGATTTTTTTGGTTGTTTTTGTTTTAATTCTCTATAAACTCTTCTGATAAGATTAATGACAGTTTTCTTTTAAATGCCATACTTGGGGGTGTGTGTATGCATGTAAAGAAAGAGCAGAGCCCTCACTCTGTCAGTCTGGTGTTCAGTGTTCCTATCTGGGTAGTATCAAACCAAGCCATCTCCTGGTGGAGCACCGCAAAAAAGAACTTCTGCCGGATCCTTGCTGTTTGCCTGGTAGCAGTAACCAAAAATGTCCACACTTGGATGGTGCTCAGGATCAACACAGCAAAGCCAATTCCCACATAGTAGTAAGCAAACCTGGGATAAGAAAACAAAAGCCCATGTGATCCCACTGTATCTTGTGAGAGAAGTTAGACACAGAGCAGCAGCTAGTCTTTGTTAATCACACCAAAGTAATACTGAAGCCTGTGATGCATTTTTGGGAAGCCTTTCGGAGAAGGCAAACATTTGGCTTATGCTCAAAGAGATAACACGGTCAAAGAAAATCCTCTAATATTTTATTAACACAATACTACAGACTCTTACTTTGTCATTTCACCTTCTATATCCACACTTGGAACTGATGGACAGCTGGAATTGTTTACTGAAGTATCTGTGAAGGGGAAATAAAAAGTAGGAATATTTGTGAAAGTTATATAGAGAAGTTGATTCATGGCAATATGGGGTCATCAGTTTGGGGATGATTTATATTTTGGAAGTGGGGCCTTGAAATACAAACTTAAATACAAAACAATTTGGCAAATATGAATTTATTTTTAAGGAATTAGTGCCTGATAACAGAGGTTGGTTGTGCTCCTTACTATCTCAACAAAGTCAAAATTCATTCATAAATTGCCCCTCCAATGCTTTGGACTAGTCTTTAAAGACTGATTAAAATGACTGGGTTATTTCCAACAGGATGAATGCTGCTCATATACTTTCTTAGATATGCACCAGTGCATAGTCTGGGGGGGAAAAAGAATCTTAGCCTTAGCAGAAAAGCACAACCAATATGTAGAGAAATCTAATTTTAACTTTTTACCATTGGATTCCACACCACTTAGCACAAAGCTGTCTGTCATCTCTCCAAAGATAATGATCATAAGTGGCATTCCAGTACCATTTGCAGCGGCTGCCACCAGACCAATTACCATCAACAGCACATCCACCCCGTCAGCATAGCGAAACTATGCAAGCATTAAAACAAAAAACAAAAAAAAAAAAAAGAGAGAGAGAAAAAAGTAACATTATACCTGACAGGTCATGTATTTGCTACAGTACAGCAGACTTGCAGAACATGATTCATTTCTATCTCTATATTCCAAATAATAACATTCCAACTGAAGGTAAACTCAGAACATAAGGACTTTATAGTAATCCAACACATCTTTAAATCAGTACTCAGGCTGATAAGAGAATACTGTCAGGACACAGATTTTCAATTTGGAAAAAAACTACATGTTTTTAAGTGATGATGACCTTTGTACAATATTGTACAATACAAAATTGTATTTTGTGTTCCATTAAGTTATATATTTACCAAGATAATGCCTCTACAATGTAAACAAGAGCAAGTTATCGACCAGCACCTGGCTTATACCTAACAGTAGAAAATGTTTTCAGGAGAGATGCAATCTATCTTAAGACTTGTCTACTGAACCTTTTTTTTTTTTGTTTAAAGAGGATGCGAATTTAAACTGCTATAGATGCCCCAGGATGTGGTTAATCAGAAATCAGAAAATTTTATTTCTGACTGTCCTAACCCTCTCAAAGCATAAATGGATGTGAAATAAACCAGAGAAGAATAAAAAACGTTTCTTGTTTCAGAGTGAGCAAGTCCACATGTAAGAGTTATTTGGGTTTAGGAGTAGCTGTCCTCTAGAAAACCGACACAAAACCATACCAGTGATTCTCAGAGAGCAGATCCCTTCCCTGCCAAACACAGGAGAAGCCCTTTATGAGTAGGGCCAAGGCAAGGGCCTGTGCAATACCTATGTCCTAAAACAGCCTCATCTTCCAACAGCTCTAAGGTTGAACTGCTATCAGTACTCACAATCTACCAAGGGGGGACTGTGACGCAGCCGGGCAAAATTCAAGAGGTCTAGAGTCAGTAGGTCTCAGGCTTCTTCTCAGGGTTTTGATTGGCTATTAATTGCAATTCATAAATGACTCACAATGGCACATAAAGAAAAGAATGTATAAAAAAAGACCATCAAACAGGACACTAACCAATTCAAGAATGCCAACCATTCGTTTCTCTGACTTATCTTCCTTCCTACAGTAAAATACAAAAGACTAATTAAGATGAGGGTTTTTTTTAGGAAAGCTGTATTAAGCACTTCTCCTCCTTCCCCTGCCCCTCTCACTTACCCATACACCCAGTTATACCACCAGTCACTACTTTAAAAAAAAAAAAACTTACTTTTTTTTCTTTGACTGGTCATTTTGTTCTAGACGTTCTTCATGTTGGAAAGAAGGATTGTCATACCCCTTGCTTCCAGATTCTGTGAAATAAAAAGCAGACTTTTTAGCATAATAATCCATCTATTGTACCACTTTCTTGCATCTTTCACTGCTAATTCTTTTGCATTTAAAGACTAGTTTTTCCTTGTGCTCTGGGAAAGAAGTTCTGAGAAAAATTCCTCAGGCTCTCTCTCCAATTAATTTTTATTCTGGGAAAAAGCTTCCATGTCTGTTTCTGAGATGAAACAAGTTCATTTTTATAATTAAAATATGCTTATACAGAAAAGTTATCAAAGACTAAAAGAGTGAGTTAACTAATTCTTCAAACACCTACAGAACTGAATGCAAATTAGGAGAAGCCCTAATGAAATTAGTGGAATTGCTTATTGTGAAGGTTATAATTGCTGTAGGTAACACAGAATAGATGGAAGTTAACTGAAGAATCATGTCCTTGTCTCTAATAACTGTCTTCATTATTCTATCTCAGTTGTTGCTACATGTCCCACATCCTTTGTGCTAGGGGCTTCAGAAAAGTTTATGAAAGAAGTCCCACTCAGGGAGATGATAATTCTAAACGCAAAAAATAAGATGTAACAAGTATATAAAGAAACTGACAAATAACCACAGTAGGGAGCCAGCTGCAAAACAAGAGGAAAAAAGGTGCTCCCTACAGCAGCCACTCCCAATTTACATTTACCTTAACGGTGGCTGATGACTCACTACGAATAGAATTTTCTACATAGTGTTTTAATGTTCGTCAACCTATAATGACTCTTTCAGGCATGACTTGAAAGCAATAATATGCTTCCAGCTTACTTAGCATACCTCAGGAGGATTTTCACACCCAGGCTAGGATCCTCCAGAATAGTTTTACCAATAAATGAGTTTTGTTGAACTTGATAGAATGACTCATGCAGAAAATGTTTTATAGGTGTGGCTTTAACTCATTCATTAATAGGAAACTCATGTTATCTTCCACAAAACCACTATGGCAATCAGGAAAGCTTTATAACGTTCTTTAGATTCAAATCTGTGGCATATATTCCTCAAACACCTGTGTGGTGTTCCTTCTTACCAGCATCAGACAGGTCCTGTTCTTTGGAGTTTGCAGAATAATCCTTCATTGTTCTTTTTGTTGTATGCTTATGAGAGAGTCACATTAATTAGAACCTGCAAAAAACCCCACCCCCTGCCAAAAAAACCACTTTGAATTAGTAAATATTTTAAAGACTTTACATCTGTGGGTTTTTCCATGATTCATTACATTTTGCTCTCAACATTATTCCACTTAAATATAAAGACTAAAAAGAAAATCAAAGAGGGAAGAGCATAACAAAATAACTACTATTAATGGGATATTAGGAACAATGCACACTATTACAAGGGGACTGAGCTCAGTAGACTTTTAGCAGTCTTTTATGCTAAATCCTAAAACCATTAATTTAAAAATTATTGTGAATTATTTATTACAGAATAGAGGATTTCCCTCATTACATTATGCTTGATTAGAAGTAATTGAACAGTCACAACATGGTCATGATTACAATGATAAAGACGTGCACTCGTTATGCCATGTGGTACTATGATGAATTTAGAGGCTGTAAATGACTGGTGCTCAAAGTCTCCCGAGGCTTTTCTTCCTGATCTATCAAATATACTGGCTAAACAAACCAAACAACAACAACAACGAAACAACAGGAAAACCCCACACAAAAAGCCACACATGAATCTGACGAAGCCTAAAATAACAATGACAAGAAAATGCCTAATCAACCTCAAATTAAAAAAAAAAAAAGAAAAAGAAAAAAAAAAAAGAACGAACACAGTCTTTTTGTTCGATTTCAGACTGTGCTTTTTCTTTCGGGTTATTTCTAGCTCACCTTCTCAGCCCACGCTGCGGTGCTGTGCCCCCAAACCCGGCCCGGTCCCTGCTGGGCGGGCCCCCCCTCGCCCGCCCTGGGCTTTATAGCGGCGGCACCGCCCGCCCTCGGCTCGGGTTGCAGGTGAAGGTCGGTGCCGCAGCCGGGCAGAGCTGCCCAGGAAAAGGGCCAGAGCGATGCCGGCCAGCAGCTCTTGCCCTTTCCCAACCTGCAGAGTCGCACGGGGAGAGCCAGTCGGCCGCTTGCCGGAGCATCGCTTCCATTCCGAGTCTCCCAGAATGGTTCATGTTGGAAGGGACCGCTGGATGTCATCCGGCCCAACCTCCCTGCTCAGAGTACCCCAGAGCACTTTACTTGGGACTGATCCGTCCAGACAGATTCTGAATATTTCCAGGGAAGGAGGACTCCACAACCTCTCTGGGAAACCTGTTAGAGTGCTCAGTCACCCATACAACAAAGTTCTCCCACGTGTTGGAACTTCCCGTGTTCCAGCTTCTTGCCTGTTGCCTCTTGTCCTCTTGCCTGGCACCACTGAGAAGAGATGCTCTGTCCTCTTGCAATTATGTACTCACAGGCATTGATAAGATCTCAGGCTAAACAGGACCCCTTCCTCAGCCTTTCTTCATGAGTGAGTTGCTCCAGTACCCTCATCATCCTCACAGCCATAAGGCTAGACCTGCTCTACAAGCTCCATATCTCTCTTGTACTGAAGCTCAGAATGGGACACTGAATCTTACCATTACTAAAATTAAAAGAATTTAGATCTAGAAAACTCAGCTGCTAAGCAGAGATGAGGTGGTATTTGAAGAAGAGTTGCTTGTCAAGGTGTTACGAATGAAGACAGGAGTTTAGATAAATATCTGCCTTTTGCCCAGGCCTTTGGTAGCAGGCAGTAGTGCTTATTGGGGTGGCCAGCACCCCAAGACCTGGTGTCATCTGCAAGTTCTTTAATAATGGCCTATTAAGTCTAATATGACATAAATTATCATTTATTAGACACAGAAGATAACAGACATAAGACTTGGGACAAAACTGCATACTACACAGGAAGAAAAGAACAGAAATTAAACTACTAGTAGAGAGAGTTCAGTGTGCCAAAAGGTACCTGTTATTACAGCTAGCAAGAAATAATAAAACTTAGGAACCAATGTATCTTACCAATGCCAATTTGGTGGCGAAGTATACCTCAGAATCCTTTCACTCAATGTCCAGGAAAGTAACCAGCAGAGCCTGCGTCCAGACTCGGGGGAGAAGCCTTTGCACATTTCCAGAGTGTGTGTAGGAGACTTCTGCCTCTGTGATGATTTGTGTCTTTTATAGTGTAAAAGTGTGTCTTTTGGTCACGTACTTATTCTTTTCATCTCTTTCCACATCCGCTCTCCATACCAAGGTGTGGATTCTGGGCTGGAGGCCCAGACTCTTGGGCACCAAGAGATCACCCCTTGCTGGGCTTTTGTCACAGTCTGACTTATCTCTATGCACCAGCCATGTGGTAGAGGAAAAGGGGGAGGATGTCCTGCCACATTCTACTCCTGTGATTAAAGGCACTAACTTTTACTTCATGGAGTGATAGTACAGGAATTTCTTGCCTCCATGCTATAAAAGTACTTACTTTCATATATGTGTACACTATTGAGTATTTTGGTGTACATTGTTTTCTTAAGTTGCATTATTCTGTAATAAAATTTTGAATATGTTATTGGTATTGATAAGAAGCACCTGCTGTTGCTTCATCTTATAGATACATGTTATGTTCAGATTATGTAACACAAAAATAGATATTTTGAAAAAAAAATTATTAGTGACAACTAAGACATGGTATTGACTTCAGAGTGTTCATGGTAATTGGAGACAATTTAACAAGTCATCTATATTTGTGTTGTTATTAGTGCATGTAGAGCAGGTTGTTTTCCACTCCTTGAGTTTTAGGATTATTGGAGGATGTGATGCAAATCAGGAACAAAGAAGTGTCCATGTAGGCAGCTTCTTGCTTGTAGCAACTGGAAGAATTCAATAAATGGTGACTTTTTACTTCTATTTGCACCTTTTTGGTTCAGTCTTTTTCTGCAGTGGAGTTTAGTGTTTTTCAAATTTTGCTTGATATATCAAGTGTTAGATAATTTTACAATAATCTAAACAAATACATATATTTATATTATAGTTTGATTGTCCCAGGGGAATGAAAGATGTAATGAAAATCAATTGTTTTCTTAGAATATAATTCCAATTGGGAATTTATGTTTTATTTTGAGATAATCAAAACTGATTCTATAATTATATAAAATATAAGTAATATTTAGGGTCAAATTTCTTTTTTCTACTGTGACAATCACTGTAAAGACATAGATACACTAAAGTAATACTTGTAGAAACTGCAAAAGAGAGATATATATATATCTAAACCTCAATTAAAATCACTAAAATTATCAAATTATTTAGTACTTCAATAGTACTAAATAAGGTTTTAATGGTATATGAACAAAGTTAAATTTATTTTTCTTGAGATTTTTGGAGAAAATGGTTATTTCCAGATTTACATACTTTGGTTGGTTCTTATTTTGCAAATTTGGAATATGATTTATATACTGAACATCAATGTTAAAACTATAATTATTATGCCAATTAGTTTTCCCATGATTGCACTTAACCTTGGAATCTATAAGGTTATCTAATCAAATACATTTGTTTCTTGCTCTTTCTGGATCTTGCATAAGACTCCCTTTTTAAAAAAATTCTTTAGATCAGTTTGTATTTTCAGGATTGGATTTATGTATACACAGCAGCTAGTGTTGATGACTGTGCATACCCCACTTTTGGAGGCTAAAAGCAAATCCAAAGCTATTTGGTTCTGCTGGACTACTTTTAAGAGGCTGGCAACTTCTTGTTGCAAAGCACTGATTGCATTGTTTGTCCAGCTTTTATATGTTTAATGATTCTGGATATGTTTATTATAGTTTGTTCTAATTTAGACAGTCCTACCCATGATAAGAACTTGCTCACAAATTTGTGGAATCTAGAGGATTTTTCAATTTAGGGCTTTAAATTTTGTTTGTATCTTGTTATAAAAGATCATGGGTGTCCTCTGGGAAATTTTGATTTATTAATGATGTTTATTTTTGAGACTACAGTTCTAATGGTGCATATTTTTTGCCACAGAGGGGACAGAGTGTTTTTCAGCTTGATTTTTACAAATCTAGTAGTATCCCATATTGTCTGGAATGGGCCCACAAGTGTGTGGTTAAAATGCTTTTTCCANGGGCCCACAAGTGTGTGGTTAAAATACTTTTT
>VZTX01023809.1:0-53838 GCA_013400915.1 Pardalotus punctatus
CCACGCCGCTGCTCCAGCCCGCGCACCCCACGCCCTTCTACATCGAGGACATCCTGGGCCGCGGCCCCGCCGCCGCCCCGGCCCCCCACTCTCTGCCCGCCCCGCCGCCGCCGACGCTGCCGTCGCCCAACTCCTCCTTCACCAGCCTGGTGTCCCCGTACCGGACCCCCATCTACGAGCCGACCCCCGTCCACCCGGCCTTTTCCCACCACCTCGCCGCCACCTACGGCACCGGCGCCTACGCCGGGCCCCTCTACTCCTTCCCCCGCGCCGTCGGCGACTACGCGCACGCCCTGATCCGGCAGGACCCCTTGGGTAAGCCATGTGCTCTCTCCTCCGCCCTTCTCGGCTGCCGTGCAGCTCGCGTCCCGTCCCCATGCCGCCGTCGGGGCAGGGGTAAATGGGAAGTGCCTGAAAGCGGTCCCTATTCGCGCCCACCCCGCCGCCTCTCTGCGCTCTCCCGGCTCCCTCCGGCCCCCGTCTGATTTACAGTAAATAAAGACGTGCCGCGCTCCGGCTCTGGCAGGGAGACCACAGTGCGCGGCCGCCGTGACTCAGATTTGTTTTCCTTCAAACCAAGTGACTCTGAGAGTATCCTTAGTAATGTCGCGTGTGGTTTTGGTGGGGAGTTTTAATTGTGCTGGGAGATCGCATGGCAGATCTCAGTCTTTTCCTGCGGATGACTTGAAAAACAGCCGGGAGGCCGGCTCCGCTCGCTGGGGCCCCCGCGGTTCCTTCGCGGGTCGGGTCGATCCGGACCGGGCCGTGTCGGGGGCCCCGGCGACCACTTCTCGCCCGTGGCCGGGGGAAGCGACCCCGCTGTGGGGGCTGAGCCCCGTGCCTGGGCTACAGCACTTGTTCTTAGTGATTGCAAAACTGGACCTGACTCACCACATTTGTGCAGTGAAAGAGGCTGACCCTTTCCGTTCATACAGGAAACCTTGAGCTCTCGATAGGAGTAAATCTGGTTTCAGAAGCTGTTAAGTGTTTTCCTGGCCGCCTGAAGCAGGCTCTTCCCCGGGAGTCGTGCACATTGCAGATTACTTTATCGACATCCTCAATACAGACAAATTCAGGAAACACTCGACTTCTGATAGCCGGGATCCGTTTTTCTGATATTGTTCATTTCCTCTGTGTGGGATGTGACTTTATGACAGCTAAAATAACCAGTTGCTTCCTATTTTTCGAGTCTGTTTTGCACCAGAATTACTAAAGCCTGACGCAAGCAAAATCTCGAAAAACAATGCAGCAAATTGCAAAGGGTGCACGCAGAAAGATAAACAGCGTGACTCAGTAGCACTGGCCAGAGCCTCCTGCCCTGGGACGCGGCCGCGGCTTCGCAGCGGGGCTGGTTCCCCAGCGTGTCTCTGCCTGCACCGCTTCGCCCCTCCCCGCGGCCCCGGCCCGGGGCTGAGCCTGGCGGGCTCCCCGCGGCCTCTGACGGGCGAGCCCCCAGCCGGGACTGGGGGACTTGGGGTCACTTCTCCCCAGAAGCCCAGTGCCCTCGTGTTGGTGCATCACCCCCGCCCAGCTCCGCGATGTCCCCGCTCTCTGCAGGGACTCAGGCACTGGCTCAGAGGAAGGGAGACAGTTTCTTTAGGGCATCGCAGTGAAAGAGCAGAAGGAAGAAGCAAAGGGTTTGGCTTTTTTTTGTTTTTTGTTTTTTTTGGTCTCTTTTCTTTGTGAGATAGACCAACAGGAAACACATTGACGGAAATGTTGGCAAAGCCCGTAGAGTGACTTTAACTGGTCTCTCTGTTTGGCGGAGGGGAAAGATCAGAGTAAGAACTGGGGGAAATAAAATCAGGCGAAGGAAATTAGCGAGCCCGGGACCCGGCGCGCTTCCAGGCCTGGGCCTGGGCAAGGCTGGGGCTCCCCAGTCACGCGTGACCGCGGCCGGCCAGTGACCCTCGGCGCCGTGCCTCTCTTTGTAGGGAAGCCGCTGCTGTGGAGCCCCTTCATCCAGCGGCCGCTGCACAAGAGGAAGGGGGGGCAGGTCCGCTTCTCCAACGACCAGACCATCGAGTTGGAGAAGAAGTTTGAGACGCAGAAATACCTCTCCCCGCCGGAGAGGAAGCGCCTGGCCAAGATGCTGCAGCTCAGCGAGAGGCAGGTGAGGCCGTGCCCCTGCCCCGGGGAACCGCACTCCCTTGCCGGCCGCTCTGGCCCCGCCGTGTGGCTGCTGTCGGTGCATCGCTCCCGGGGACCTGGCCGGTGGGGTCGGCAGGGAGGGGGTGCTTGGCAGGCTCTTGCTTTTTGCTTGTGGCTTGGGTAGGGCTCCGGGCACTTACTGGCTCCAGGACTACCCTGCACCTTTTCTCGTTGTCGTTGCTCAGGTCAAAACCTGGTTTCAGAATCGGAGAGCCAAATGGAGGCGTCTAAAGCAGGTACGTGGATGTTTCTGTTTCTATAGAAATAAGTATTTTAATTGTCTTATCTTATGCCGAGCTCGCCTATTCCAGGTTGTATGCAGAAGTCATCTGAAAGGCTGTTTAACCTCTTCACCTTGATTAAAAAAACAAATAGTCATGCTGGAATCCATGAGGGCTCGTTCAGGCAGCACTAATGTTAAAAGCTCCTAATGTAGTCCCTATATCAATTATGCCCGTCTTTCACACACCACCTATTAAAACTCCACGCTAATTGTTTTGTAAACCCATATGTTGTTTAGCCAATTAACGTGGAGAAGATAAGTAATTGTCAGTAGATTACTTAGGCAGTTTTTTTGGAGAACAATATTTACTGGTGTTTTAAAACGCCCTCTCCTACTAAACACAAGTCGATGTATTTTGCTAACATTGGGGAGAAGGCAGGTACAAACACCTTGTTTGTTTTGAGGAGCCGCATGGAAAATTGAGTAGCTTTTACTTTCCGTTCACAAGAAGTTGCAGTGAGGCTAAGAGGTTAGAGCAGTTTCCCTTCCCTTAGAAATCGTGCTCAAGCAGATAATTAATTAGGGATTTTTACAGCACATGGGGCCTGATCCTGCCTGGCTTAGCAAAATTGAGGTCCCTTGGCTCAAATATTTTTGAAAAATCCCAGCATTTTGGCCTGAGTCTGGCTTCATTAAGTGTGACATGGACACACATGTTTTACTGGCAAATTAGCTTTCAATATAAAAGTTTAAAAAAATCTAATCACAGTATCACACTCTAGATGAATCTGTTCTGTGACCTTCATCTGAGTTTAACTCAATCTTCAGTTGATTTTTTAATAAAGTCCTATTATTCTAGTAAGACGCTGGCTAGGGCCCGACCTATGCCACAGTGTCCGGAGAGCTCGCTTGGGATCTCAGCCATTTTAAGTCATTTCCTCCTTTTCGTTCAGTCGCATCCATTTCTCCAAGCCCACACAGTTATATCATGGGTACGTGTCTCTGCCTGCTTTCTCTTTAGAGTAGCATTTCGTGCCCCCTTAGGGGATTGGGCTCTCCAGACAGGTGCCGACACAGGGCTACTCTTGCCTTCAGAAACAGGGTTTTGGTTTGGTTTGATTTTAGTGGTGAGTGTTTTAATGTTGAGTTTTAGCTTAATTAGTAATTTTTTTTCCGTTTGCTTTTGGGCCACTGATGTCTTCAACCTCCCTCCTCTTGCTGTCGGGTGTAATTAAAGAAAGATCAGGGCAGGAGGAAGCTGTGTGTCGGTGTTTGTAGACTCATAATAAACATTTGCTCTGCTAAAGACAAAAGTTCAGAGGTTCCTGGGCTCCAGCAGCTCCTGACTCTTTTGAAGTGGCTGCGATAACCATCGCCAAGGAGCCTTATTCACGGCAGCAGTCCCTGTGGCTGTGAGGGAGTGGGATCAGAGCTGTCGCCTGGCCCTGTCCCACTCAGGCAGGTTTATATGCAGGAGGGCCAGGGAGATAGTGAGACACCTGCCTGTTTCTGCAAGAAACCCGAGGTGGTTTTCCCACACAGCACAGCTGGAATTCCCAGGCCTCCTGTCTCTGTGGCCTGTAGCTCTGTACCAAGCAGGATTCTTTCATTGCAGGAGAACCCCCAGGCCACCAAAAAAGAAGAAGTAGAAGGTGCTGACAGTCACAGTGACCAAAGGCCGGAGAGCTGCCAGAGCCCTGAGCAGAAGGGTAAGGAGGTCTCTCTGGATGGCTCACAGTACACCCCCTCACCAGCCTCACAGGAGGACCTGGAGTCAGATGTCTCTGATGACTCTGATCAAGAAGTGGACATTGAAGGCGATAAAGGCTATTACAATGCTGCCCACTAACAGCCCCATGCAGAAAGTGGACCCTAACTCGGCTTGCACTTTACGAGGGGCTGGTTTGAAAGAATACTGTGCTACAGGAGAAAACTTTCACCATTACACTGAAAGAAAAAAAGCATCACCAAATAGACTTGTTTTATAATAAGCAGAGAAAAAAAAAGTATTTTCTCCAAACAGTTCAGTTTTGGCATCTCTAATTTGGTTAAAGGACCATGGTTTGTACTTAATTATTTGTAAGATATGTTTGTACAATAATCAGTGTTCTGACTGGAATATAATCCTCCACCCTCTCTTTACTGATGGTGGCAGAGATGGTCTGAATCAGCTGCTGTCGGTGATCAGGCAAAACTCTAACTAGTGTGGAAGTGAGTATGGATGTGGAAGTGAGCAGGACTAAGCCCTTTATATGTGTAAACAAACGTACTTTAAACAGATTAATTTAAACACCCTTTGTAAGCAGAGAAACATGTTCTGTGAAATAGGGAGGGATTTGACCATCCCGAGAAGTGCCTTATGCTCACACCCTTTTATGTGCCGTGGTGCTCTCTACTGAGACATCCCTCCATTTGTCAGGTAGAGTCTTTGGAGAGATTCCTTTTTCTTCTTGTGTGAGATGAAATGTGCCTTCTCAGATTTTTGAGAATTCTGCCTTACAGTTTGGATGGTTCCACTTGCAGGAAAAGAAAATATTTTTCTCCTTTAAAATCTCTAGCACTGTTTTTTATGGATTTCATATTTGAGAAGAAAATGCAGGGAGTGATAGGGCCCTGCTGCAGGAGAAAAAATGGCATCAGCTGTGGGGCATAAGTGAGGCACACAGCCATGGGACGATAATGCCTATCGTACACATACCTGCTTCTGTACATACTAGTTTTCCTTAAAAGTCTTGTGGTTTTATACCTCGAATTGTTCATATTTTGTACATATTTGTTCAGTGTTAAAAAAATGGCAAAACATGGTATTTAATTTTTGATGGACATGTCTGTGAAATAAACCTAAACTCTGCACCACTCACCACTCTGACCGTCCAGTTACTGGCAGGAGAAAACCCAAACCTGTCCTCTGCCAGCCGTGTCCACAAGTGTGTTGTAAGCGGGCTTTTCCCTCAGTACTGTGTCCGTTACCAGCCACCCTGCAGCCTTCTGAGCGCCCACAGATGCAGGGGTCTTGTGTGGACTCACTGCTATTTTTTTTTTTGGCTGTTTTTCAGCCTCCCACCCTGCATTTGGGTTTTGTCTGTACCCGTGCCCGCACGGGAACGGGCTCTGCGGCCGCAGGAGGAAAAGCTGGCTGGCAATCCCAGGCTGGAAGCGTTGGGTGTTAATGCCCGAGTCTCCCTGACCTTGGGGGGCGGGAGAGGGGGTGCGGGCTGGAGGAGGAGCGGGGCCAGCAGGGCCTGCTCGAGGCCGGGCATCGACCCCAGCCGGGCAGACGCTGACCCACCTGAGTCAACAGTGGTTATTCATCGGCCTTTCTCTGAAATTATGTCGATCCGGGGAAGGAGCATGGAACCTGGGGTATGAGAATTGATCCCAGGAGTTGCCCTGAGCAGGGCATCCTGTGTGGGCACCCACATGGGTATTCCGACTTTCCAGGTGGCACAGTGAGCACCCAGGGAACAGGGACTTAGAGCCGGCCACGTGTCACGGAGGCTTTTAGTGCCAGGAAATGTTTTTAGATAGCAACAAGTGACTGTTGTGACTGGTGAGGGAGGATGGCCCTCAGAGCAGCCGACACGTTGCCTCCAAGCGAGTTAATGCTTTGAGAAACATCAACTGAGTTTTCTGAATAAGTGGTTTACCTTTGGTTTATTCTAAAACCGCGTTTCTGAATGGGGCCCGAAAAGACGAAGTGATCGGGAGGTTCTGTCCCCCCGACCGTGCACGCCGCTCACAGGCCCCGGCCGCCCCACGAGCAGCTCCCGTCGGGGCCGCGGCAGGGCTGAGCACCCGCCGCTCGCATGGCGACCCCGAGGGTCCGAGCACCGGCCCCTGGTTTAAGGCCGTCCGTGACAAAGGGAGCCTCGGGAGGTTCCAGGGCGTCCCTAGGGCTCCCCTCCGCCTTTGCGCCGGGATCGAGCCCCAGCGCGGTGCGCGCCGCGCGAGGAATCACCGACGGGCGCAGACAACTCATGGCGGGGCCGTGCTGAGGACGAGATCGCTTCTCCATCCTTCGGCTTTTCCCTCGCTCGGGTTTCCGTCGTGGGTCTCAACCCGGGTCCTGACGGGGACGGGAACAGCCCACCGTGAGTCCCGGGAGCTGCGGGAGGGAGAGTGATGGGGTGGGGGGGTCGGAAGCAGAGCTGGCACCGCTCGGGAAGATGCGTCCCGGCCGTCCCCGTCTGTTTTTTCTGTTTTTCTTTATCGGCAGTCCCCCACCGATAACAAGAAGCACGAAACTGGCGTTACTTATTCAACGCTTCGTGTTCTGGCTGTGCTTTCGCGTGAGGGTGGGAACACGCGTGGGACAGAGCGGCCGTGACGGATGGGCATCTGGCGGCCCGTCAGAGTGGACGCTGGGCAAACCCCATTTCCCCGAGGGCTGATACCGCATTCCCCGGCCGGGACAAGCCGGGAGCCAGCCGGGCCCGATGGTCGGGGCAGGGGCTCTGCCCGAGGCACGGCGCCGGGTCGCGTCCCGGGCAATGGAACGGGGTCCAGGGAAGCCGGGCTCGACAAAGCCAGGCGCTTTCCCCGCCGTGGCGGGGGTTTGGCGGCTCCCTGCAGGTGGGGAGCACAGATGCGCCGTCTGCAGCCGCCTGGCCAGGGATGTTGATTTCCAGGGTGTCGCGACAGGTGACAAACAGCGCTGTAACCCAGGCTGGACAGTCGATATGCCCTTGCTCACCCGCCCACCCGGGGAGGGGGCTTAGGGAGGCAAAACACACCGGCGGGGCCGGCCGAGCTGCCGGTCAGAAGTAACTCCCAGCTGCTGTCCCTAATTCCCCAAGCCCGTTTTCACAGCGTGGGGAACCGACATGGGGATGCCCACGGTGGGGCGGACGAGTGTCCTTCCACGGGCAGTCTCTGCTCCTTGGCAGGAGAAAATCCACCAAAGCACTTTACACCGTTCGGGAAAACCTTCGAGCCCCTTCCGTGCCACCGTGCTCTGTCCTGTTTGTTTGCCCGTTGGCTATTCCATGCCGAACTGGCACGTATGACCTTTCCCGCACAACTCCCGTCTTGTTTTCGACTTTTTTATCAGCCGATTCAACTTGAAAATGGTTATCATTTAGCAGAAAAACAAACAGAAAAGCACATTTTTGTAAGCAAAACGTTAATGATTGGAAGAATTGCACCAATTTCAGCTTGACAGTGTGTGATTAATCCTCCGGGTCAGGTACTTATATTTTTAGTCATTAGGTTCGTCGGCCTTTGATATGCAGAACTGTTTCTAGCCTAATAGACTATCGACCGAGCCGCTGTGTACTTTGCCTCCCCGCGCAGCGCGGTCCCCGGGCCCGCGGCGGGCACAGCGCGGGATGCCCGCGCAGCGGCCACGGGNCCGCCGCCGCTGCTGCCGCGGGGACGGGGAGAGAAGGAAGGCGGATACACGATGTTTGCACTGCAGGTCACTTTAATCCTTCACACTAAAATGTCCAGAGCCTCTTTTATTGCACAATAATAGGAAATAATAAGTCAGGGCCGCTAATTGTTTGCTTTCGCTGAAAAGGACCTTCCTGTGGTCATATCGGATAAAAGGAGTTTTAGCCATCCACTCAGTTTGGTGGACAAGAAGAAATGGTATAAGGCCTGGAAGACATCTTTTATTAAATGTCTCCTCAGAGGACAAAGAAAAATCAGACTATAAAATATGTGCATGGGTATTATTGTCTTTAAGCTATGTATGTGTAAATAGAAAATGTTAGTTTCTAAATACCTTATTTTAGCACGTGAGAAAGTTTCAAGACACAGAGCTGTAAACTTGAAAGAAGCATGAACAGCAGGTCAGAGCATGATGATCTGATTCAGATCAACTTCCCATTAAGGTTTAGCAGCAGTTTGGGCTTAGTAAGGACTTTGTCCAGGTCTTTGTGTGACAACTGCTTACCAAAAGCCTTTGCTGATGGTTGAGTCTCTGTCTTATTTTGAATCACGGACTGGCTCCAGGCCTCCTAAGCACAGGAGGTTTGCTTATTCCTATTTATCCAAAACAGGAAATCAATGTGTATTTCTAAAATATTTCAGATGGTGAACGTCAAGGCAAAAAAAACTTTACACAATCGTGTAAAAGCCTTATCATGTTAATTTAAGTGGCTCCATTTCACAACTCCATTGTTTGAGAGCTATTGACAAATGACTACGAAACCCTGGGAGTCTCAAGCACATCCAGGCTGTGTTACTTTGGTCACTTCGAGTTATATCAGCAAATTATTATTTGGTGGAGTCTTTCAATTGAGTTGGTAACTTGTGAATTTTCCCCTGCAAGTTAGATACCCACCCATGTTATAAAGACATAATCTCTAATGGGACTAATTGAGATGCAGATTTTTTTCCTATCAGATTGATGAGCCACCTATGTCATTAAGCCTTAATAATAAATAGAACGAATAGTTTTGTTTGGGTTTTCTTTTCTTTTGTTTATTTGTTTCTTTGGTTTTGTTTCTGTTTGGTTTGTGTTGTTGTTTTAGTTTGTTTTTTTTTTTTACTTAGCAGAAAAGTGCCCGACATTAAACAGTCTGAGAGACTGTGCTTATGCTTGTTCTGTAATTGTGGTAGTGACTTTTTCAATTTTTATTGTTTTTTTTTTCTTTCCTGACAGTGTTCCTTAAGATGTCAAAGATACTAGTACAATTCTAGGAAAGAGATATTCTGATTTTTTCACTCTCCAGTAAGCTTGGTGGGAGCAAACCCATGTAAGGATACGTATTAATGACTAAGAATTTATCTGCTGACTTTTACAAGACAGTTGTTCCAGTGGGTATGTGTGCAAGCATGTGGGCTAGACATGTTCAAGTAGCTGTTTAAAGGTGTAGATTTGATCAAGGGTTTTGTCTGAGTACATTTCAGTGAAAACAAAGTCAAAGTCAAAACTAATTGCTGTGGTGGCCTGTAGGAAATGAATCGGTGCTCACAGTCGGCTAGAAATACTAATGATAAAGACAAATTGAACTTTGCATTTATTGGTACAGTTTAGGCAAATGATTTGGGTTAAAAGATTGAATGGGCATGAAAAATGAGCTGCCATCTCATCAGCCTTAGGGAAGGGGCCATTTCCAGGAGATCTAATTCAATCAAGCTTATTTAAGGACTAAAAATCCCATCTGACAGACACACAGACCCCAACACTTTTAACATGATTTTAGCAGGCTGAGTTGCAGTCAGCCAGGAGACCAGAATATGACCTGCTAAAACTTGGCAGATTATATCAAGTCCACTTTTAGTAGGTCTTGCTTTTGAAAAGAGTGTGCCTGACTGAACTAAATCTACTGAAAAAAAGGATGCCTTTTCTCTTGTTGTCTAGACATGCCCTTCATGGTTTCCCTGTGCTTCACTTTGTGCCATTGCATTGAAGACCTGTGTGGAGAAACTTTTTATTGATTCTTTCCTATTCTATTATTCTCCTTGGCTGTTGCAGTGGGCATGCCAATTGCTAGACAAGTATAAAAGTTGTATTTTTAGAATAACTTAGCAAACACTTCTTAATACCTTTTACCATTTGTCTTGTCCTATATATGCAAGGTTTCAAGTCATGGTAGTCAAACCTTGTTAGCTAGTATCTTTAAAAACACAACTTTTATCCTAGTCTAGACATACTGAAAGAGAGTTCTTGTCCTGGAATACACCCACATGAGGGTAGAGCTGTTTTTAAATGAGTCAGGAGTGCCTGCTACTCTGCAATTGTATCTCAATGACTTACTGCAGCTATCAGGATAAAAAACACAGGTTAAAAGGGGAAGAAGTAACTTTTTTTTATACATATCAGTTCTTCCACTTCCTTCTCTGTGTAATAAGGAACCCTCTTACACAGCCAAAAACCTAATCTAGCACACAAAGTCAATCAGAGAGATCTGTTGTAGTTGAAAGGTACAGAAGGACCCCATTCCACAAAAGGATGGACCAGTGGCTGAGGTTACTTTCCAGGGACTTATCCTGGAAGTTCTTCCCAAATGTACCTTGGAAATAGCCCAAGTTACCATAAGCAGTTTAGAGATGATAACCCTTTAAGAAAAAAGTCTGCACTAATTTAGTTCATTTTGGCTGGTAGGTGTTGAAGCTCCGCCAGCACTGCAGAGAAAGTTTGGCTCATTGAGGGAGTTTCGTTGGTTGGTTCTGGGCTCCATGGATAGTAAGACACCAGATTAAATTTATCTCTGAGCATGTCAGTGCCAGTTAGATGTGGGCAGGAACTGCGAATGAGTTGCTCTGTTAGCTGAAAACAAACCCAGGGCTGTATAAGTCAGGGTGAGAACAGCCAAGGGAGTTGAGCTGTAGTAGAAGGGGCTTCAGGGGCTCAGAGACAAAAATAATGGGACGGGACAGTAGCTCTGCAGTCCCATGGCATCCTGACACTAGCAGTGGAGCAATCCAAGAATTTCTTCTGAAGTTTGTCAAATAATGGAAAAGTATTGTTTTGGGTAAAGGGCAGAGACTGATCTGGCAGTCTGGCAGGGACCAGGCTGAAGTTTTCCTTGCAAATAATATTTGGGGATAAACTAGTGGTCAGCACAATCCCTGGGAGATGGATGGGGTCTGCACTGCAGAGCTGACCCCCTTTCTCTGGCTTTGGCCCTGGAGACTCACACAGACAGCATTGGCTTGGTCACCAGTAATGTCCCTGGTACAATACTGTGTCCTTGGTACAATACCCCCTGCAATTTCATGAGCCTTTTACCCCAAGTGATGCATCCTAATTTGATTCAGTGGAATAGCAGCAATAGTGGCAGCAGCAAAGATGGCAGCCCTTGGCAGTCTCTGACACCTGAACTCACCTTCACGAGCAGGCAAGAGATGTACAGCACTTCCCCCAAATAATTTCTCTTTATGGTAACTCTTTTTTGGGGAAGACTGAACCCCATCAGATCACAAGTTGCTTTTGAAAATCTCAGTCAGAGCTGTATGCTGATAGTCTTTGTGTTGTTCACCGCTTCCCATACTGTGGTACGAGAAGAGAATGCTGACACTGCAATAGCTGAATAAAAGACACCCATTTTCTGCCTGTGTTACTCTCATAATGAATATTGTTCATGCTCGGTGCTGGTTTGCTTCACCAGCTACCCCAACCCTGCAGCCTTTGGGAGTGTCTGGGCAGTCAGGCCATACTCACAGAAAGTGCAGGTTATGAATACCAGCATACATTAGAATGCTTTTATGCCTTAATGAAAAAAAAACCACTGAAAAGTACAGTTTTCTTCTACCTTTTTAACCATTGCCTGATATTTTTGCTGTAGCAAAATATATGCTACCTGCAGCTGGAAACAAATGTCTTTTCCAGAGGAGAGAATTATGCCACAGAGGCCTGTGGATGACATGACACCCGAAGTCCTTTGAAAGTAGTGTGTGGTGGGTTATAACTGGCTGACCTCAGAGTCTTTTGCAAGACAGCAGAAGTTCCCTGTGCTTGAAGTAATAAATATCTTACATACACAGTTGTGGCTGGAGAGGGCAGTTTATATTGATTCATCATCAACCACTCCAAAATGAGATTGCTGTTTTGTAATATAACCAACCCTTGGAAGGGGTTTCCTGACAAAATTATTTTCTGTTATTTTGTATGTCTTTTTCAAAGATGATACTTTTGCCTCCTGACTGTCTCCTGAGCTATCAATCTCATGATTTGTTAACACAACCTGTACAATTTTATTTCCCATATATATGAGGAATAATCTAGCACTGCCAAATGAGGCACATATGATGATACTTTAAAATGTGTGTAAAATATTAAGTTATTTGTTGGTTGCACCAGAACAAATGTAGGATAAATAATGTCATTAAATAACAAATGGATTAAGGCCTTATTTTTTCTTGGTTGATTACGGAATCTGCATTACTACATACTTTCCATTATTCGCAAATTACACCAGACAGATTGAATAAATGCTTTAAAATGGGTCCTGAACACTGGTTTAGAAGCACAGAGGAAGTGGTTTCTTAGACAACTGCTACCCACATATTGATTTAATAACAGCGAGGTGGAGGGGCAAATATGATTATGTTGATGTACTGAGCTGTTGATTGTTTAATTGAAGGTAAAATTTTTAGCTTCACTAGTCAATTACCTGATCTCATTAAGTTCTTAAAAATCACTAAAATACCATTCTGGCTGAAGCAGCTGCACTTTGCTACTATATTGTCTAAAGCATTAGGAAAATCATTTGCTAATGGTGATCTAGAAATGTAAACATGTGATATTTTTAGCATCCGAATAAGCTTTCTCCATGTGAGAGATTTTGAATGACTACCATACACCAGGTATGTAAGGGCAAAGAAGGATATGAAATGTGGTTTTGTGCTTGCTAAAATGAACCTTAAACTTCTAAATATTTTAAGGTTTTGTCTATCCAAACCTTATCAATGGAGTGGAAAACAGAAGAAGAAAATAACAGCTTTTTTATATTAAAGCTGTTTCAAATATAAATGTAAGAAATTATTCAGTGCCTGTCACATAACAGGAGTTGTTTTAAGGATAAATGTAAACTAAGGCAGCATTTGGCATCCCTGTGGAGGAAGGAGCCCCATGCTGTGAAGATGCTGAAGACACCAACTTGGCAGCACAAGGTGATGATGCTCTGAGGACTCCAGAGCAGCAAGGACGACTCATCCTGGGCCTCACCTTGTTGCTTTGGAAGCTGCTGATAAAGGACTTTGCACAGCCCCTCCTGGATTTTGTATGGCAGGGGGTGCACAGTACTGACAGGAGCACTGCTAGCAGTCAGCGGCATATCGTGTATTTCCAAACATCACAGGAACACATTCTTTCAGGTTAACACATTTTCATTCCTGTCCTAGAAAAGGTAAGTGATCAGTCAATGGTTATACAGTAATGTAAGAAGCCTTTTCCAAAATCTGCGTGGCAAGTGTTCTGTCCTTGTGTACTTCGTTCGCTCTTTAGATCAGTTCAGAGAACGTTGGTTTCCATGCAGAAGAAATCTGGGATGAAGTTCTTAATTCCTGCAAGCAATGTGATTTCAGTCGCCTGAACTTGATGAACTCTCAAAAAGGCGCTAGACGTGTTTTCCTCTCAGTGTAAAGATGTAACGAGTTTATGAGCAAGTTCCAGAATGAGAGACGAAGGAAGACCTTGATTGTATTTTTTTCCCCTACACAAAGGGTTAATGATACATAGTAGTACTTGAGAAATAATTTAGAAGAAATTCAGTAACACCAAGTCTTCCTAGTTTTTGGGGTTATTCCCACTGATGTCTGGTTCTGGTTCTGTGCCAATCCATTTGCTACTTAAAATCTCTTTGGAGTGAAAAATGACTGTCAAAATATGAAAAGGGGACAAAAGCACACAGCATTGACTAGGAAATGTGCCAGTTTCCCCATCTTAGAGCACATACCTCCAGACTTCTCAGGAAATATAATTATCTTCCTATAATTATCTATTATTGCTTGAAGTTCCCATACATCACTAGATACTAAACCACCTGTGTGGTTGTTACTGAGGTTTTTAGATATTTGAACTAAAGTGCAAAAGCATAAGGCAAATAAAACAACTAGTGTTGCATTTTGATGTTATGTAAATTGGCAATTACATTCTGCATAAGGCATTGATATAAATTACGAGATCAGCCCAGATTTGAGGGCATTCACAGGGAGCTCCTTAATACTAGGTAGGTGCCAGAAGGTATTTTGTGTTGTAACACAGACAGTGGGCACGAAAAAGGCAAAGCCCAGTTTTTAATAAGACAATATTGATTTAGGTCTTTCAGACTGCAAAACTGTTCAGGGTCTGGAGTCTGGGTCCTGGTTATTTGGAGTTTGGCTGTTGCCTTTTTAGGGTGCGGGCAGTGGGATGTTCTGGCCGTGCACTGTTCTGCATTGACTGTGGAATTGGGCACAAAGAGTAGGAGCTCTGTAGAGCTACTCCGTGACTCACACGGTCAAACGAGACAAGTTTGTTGTGCCAGTGTTGTTGTGATCAACTTGTCTGTCCAAAATGGTGCTGCAACCTTTCTCAGGTTTAAATAGCACAAGCCCATTTTCAGAAGGGGTAGAGCTTGTGTAACTTGGTTTACCATTGCAGTTTCTGGAATGATAGCAAATTTGGCTGTGATATGTTTACAGGAACAATTAAACCATTTTAAGCACTGATTCAAAGGTAATTCTTGGTGATAGCTGATATCAACAGTGGGTTGATTTCCTACTTGGTAAGTGGGCCAGGAAAACCATCCTGGTGGAAAGGAGAGCCTGGAAGGTCCCTGTGAGAAGAGCCCTGTGTGCCAGGAGATCCTGCAGAGGAAACCTACAGGAGTAGCCAGCTCAGGAAGGTGCCTGGGGCCAAATATATGCAGAACTGTTCTCAACTATCGTTCTGCTTAGAGTCTTTGTGGTTTTGAGATAAGAAAATGAGGAAACTGAATAAAAGCAACTACCCACCAAAAGGGTGAGTTGTATAAGGATATCACTTCTGTGTGCTATCTCCTCCCCCCTGCAGACCCGTGCACTGGCAGAGGCTACCTTGCTACTCTTGGTAAACAACTTCTGAGGTGTTTGACCGGCATTAAAGTTCATGCAGCTTCTTGGATGCCAAATATCTCATAACCTGCACCCTGAAGTTTACACACTGATAGATGGCTATCCATTTCATAATCAATTTCATTTATATTTTCAATGTAGAATAGAAGAATCAGGGTGTAGTTTTCTTGAATATAATGAGCACTTAATTCTGAAGTCCACCTTTTAAGGTCTCCTTAGTTTGTGTTTTTATTTGTTTGGTGTGTTTGGGTGTGTATGTGTTTATTTGTTTTTGTCCTGTTTTTATTTTCAGTTATTTTTAATGCTCTTCAGAGTAGGAAGAACTATTTCTCTGGTAGCATGAACTATACCAAATCCTGCAGGTTGCACTCAGTGTGTTGATTTAGGTGTCAAACTTAGCAAGGAGTGTCAGCTTAGAGAGACCTTTTTCCTAACAAATAAATAAACACATTTTCTAAAATGAAGGTGGCAGGTGTTTACTTATTTTGTGTTTGTCATTTGTTTTTCAGTTGACTTGAGCTCATGCCAGCTTATACAGCACGGGATTGCTTTTAAGTTTTCTAGAACATATTCTTTAGAAAAGAAGCAATATAGTGCAGTGTATTTTGAAACAACAAGAGACAGAGGTCATTGTACTTGCCTATAAAACACATTTCTCAAACTTCTGGCTTCCAAGAATCAGCTAAAAGATAATGCTGGGAATATTCTGTATGATGAATGAACATATTTCAGTGATTCATGAAGATTTGTCTTATTCTGTTTCTAGATATGAATAGGTCATTAACTAGCCGGTATATAGATACACATTTACAAGCAGAATTTCCCCTTGCTCACTAAGATGGGTAATACATGATACAGAAACACTGAAATGTTTCATTATAGTTCAGCAGTAATATTTTCTCTAACTAGGCACATCTTATTCCGAAGATGATAAACTTTCTGAAAAACCTTTTAATGTGATCACTCACAAATACTAAGACTTTTAATAGTCATATTGTGCAATGCTTATATTGCCTAGCCAACATTTCTTGTGAATCTATTCATGCCCTGCTTTTAATTCCTAATAATAATACTGAAATTAAATTAGCTATGAACTCCCTTCCAACGTCTGTCTCCTGATCTGGAAGACTGTTTATACAAGCAATCAAGGAAGTTAGCTGCTCACTGGCAGGGTAAGTGTCTGCAAATAGTCTCTGCAATAACATATTAGCCACTGCAAATGGAGGAATATGAATTAAACATATAGATTTTGCACTTGTTTCCCTTGTGCCTCCCCCCTTTCCTTGACATGTTTACTAACACATTTGTAATGTCAGAAAGAGCTCTGAATGTTGAGCATTAATTACATTTGGGAACTGGAGCATAAAATAACATCTACATTTTATCCTTTTTAATCAAGAGGAAATGCTCTAATGTTGGATTTAGATTTAATGCAAAACTAAATATTTGACTCACTATATATTATGTCAGTAGATTAGCTGGTATTTATCACACTTTTCAAAACTAGCGCTTTAATGCCTCATTTGACATGATTTTGTCAGTCCCTGGCAGAAGGCTGATAAAATGTCCATTTATGCCATTACAGCTGCCTCTTGTAGCACTTGTGCTGCTATGGAGAGGGGTCAGTTGTCTTTTCCCTAAAACCTTTGGTTTTGATAATTTTATAACAGGTTGATCTCTAAAGCTCATTTGGCTGTATTTCAGTAGATAAGTTCTAGACTATAAATCAGGTTTTAATGGTACAAAAATAGCTTAAATTGACCAAGTGCCCAAAAGTTATCTAAATACTGCATTCTTTCTGTCACGGTAGCTGAAACTGGAGTTAAAACTACTGTTGGATTTCCATTTCTTCCCTTATTTTGAGTTTCTTCATAGGACCATTTTTTCCCTTGCTTGGGCATTTAAAATAATTTTCTTTTGTGCACAGGTAGGTAGCAAGAGAAAAGATTTTCCACAAAAAATGGCAAAACTGAAACAGAACATATTATATGGTCCCTGCTGACCAGAAAAGATGATTCCAGAGAATTCTCTTGTTCTAAAACCCTCTCTAGCTGTGTGCTTTTACCCAGGCAGGGTTGTCAGAATGGGCAGCATATTACCCTGCACCCCAGCTCTAAAATATAATGTGGATATGCCAGTGCCAAGTACCCTGTGCTCAAAAGGTCTGCATTGGGAATGTCTTGTTATAAATGCAGCAGAACTATTTAACACTTATTTCTAATCCACCTCCACCTTTCTTCATGGTTTTAGAAGTGGATGCTGTGTCACTGGTCTGCTGACTGGGCAGCAGCACTGCTGGGACAGCTGGGACAGCCTGAGGAGTTAAAAACGAGACAGGGATTTCTGTTTCTCCCGTGATACCATCCATTTCATCAGGCTCTGCTCACAGAGGGAGAGCTTTACTAGTTCTATCAAAATCGGTAAAATAATAATAAAAAGACAAATGCAACACCAGCAAGAAGGGCTACTCAAACATGCTGTGCTTGGTCCCTCACCTGCACTGGCAGGGAATGGCTTCCTGCAGGACTGGCTGAACCCCTCTTGGATCATTAGTGAGTTCGTTGCACAACAGCCTCCATGTCCAGTGTAACACCATTAGAAATATGATATGTCCATCTATTTAGGAAGATTGGCATATTTTTACAATTATCTAAACAAAATGAATTGCAGGATTTCAGGTCAAGCCTGAACTTTGCCCTGTCTCCAGAAGTGCAAGGACAGTCAAGTCACTGACTTGTAAAGAGTACAACTCATCCTACGTATTTTCTTTCCTTTTTTTTGTTGGTTGATCTCATTGATGGCAATGTCAGCATCTGCATGAGCTAAATTAGCATTTACCTTTAGTGGCCAGATTTTAGTAAGGAAAGTATGTGGAAAGTCAGCTACTCTGGAGGTTGAAAAACAGTGCTTTTTAATTTACAGGTATAAATTAATTTCCCCCCCGCCAAAACAGAAGGAAAATTAGTTCCAGCACTGACAGCTTATACTCTGTGGAGTTGTCCAAAACCTAAGGACACAACCGGTTTCAAGAAATTCAGGTGCCACTTATCTCTGCTCTTGGCAGCTCCTGTCCTTGCTGATAGTGTTCAGCCATCACCAGCCCGAGGGTACGATAATCCTCCCCTGTGACTGGTGATGATTTGGGTGACAGGGCTTTGGTTTCCCCCTTTGCTTTGGGGAGAGCAGAAGATGGGGAATTAAAACAATTTCCCCAGTGTGACCCACTAGAAAGTGCGAGGAGAATCATGCATATTTGTGCATACTTGCAGTCCACCCACTCCTTCCTTCCCTGGGCCCACCCTTCCGCCCTCCACGCTGTCCCCAGGGGCGCAGTGGCCCTGCCTTTGCTGGATGCTGTGGCAGCACTGGTGGGTTGTCAGAGAGCCTGTCCTCCCTGCAGGGTCTAGGAGCAGGGGCAGAGATGCTCGGGGGGCCGGGAGTCCTCCTCCAGCTGGGAAATGGAGTCATCTGTGTAGCTAAAAGCAGTGAAGAGCTTCCCTTCTACCAACACCAGCTCACATGGTATGTGTCTGGCAAGCCCAGGTTCCTCCTGCGCTCCAGACCCAACAACTGGAGCTACAAATTCTCTAATATAACACATGTTTCTGGGTCATTATCGAGGCAAAATTATCCGTGGGGTGGGTCAGCACTCGTGCTAGCGTGGAGATTGACATTCTCATGGGAAGCTGCAGAGGTGGTGTTAGCGTCTGGGACCACTGGAACAGCACCTTTTGTTTGCTGACCTGGTGGAAAGGCAGCTCTTCTGTGCTCAGCAGTGCCAGTCAGCAGAGCCCTCGGAGCTTGTGGGATCAGCACTTTATTCACATGAAAGACCTGATGCCTTTGATTCAGTACTTCTGTCTTTCCAGGATGATGACACCAAAGCAAAGGTCTCTGTGATCTCACTGTCTCAGCAGCTTTCACGTGTGAGCTTGGTACACAGAGAGTTGCCCCTCTGGCATCTATTTACTCAGCGGAAAGGGAGCAAAAAGGCACAGACTTGCCCAGGGTCACACAACAGAGGTGTCGCCAGCGCTTTGCAGTGCACTCTTTATTGCACCAGTTTTTAGGGTTCATTTTTAGCTTTAGTTCTTGCTGTTGTGTGATAATCTGCTCTTCCATTAAAAAAAATGAAAAAGAAAAAAAAAAACCCAACCAAAGAAAAAACCCACAAAAAAACCACAAAAACCCCCAAAAACCAAAAAACAAAACAAAACAAAAAAACCCAAACAAACAAACCAACAAAGAAAAAACAAAAAAACCCCACCCCCAAAAAAAAAACCCAAACAAAAACCCACCAAAAAAAAAAGTAAAAAAGTACAAAGACCCTGTAACATTGTCAAAGAGAAATTAGAAAATGTGCAGCTAGGGACTAAAGGTATCATAATGCAAATAAGAACTTATGTGATGTGTAACAAATATGCTTTTCTCAATTTTCTGACTTTTCTGGAACAGGGCAACTCACAGTTTTAGCACTGTTACTGGAAATGGTGAATGTTATGCTTTGAAGTCCTCTAATGTGCTGAAGGTGCTCCTGTTCACATGCACAGTTCTCAGGGTTACCCTGGCCTTTAATGGGGCAATGATGTGGGTGGAGACACCAAAAAAAGTCACAGACCAAGGGCAGGAAGAACTCACACAGCTTCTTTTTTCACTTCTTGTCCTCTTTGATTTCCCACACGACCCCTGCTGCCGATGGGCTGGTGTGGTCGCTGGCCAGTGCGTTATTTACATAACTACCATGGAGATGGGGCAAGTGTGGTACCAAACCCCAAACCCTGTGTGTATTCACCTCACAGAGCAAACCAGAGCATGAAACAGCCTGGCTGGGATGAGATTTTCAGAACTATTTGGTGTTGGCCTAACTGCCTCCACTGAATTTCTGAATAAAATCCTTCCCTGCCTGTGTGGAGGACGAAGCCATCCTGGCCTGCTCCTGGAGATTTGACTGTCAGCAGTGTCTCCTCCCGATTATAACACAGATCAGCCTTCCAGTCAGAAAACCAAAGGAAGAGACATTCTTAGGTTAAGATTCAGAATAAAATTATAAACATAGATTAAGGTTATGACCTAAAGTGTAGTCAGAAAGAGTAAAGGAGCAGCCACCAGGCTGTTTTACAGACTTCAATTTAAAAAACACTCAGGTTTGTTCAAACTTTAAAGCCAATGTATTTAATGCAGAAGAGTTATTTTTGCTTTGTTTCTGTAATTAAACACTGAGAGACACTGTTCCACATATGCCTCGATCTTGTAAATGCTTACTGTTTACCCAGGCAGCTGAAAGGATGGAGAAACAAATATGATTATGTCCTTGCCATCTTAGGCTGAAATAAATGAAATAAAATATATTGGTTTTTTTACATGGGGAAGTCTTTTATGGTTCTCTGATATGGCATAAAGTACCTCAAAACACTGTAGATTTAAATCTGCAGGTCTAATTTCTGCTGTATTTAATTTTATAAATATCAGATGCTACTAATTGAGACATAGGATTAGGGTGAATAACTATGCAAGGTGTGCAGAGTGAGGGGAATTAGAATATTAGAATCTTTGTGCTTAAATTTGTCTTGTCTGATACAAGAAACCAAAGACTTCTCTTAACTTTGCCATCCAGAGGAGAAAAAAAGTGAATACAGTCCATCTTTAAAACAAAGAAATGTTCTACTAATGTAAAAAAAAACCCAAAAACAAACAAAAAAACCCCCCCACTTAAATATTACATATATATATATACTAAAATTTGGAAAAAGCAATAAGCATGCTTTGGTTCCATTCAATGTCAGATTCAAGTAATCCTGTTGAGTTGTGTCAGATAACTGGGTTAAATACTGGCTTGGAAGAGAAAATTATGTGGGTTTTAAGTTGTTATGTAACATCAGAATTTTGTATTGATTTGAAATTAAATAGGCATGATGACAGCACTTTGCATTAAAATGTGTGAGGTCAACATCATGTAGCCTAGAAGATAAAATTGCTGAATATACAGTACAGGTGAAAAATGAGCATATAATAATCACTTCAGGTTCCAGCATAGAGGAGGGAAAAGCTAAGCTTAATAAAGTTACACACCCCAGGATTTCTTATGGGGTCTGAGTTTTGCTTCAGGAAATGACAGTCCTACTACTCCCCTACAACAAACAAAAACACGGAACACCTGTTGTCTCTTTGTTCTTAATTTACTTCTTCTGGCCCAGTTTGCTTGCTTGCTTTCCATCTGGAGACCTTCTATGAGGACTAGGGGTTGGGTCTTTCTTGTCTTTTACATTTTCTGATGAAATAAGTAAGCAAGTGTATACAGTTGTAAGAGGTTATTTCACCTTGCTCTGTTTTGTTTCGGTATCTTTTTCCCCCTCATTGTTTTGTTCTTGCCCTCTTTCTTGATTATCCAGCAGAGTTGTAACAGCTGGAGGATACTTGCTTACCTGGACTTTTGGTCTGACCCAATATGGCCATTTTTATATTCCACAGTCTTACAAAATTAGAAAGTCTAAACACTGGGGAAAACTTAACTGTTTGGTGTATTTTATCATCTTACTGTGACAGGTTTATTTGCCATAAGTTTCTCTTCTTTTTATGCTCAAGTCAAACAAAATCTTGTAGATTCTCTGTTATTGTGGGGACAGGAATATCAAACCCCTATGTCTTCAGTCCTGTGACTGAATGTGTTTCAGCTAGTGACACATTGCTTCTGAAAAATCTGTTCAAGGTATTGAAATAAAAGGGGAAAGTTCTGTCCACTGTTCATCATAGTTTTTTGGTAAAATAATTCAGCATCAAATTTAGAATGAGTAATACTTCCTGTTATGATACAACTGGCTTAAGAAAAGTGGAGCTAGCACGTATCTGTTTGTCCCTTCTGTCTGGAAAAACCCACCTGATTTGGCTGCTTTTCTTTTTTCAAAGAGAGCATTCACACATCCTAGTGGTCATGTAAAAGTCACTATAATTGGCTATAACTATGTATTTTCTAGGCAACAAGAACAAAGGCTTCTATATGCGCTAAATATTGTTTCATTCAGGAAGTTATTCTTATGTGTATGTTTCCACAACTATTATCAGTAGAATTGAAGGGTAGCAGCAATATCCACAAGCTGTCTGATTTCCTTCCCACACTATCAAAGATTGAAAGAACAAAGATGAAAATGTCAGGGAAATGCCTGTAACTATGATACAAATTTCTTTCCAGGAAAGGTTTTAGGAAGTTGCCTTTAATATATTGTTTATAGTAGGGCACTCCTGCCTGAAAGGGTTTGGTTGTGTTGGATCTTCTAAGCATTTCCCAAGTCTGGCCTCAGGATGTCCTTCAGTGGGTTATGCTCTGCTCTTGGTCATGGTAGTGGAAGCTCAGAATTCCTGCACTGT
Source organism: Pardalotus punctatus (assembly GCA_013400915.1). Taxonomy (NCBI): domain Eukaryota; kingdom Metazoa; phylum Chordata; class Aves; order Passeriformes; family Pardalotidae; genus Pardalotus; species Pardalotus punctatus. The sequence goes on from VZTX01023809.1 coordinate 22,223, forward strand.
TTCTAGGTTGTTTATTCTGAATTCTTGCGGATGCATCTGAAATCAAGCTGTAGCAAATATGTGTAAAAAGCCCGGTTCGACCAACTCCGGAAAGTTCAGAGGATAAAATCACATAGGAAATTATTACTCTTACAGTGTTTATTTTATTTTATAAAGTTCCATGATTAATACAGATTATTTATTATTGTGACTCCTCTCACAATGTTTGCTAGTGACTGTGCCTGGGGTATTATGCAGTGGGAAACTTAAAGAAAGAGGAGCAGCTGAACCCTGTGGCACTGATGAGATGTTGGAGCCTGCATTTTCAGCCCCTCTTCCTGTCTGGAAAAGCTCTACTAATGTACCTCACTTTTGATGGCAATCCGTGCCCAGTGAATGGTTTCAGACATTGCTCCATTCCCTTTTATGACTTTATTTTGTCTAAAATTCATGGGTCAGTTTCATGCACATCCTGGGGTAGGAACTGAGAGGAAGCACTTGGCATGGCAGCTAGCTGGGAAAGGCTGTGTCGCAGTAAAATTGGACATCCAGATGCTTCCTTGATTAGGATCTCCAGACTGGTGTGTTCTCCTGGAGTCTGGGAAGTGATGGAGAACTGAATTGATGTCTGTCAGGACACAGGTTACCCTTCTTCTCCAAAGAACTTCTGTCCCATCCTTGTCACTGCTCCTATCCCTGGGCTGCTGCTAAGGCAGACCAAGAACAACTGCAGAGATGTGTGTGCACTGTGAGCCCCTGCGAATGAGCTGGACACGAGGAGACTCTGGAGCAATGTGTCACCAGAGCCCACAGGTTTGTTGTGTGGTAGTGTCCCTGTCCCCTGTGGCTGCTGTCGCTGTTGTCCTGCTGCAAGGTCCTCACAGAAATACCTGATTCTGATGAGTCAACTTTCTGGGTCAATAAACCAGCATTTCTGTTACTGGTTAGAAATGCTTATAGGCAGTAAAAAAAATATAAGCCCTCACATGGCATCAGATAGAAAACTTGTGAGATCAGATATCCAAGACATGCTGAGGCAGGCAATAGTGGTCAGATGGGAAAGGCCTGCCTGCTCTATACACAGCAAAGGGTCAATGCCAGAGAAATTAAATCTGGCCCCACTGTTCGGGCAAGGAGCTGCATTACACACTTTTAAGTTCAAATGCCTCAGTTCTGCCCAAGTCTTTCTTGTATACGGTACTTTTTTCAAAAATGAACAGTAGACATTGCCCAAAGTCTGGATGAATGAAATATGGCATATTTGGAACTTGCTGAAGGAAGAGTTTGGACTTTTTCTTTTTTTTTTTTTAATTAAGCATATATTATAAATAAGTGGGTTCTCAGCTGGAAATTTTTGAGAGGTTAAAACAGAATTTCATACATTAAGATGTTAAGATAACTTCTGCAAAGAGAAAAAAAATACAAAAACCACTATTAATACTTAAAACAGGTTAAAATGAGTCAGTACACACCAAATCTTACTTGGTGGGCCCAGCTGCTTTGTGCACATCAGCTCTTGTTACCTCTGTGGTGTCCCCTCAAAGGCCCATGTTAACTCTGCAACCTTCATAGTTTCAAGGGCAGAAGCATCTTGTTTGCTTGTTGTAGTGGAGGCTATAAAACCATGAGATAAAAATACTTAACAGCCAACTAGCAGCTCCCTTTTGAGCAGGTGAGATCTGAATATCCATTACCCCACAGTGTGTGCTATCCTTCGTGTCAATACAAAGGGGTGTGAAGGAAAGGCAGAAGTTCGGGGTCAGAAATTATGATAAATTGGGTGTTAATCTGATTTTTACCACTCTATACAGAACAGTAAAGCATTGCTTTCTCCGTTGTATATATTTTTGCATGGCTTCATACATGCCTTAAAGCAATGACAGAGATTTTTGTACCCTTTTGTAATGTGTGTTTGTAAAATGGAAAAAAATAAAATACTTCCTCCTCTTTCAATAGCATTATAATTGTAGTTGTTTTCCCAGCTGGGAGTGGTATAACTTAACAAGAGCCTTATACACACTCTTCTTGACTTGTCAGGAATGACAAAACAGTGGCTCCCTCCAGCACCTCGTGACCAGCAAGATCCTGTGCGTGGTGCAGAGCCCCACCATGGACCGGACAAGGTCAACACAGCCAACACCCCGCACCCTCAAGATGTGAACCTGCTGTTAGAATCTGCTGGGGTTGTATCCAAGTCCGAATCCTACCTCGTGCCTTTCCTGGGCTGCCTGCCCTTGTTTGTTCTCGCCCGGCTCACGGGCTGCCTCCCCGGGCGGGCTCAGAGCCCCGCGGGTGCGGCTGCTGCGGGCCCTGCGCGCTGCGCCCGTGCAGCCGAGCAAGCGCTGCTGTGGCTGCGCAGCTGCTCATTTGCCTAAGCTGCTAGTAAATGCTCAGGGGGCATTTCTTAATGTTCTGCGTGTTGGTCTCGATTTATTAATTAACATACCCGTGGGAATCAAGGATCAGTGGCTTTGTTTTTCTGTCTCTCTCTTCCCAAAAGACTTGTTTCTTGCTTCAGGCAGACGATCCAAGCTATGTCCACATCCCTGATCCTGTAAACCAGGAGTGATAACACCTACCAAGGAGCTGTTTGTGAGCTTTGCTGAGCTCTTTAGCATCCTCAGCAGGAGGCAGCACAGAAACATATGGCAACCATACTATTTCAAAACAACCCAGTTTTAAGTTATTGCAAAGAGGTCTCACTAACCCGGGCATAGCTACAGTCCCCGCCTGATGGTACCACTATTGGTTTAAGAATTTGTAACCAAAATAGTTATTCTGGCCTTTTTCTCCCCAGTCATTGTTCCCACACACTTTGTGAAAACTCACGCGGGTGAAAACCAAGCGCTTTATTTGTATTTTTTAGGTTAATTTTCAGCAGAAATTCCCTGATTTAAGTGGCTGCATAGTTTCCTGAGTGCTCATGCTCCGAAGAGGCACACTAAAAGCACTCATCTGAGCAGGTACGGGGCTGCATCTTTCAGTCATGGAAAGCATTTAGGTTAGCTTAAATTTACTGGCAAATAAAATTTTCAGCAAAGCTTCCCCAGGTAATGGTAGGTAACCTCAGCAAGCCCTTTGAGGCATGTAACCTCACAATGCTTGTTAACTGTACATCTTAATCTTCAGCACAGGTACAAATTTGATGTTGTGGGTTAGCTGAAATACAGTGATCCACCTATTTAGGAAACAATGATTGACACAAATCATATAGTCAGCCTTTTCCTTGCTGTCTGGCTAGAGGTAATAGGGAAACAGGTCTGGCTTGTGCTTTGACACAGTTGTCTTTGTACCCCGTCTGAGCCATGGCCTTGCAGAGGAGGCACAATCGTGGTATCTCAGCCCCGCGCTCTGGGTAAACTCATTAAAAGCTACGACTCACCTGAGGTCTTCTGTAATCCCCAGGTGGATTGGAAGATAAACGGGTTATATAAGTTTGTGAAAGCCACAGTGTTAAGGAACTTTTCTGGGACAGTGACAGACTTCACTTAACACCTTGGAGACATAGTAAAGTAAGTTAAATAGAGTGAGTATCAAGAATGTCTCACCCTGTTTTCTGCACTGTTGAGGATCCTGCTCCCAGATAACGGGATAATATAAGCAAAATACTTGAATCAGCATTCCTGGCTGCTAAAGTAAAACTTTAGCTATAGTGCCCATTCTACAAAGTGGCATTTCTATTATAAAATATGGGGAAAGCATTAAGTTGTCTTTTTTTGTATTACAGAAGTATTTTTTCAGAATTATTTTTGTTTGTTTAGTAGTGTATATATCCCAACAGCAAGGGGTCATAAAGTAGTGCACCATTAAACAAAAATAATGTGGAGAAAAGGTTTAAACAAATTCTGGCAGGTTTCTGGAAATGAAATTGATAAGTGGGTTTAGTAATCCAGACAAGAGGTTAATAAGCATCCCCTCATAAAGTAAGAGAGAGTGGTCAGGGTTTTTGGTGCCTGTTTCTGTGATGCTTGCTAGCTTTTGTTCAGCTCTGAACACAACTGCCTATAACAGTGGTAGCTGGAAAGAAACAGTCCATATGTGATTAAAAAGAAAGTACTGCAGATGCTACTCCTGCTAAAACTGGTCCTGGGTAGTGATGGCTGTTTTTGCGTAGCTATGCGTGTCCATAAGTGTGCACAATGAACAGCTCAAGGCATTAAATTACATTGTTGAGGGGCTAACCTTCCGTGACAGACTAATGTGGTGCTTGACCAAGAATTGATTTACTTCAGGTTCTCTTCAGGTTTGAAAAAAAGTACTACAAGATGACAGATGGTAGCTTTTCAGTTTAAAGAAAGTTTAAAGAAATTATACTCAACTGATCAATGTCCAGAGAATCCCAGGGCTTTTCAAGTAGGCATTGAAAACAAACCCTGCCACTACTCTTGGCTTTACCAGAGTTAAGTCTGTGATAACATTGTTAAGGTCACTGCGTAGGAAGCATAGACAAATACATCAGTTTTGGAGTGTGCTTTTCCACTGTGCTGAATAGTTCTTTAAACCCAGTGGAATTACATGGTCCTAGATGTCTAGCCTACTTCAAGCATAGAGTTCAAAATTGTCTTTTACTTTGCAGTTATTGGGAGATCCTGCCATGTCTCCCAAAGTATGTGAATCTTATTCAAACTTATTTTTATATTTTGTTCCTTTTTCTGTACATATATGATGGAAAGAAAGTACACACAACTCACAGGCCATGTTAAAATGACCTTTGGAAAAGTTTGAGATGCTCTTGTTTCTTTGGTGTGACATAATTAGGTTTTAGTCCTGAACAAAGATACTGGAAAGCTGGGTTGTATCACAGTAGTTTGCATTATTTTTTTACTTTCTTGATGGTTTACTTTCTTGATTAGGAAACAGAGTGCCTCCCCTGGGAGCTTCAGACAGAAAGTGCTCTGACAGGAAAATATACTGAATTCTGTAGATCATTGGTTTTTGAACAGATAAAAATGTGTGGAGACATGAACTGCTAGAGTAGCTGTTGATTTGTTTTCTTAAACTTGCACACAAGACACAGGTTTTCTGACTTTTTTTTTTTCCTTTTTCTCTTTTTTAAGCAGTGTATTCAGCTGTAAAGATTTGGGTTTGCTGCTTAATTAGCTGTTTAGAATTGTACACTTTGCATAATCACTATTTGACTACATTTTGAAAAAAAAAGGAAGTTCAGTCTATTCGTTACTCAACTAAAACAACCTAAAAGGCCAATCATACTTTCTGATTTCTCTTCATTGCAATGAAGTTTTGAGGTAACTAATTCTTCTAGGCAAAGACATTTTGACTTCTGCCTGATCAGTATTATTTCAGTCTTGTGCATGGTCTTATCTTTCAAGTAGAATTTTCTGTAAGGGGAATTCAATATATTTCAAGATACTGGGACATGAATAGTTTAGTTGACTTGCGGGGGGTGTGTGAAAACAGCAAACTGCTCTGCAGTGTTCAATATAAAAAATCAAAACACAAACTGATATGCAAGTTATGTACATGAGTTCTTCATATCCAAGATTTTTCCATATATGCATACAAGTGTATGTGTGTTGAGGTACATAAAAACCTCTTTAAAATGTTTTATACTGATTGCTTTTCACACTGCAGTAGGATCTGAGCACACTTGTCAAAGTTCTTATTCTATTATAAAAGAACAGAAAATTAATAATATTTTTCCGCCAGATTTTAAACATGTACGTATCTTTTGTAACTGGTAGGATAGCTAGTTTAATATTATCAGCATTCCTCTGGCATTCCCAGGGGTTCTGAAATGTGCAATTAAGATTAGCAGGACAGTTACAGTCCATTCTGAAATCCTCTGTCAGATTATATTTGAAAGGACCACCTTCATAACTATGAACGCTGACCAAAACGGGCTGGGGTGTGAGACAGACATTTCCAAGAGCACCTTAGCAGAGCCCTTTTTCTGCCATCCTCGCACTCAGATTCCTGGTCCTGCCCATGTCTCTTTGTCCTTGCACTTGCAGACTCAGCCGGTGCCTCCTGCCTGGCCCTTGCCCCCTGGCAGAGGGGCAGCAAAGCAGGATTTGAGCCCAGCTGCCCTCTGCTTTCTCTCACTGGGATTTCGGGTCCTGGCACTTGCTGAAGGCGTGGACTGAGAGGGAATATAGGGATGGTACTGGGGCTCAAGCACTTCCAGGCAGGTGCTCATAAAGTTTGTGGCAGTATTCCTGAATTCCTGTTATGACTGTTGTCTATATTGATGAAAAACTCCTTTCATGACAAAGGCAGGAAACTTTTAACATGAAAACGGTCAAACTGTTGTCACAATTCAAAGCAAATATGAAGTCTGGATAGAAACACAATATAAACATTCCCAGGAGAGCTTTTTGAGACTTGTTATGCAGAGCAAAGTTGGCACAGTGTTCCATTTGCAACACTAAAAACCAAATGGATTTTTGTTTGTTGTTTTTACAATATTTAAGTGACATTTTATTTATTTTAAGGATCAGTTGCTGACGCACAATATTCCTCAGTCCACTGATTCACATCAGATGAGCACTCTTTCTGTAGCCACAAGTGTCTGCACACCAGGCTTGTATTTGCAGTTGAAAAATCAATAATTAATTCATAGCCAAGATAAAGAGCTCAAGCCCATTAAGAGATTACACCAATGTGAAGATTTTCGGTTGTATTCATAGTAAAGGAGGAGGAGACTGAGAATGTTTGCCACTTATAGTTTGGTCTACTACCTATTTTTGTTTTTTCTGAGGTGCCTATCACTGGGCTATCTAAGTAACAATAAGCTAGCCACTCAAGTGTTATACTAAATATTGGTTTCAAGATAACTTAGTATAATGAAAATGAAACTTGTTTTGACAATGATAAAAATGTTTGTTCAATAATTTTTACCACAATTCCCAAGTGAATAAGCAGCCCTTGAGTTCCCAAAGTAATTTAATTATTTTTTAAATTAAAAACCAAATTGCACCTGAAAAATAAAAATTGTTATCTAACTGATTACATTAATTTATCTGCAAGAGAAATCTCTCCAGGGACGGGAATGTACAAGAGCTCAGAATAAAACTAGCAAATGCGCAGGGTTAAAGGGAAAATAAAAAAATTTTAATTAGATTACAAATGAGTGAGTTTCCATGTTTCTAATATAATGTAGAGAGAATGGAAATGGGCCAAAATTGGCAAGCACTTGTGTATTTTATTATTTTAAAACTTTTCACCTATTGCTCTGACCATGGTAGTTACTGTCTCTTAAATCACAAGAAGCCTGCAGTCATGCATAGCATTTGCTCCTTTGCTCAAGTGTGTGGCTAAGAGGCGATTGGAAAAAGAATCATTAGGCCTGGTATTTTCTGCAGCCACGTACCCTGACGGCACAATTATCAGCAATCACTGGACCGTGCTTTCATTTACCATTTCTTCAGAGTCAGATCTGATTGTCCCCTTCTCCTCTCTGCCGGACACACAGGTTACTGCTGGGGCTGATGTGGCTCTGCTCTAACCCAGCCTTCTGCAACGGGCCAAATAAAAGGGCTGCTGAGAAGGTGTTCTGTTTTAATAACTTGGTGTTTCATGGACTGAAAGCTGTGTAGCTCTGCCTTGGTTTGCCTGGGCTCAGCGTGGCTGTGCTCCTGGCACCTTGGACACTGCTCTGGCCATAGCTCACTGCACGGACACTGGGAAGGTGTAGGTCCAGCCAGCAGTGTGTGGGGTACAAAAGGGACCTGAGGAATTGATGACAGTATGGCTCTTTATGTGTCAAGAAACACTGTACAGGGCAAGTCCTTGAGAATATCACCAGAGAGCTGTCACAATAATTTAATCAATCATTGTGCTTCTCTTGTTACTTCTCAAACTTGCAATAGATGCAGAAGCCTTTTTATAAATGCTTCAACAATAGGTAACTTTTGATTGATTTTTAATATACAGCAGTTGCTTCTCTCACTTGTAACAGTCTGAGCTCCTAGAAAAAAAAATAGTATAAGCAGAAAGTGTGAAAAGAAATGCACAGAACTGCTGAATGTTAACAAGATACTTTATACAGAACAGTTTGTAATGTCCAGAGCCTGGAGCCTTCTGGTGCCTGAGGAGGAGGATTTGAGGTCAAGGCCAGTTCTAGGACATCCCCATGTAAGGAGAGAGTAGATGTCTGCATCGTATGGGAGCTGTTGTAGAAGCACCTGTGGAATCTCTTCCAGGCCTCAGTGATGTCTGTGCTTTTGACAATGTGTAAGTCTATTTTTCAAGTGTTGTTTCACCTTTGAACAGTTTATTATGAATTCTGATATTTTATATTAGAAATTGCATGTGCTTTTGACCTTTAACTTCCATGGAGTATTATTTTTTGCTTGAGTCAGTCTGTATATGAAGAAATACCTCCAAATTTCAAATATTTTCTAAATTCTAATTAAAAAAAAAAACTGAACAAATTCTGGTGTATGTTAAATACTCACATTTGAACCTCATTTCCCCCATGACTTTCAGTGTGAGGAAAACTTGGCTGTTCAAACAATCACAAAGTGAACTCAAAGTAATTATAAATATATTAAATTTCTTGGAGTTTGAGGTGACATTGATGCAAAATTGGGAGGAAATTCCATGAGAAGGAATTAATCCTATTTCCTACAGGATTTTTCCCTCGCAGAAGACAAATCTAGCCTTATTCTTTAAACAATCCCTCCTTATTTCTCCATTTGACTAAACTTTTTAGCTTAGTTTTCTTTAAAACTTTCTTTAAAATGTAAGTAAAAATATTAGCCAGGAGGTTTCTGAATTGCAGGGCTCCAGCTGCAGTGCAGGAGCTTTTGGGAGAACATGGATCTGGAGCTGAGAGTTAAGTGTAGTTCCTCAAAGAATCATTTCAGCAGTGTGTGAGTAGAACTGCTTCACAGCTTACTGAATCTTAGTCACTTGTGCTTTGGCTTTTGCAATAGCCACGTGAAAAAGAAAGGGTTATTTATTAAGAGCAGAACAGTTCCCTTTTAGTTCTGTAGCAATCATGTCTCTTTTTTTCCAGTCCATGGAAAGTGTTATCTCAGGCAGCTTTGTGCAGGAAGTTCTGTTTATCACTTCCTCACAGTTGCAGTTTGTCTAGGACTTAAATATATGATATCAGATTGCATCAAAATGTGGGCCTTTGTGTGCTTAACTCATCAAAGGAGTGGACCCTCAGGACTTGATATCACTTCACTGCATATGCAGTCATGTAGCAAAACAAAGTCTATCTAAACAGGACAGGACTATTTCTGTTGGTAGTGTAGCAGAGCTAGCAGAATTGATGTAGTTTCAGGTATCTGCACTGTTTCACTTCTTGTTTTTAAATTTATCACTTTTTTTAAAGTGACACGGTTTGCCTGTTTCTACTATGTAAACTACGACAAAAACAAAAATATTGCTTCTACAATCAAAAAAACTCCGAAACCCCAGACCCAGATGGGATTTGCTTGCTGTACACTGTTGGGATGTCTACTTATGTTACAAAAGAAAAGAACTCCAAAGTTTTGAACCCTTGTATTTTCAGCTGGCTATTGTTCCCACAAATCTGAAATGGTAGATGGTTATCTAGACAACTATGTGTCAAGTAAGCTTAATGAGACTATAACAAATAACAACAGTTACTGGAGGAGGTTTGGTTCAGGCTCTGAACCTGCTCTCCCACCTTTGTGGCTACGTTTCTGTTTTCTCCAGGAGGAGTTCCCTTTCCAGTACAGCAGGCTGCCCTGCCAGATGTTGTCTCTCAGCAGCCACAGGAAGTCTATTCAAACTGTGGAGCAATACTTCTGCTCTAAGCAGCAGCTCCTCTGCGCTGACTCTGGTTTTTAACACCACCCTGTCCCACGCCCCTTGCAGTATCTGACTTAACTGTATTGGCCCTTCTGCTCCACACCAGTTGGCTTCGTGGCGGCTGATAAATGTCCAGGCATCGCACAGCCCGATTCCCGCTTGCCAGGCTGGGGAGCTGCAGCTTCAGGTCCATTTCTGTTCCTTCCCGTGCACTTCTGGTGTGTGTTTTAACCACATGATAGATGCAAACCTGAGAATATGAAATTAGGATAGTATCCACTCTCAGGTCTGTGATGTAACATGCCCTGTGATTAGTAAAATCTTCTAGTACTATACAAGGGGTGAAAAAGTTTAAATTACTCAGCGGTAAAAGACAAAGTAAAAGTCTCTCTGCTTCTTCATGTCTCTTTTCTTACCTGTGAAGGAAAAAAAAGTTATTACTAGAAAGTGGACAGAGAAACTGATTGAGGGCTTTTTCCTTCTCTTTTTTCCAATTATTTTAACTGCGTCTGAGTTGATGAACATGATCAAGAGATTACTCTAAATCCCATCAAGCAACTGCTGGGGGAGCCAGTCAGCAATGTGATCTGAGCAGAGCCATCCCATTGGAGCAAAGGCGCCCCAAAGCCCAAAACTGTAGGGATGACTCAGTCTTCTGGCAGACACTGTTAACATCCTGTCAATCCTAGAGTTCAAGATGGGAAATAATCCAGTTTTCTAATTCCACTGTTTTCCACTTGGCCTTGCTATGCCAAGGAATCCCTGAGGGGCGCTTTATTTGGTCTTCCTGCCTTTGGTTGCTACTTCCTACCACTTTTTCCACAGAAGGGGTGGTGTGGGCCTTAGCACTCAGTAGAGCTAAGGAAATTTTTGGAAAATGTTGGATGTGCTGTTGTGTGCTGTAATTTTGAGCATTGTCGGTCCTTTGTGAGGAATGAACTCTCACTGCTGGCTGGAAAACAGGAAAGCTCAAAAAACCAAGGACTTTTTAAAAGAAGTTGAACTTTCCTCCCCTTTTCTTTCAGTTAGATTGATTATATAGCAAAAGTGAAAGTCAGGAACATACCTCAGAAAAGCCTTGTCTTGCTCTTCAAAATAGTTTTACTTTGAAAATAACTGTACTCTGCAGGAAATAAATATGCACTGTTGCCTCATGAAGAATATGTCCATTTTCACTGGGTGTGAGGGAAAACCTGCTTTTGTTAGTCAATATGGATAATCAGTGCTGTGAAAATGAGTTTACAGGTACTAATCAGCCATATAGTTTTTCACATGCACACATTTGCACAGTGCAAACTGGAAGTTTTGTGTAGTTCTGCTTTGTGGAACCTCCCACTACCTAACAACTGTGCTCTACAATTCTACTGCTCCTTTTAATTATTTTAAAAATTTTTTTAAAATTTATTTTAAATTCATAAAGTTTTAAGTGTTCAAGTAGGTGATGGTACCCTATATGTCACTGAGGATGTGCAGCAGGTCCAACTCTTTGGACAGTCTATGGCTTGTGGACTCATGGATTTGAGTGGGCATGAAAAGTCTAAACTGAATTACTAGATTAAACTTTCTAATTAAACAGATGCCTTTAAATAGAAATGCTTTGGTGGTTTCTTTAACATTTATTTGTTTTTATTTTATTTTTAGAGAGGCTATCTTTTTTGGTGGGGGGCATTGTTGTCATCCAGTTTGGGGTTTTTCAGTCCTGATTTGGAGCCCCATATCTCTGCTTGGAAAAGCATGTAAGGTGATGCCAATTTTACAGCTCTGCTTAAATCCAGTCAAGGTTAGCCAGGAGGAAGAAGAACAAGATTAATGATTTCTTGGCTTGGGGCTGCTGTAGGACTCCCATAGATGCTAATAAATGTTAATTTAAACTTCTTATCACTACACTAGCAAGACCGTTCACACATTTTCCAGAGTAACCACAGGATTTAGGCTGTTGTCCTAATTGCTATTGTTCAGGCTGCTAACTATTATATTTACCACAAGCTGTTTCCATCTTGTTGGAAGCCTGGTGCTAAACTGAAAAAACACCTCTCTTAGCAATTTGCTGCCTTCTGGAAGCTGAAGCAATTACAGTGGAGTATGCAGACAAGCTTCTATACAATGTGTGTAAATTTCTGTCTGTGGTTCCAATAGATAGTAAATTTGGGTTCCTGGAGCCTTGTACCTGATTAGAAATGTAGGGCTCCATAACATAAAGCACAGCACACAGTACTTCTGTAAATGCTAATTTTTTTTTGTTTCGTTCTTTTAAAAAAGATTAAATATAATTGATTAACCAAGATGTATGTGATCATGATATTCATGTGTGATCAGGTCCAAACTTATCCTACAAGACAGTCTAATGGTGGATCCACAACCGCAGTTCGCGTCTGTTTTGAGGCAATGACTTTGCCAGGGGTGGATTTCTCTATGCCACCGAAGTCGTAGCTGCTCATAAGACCACAACATTTGCACAGTCATGGTGGTACCAGTCTGAAAAAATACTGCAGGCAAGTGAGAGCAAGGGAGAGAAGCCCTTCTTCATCTCAGTCTGAAAGAAATGGCTGCCTTAATCTGTGACTAAATTTTTCTCACTTAATGGAGTTTGGTGTTAGATTAGCTACTTGTGGCAGCTGCATGATCATACAAGGCACAATCTCCTTTTAATCTTTGTGCTACAGTTTTCGTCTGCTTTTCATGCACTGGGAGCAATGGTTGTCTGACCCAGCAGTCAGCCAGTTAAGAGAAAGACAAATAAGAAGGAAACCAATTGTATCCAATATATTTTCTGCTGCTGTCATTCTGTGGTCCAGTTTGTGGAGAGGTCAGGAAATTTTTGTCCTGGGCAGCAGATCCAACATTTTGGGCAACAATGCTCCATAAGACTATGCTCAGCAGGAAGTTAAGATTAAACCTCGAACGTCTGACTTCCTAAATTGCTTTCTTCTCTTTCAAATTTTTAGATACAGTTATTAACCTGCTTTAAATAGGAAATTCAGATCACAAGTCACAGACTTTTATTTAGAGATTAATTTGTCCTGGAAAAAAACTTTCTAAACTTTTTAAAAAACCAAGTTTAAGGTTGCCAAAAACATTTGGTTACACTTGTATTTGTTTAATTTTTCACCCTCATCTACACTTCCTTCTCTTGCTGGAATATTTCCAGCTTCATCAGAACCTGAAAGTACCAGAAATAAATTAGAGGCACCCACTTTTGCGAAGCATAGCTCTTCTTGTGCTGAGAATCCTGGGTTAGGACTCGGGAAATCTGGGTTCAATTTTCTGCTTTGCCACTCATTTGCAGTTTGATATTGGGTAAGTTATTTAGTAAAATCAGTCTGTGGTTCAGGCTCCCATCTGTGAAACAGCTGGCATTTTCTTCCCTCAGAGGAGCACTGAGTTGGTTGGAGCAGGGTGCCCATAACGCCGAGATCACAGGTTCAATCCACGTACAGGCCATTCACTAAAGAGTTGGACTCGGTGATCCTTGTGGGCCCCTTCCAGCTCGGAATATTCTGTGATTCCCAGTAGTTAATTCATGGCTCCGCACTGCTCTGATGCTGCGGTGATCAGAGCTGTTTGAGCACAGAGAGGCTCTTTAAAAACAACAACAAAACGCTTTCACATTTAAATAAACATAGGATTTGTTTTTCTTTCCAAAATCCTTATTTTTGTCTTGTTTCAACCTGCCGGAGAACAAGCTGTTGTGTTTGTTTCTGGAGACATATCATCCCATCCTAAGCAGCTCTGTGTGTGTGTTGTGGCAGTGTCACTCCTGGCCAGGTGACCTGGGGTGGGATGGGCTGCACAGCCCAGCCTCAGTGGGGCTCTGATAGGGACTCACTGAAGATGTACTGTTTTCAGTAAGACATTCATAATTTTTTTTTCTTTAAAACCTAAAGGTTAGCAAATCTTGAGCAATAAGTGTATTCATGCTGTTATTCAGTTATGTGACTTAGTGGGCAGTGCATGGATATGCCACACGTCTGGCTCTGAATTGAAGCAGGGAAGGGATGACCTGACCCTAAGAGTAGAGATCCTGGCTCTGTGGATCAACTCATTATCTCACATACTCACTTTCCGATGACCCAGTCTGAGTGTTCTGCACACAGAGAGCTGTATTCCCAGATGCACATGAGAATGGTGCGTTTGAAAGGTGGGACATAAATGACTGTCTGAAGGGTAGCCACAACTTCTCATCAACCTTGACTCCAGTTATGGTCTGAAGACTGTGCTTGTTAGCCTGGGGAATGGTGAATCAATTCATTTGCCAGTTTTAATGAAGGACTTTTGCTCTTTAGAACTTATATTTGCAAAAATTAATACATGTAGCGCAGAGCCAGGTGTTGACAAAGATTTTTTAGCACTATAAGAATCCTCAGCTATTACATTAAGACCACATAAAATTCCACGGTCTTTCACCAGTCAAAAGACACTCAGAGGCAAGGATGTATCTTATCACAGGTATGAACAAGAGATTATTAACACAGTACCTCTTTTCATGACTTAGCACTTTGAATATATGCTGCAAGGATTCATGAGTCAAATTTTTGAAGGGGCTAAATAAATACAAAAATGAAAACATTTAATCCTGGAAATGCCATTAGTTAGAAATGCAAACACTACAAACAAAACCATTTGCAGCAAATTACTCAGCTAAACACATTGCAAATGAAAGCCTTACAAGTAATTAGATTCCCAGAAAAGAATTCCTCACAGCTGCCTCAGCAGTTAAAAAAAGACAAGTATCAAAGTTTATTATAATATTGCTGTGTAATGGTTTACATATTTCTCCATTGTGCTTAAGAGAAACCCAGACTTTTAAAATTATTCTCAAGCAAATGACTCAGCTCTTTATTAAGTGCAACTGTACTCACTGATAGTCATTTGTCTTCACCATTAGACAATGACTAAGCTCTCTTTTGAATCATAGTTATGTACCTGTATTTATATACATATATACATATGTAATTATACAGATATATATATGTAATTATACAGATATATATACATATATATACACATAATTATACAGATACTGTACTATTCTATTTTTAAATTTTCATGGTATTGTTCACTTTTGTATTATGTGGTCTTTGAAAAGCTATCTACAATCAGAAAGAACATCTTTATGCACATGTGAGTTTAGAAGAAAAGACTGAAGTTGAGCTCAAAGACATTTTCATTGCAGGATGTTCTAAGGATGAATGAAAGATTACTTTGAACTTGAAGCTAATCAGACATCCAAAACTAAGTATTTTTGTTATAGATGCAAAACCTGGAACCTGGAATTGTTGCTGGCTGCTTCAGAAGCACTAAGAAAACCAGAAGCTGAATAAGTTGGAGTAAGATGATGTAGCTTTCAGTGCTTGGCACACTTATCATTCTTAGATGAATGTTTGCCAAAAGCAAATATGGTTATTGGTTACTGAGGTTTGTGACATTATATAATTGACACAAGACCTTGGAAACCCATGCAAACTGGTTTGGGTTATGATTGGATATGTTGCATAGGCTACATATGTTTCTGAACAGTGGCACTGCATTACAGAAGTAGTGGGTGAGGCTGGCTTCAATATTGAATATAAACCAACATTAAGAAGTTCAGAGTTAGTTCCAGAGTTTTTAAGAGTTTGACAATAGTCTTTATCTGAGTAAGTTCACATCTTGCCAACTGAGTATAGAAGACCTATGTCTGTATGGTTATGAACAGTCTGATTTATGAAAATGTGGGGGTTTATGCTAGACAAGATTTTTTGTGGGTGATACATAAATGTTCTTCACAACAATCATTGTTTCAAAATCTTCCTGTAAAGCTTTTTTGAGGAATTGAGTTTGGAGGTTGGTTTGGTTTTTGAGGGTTCTCCTGCTTGTGTAGATCTCTCTGCTTCCAGTTTGTGACTAGGATGCTTCTAAGTCTATAAAAACCAGGACTCTGCTAAACACTCCCTTTTTTACAGCCTGTCTAGACCTCTAGAAATTGGGAGCGCCCAGCACTTTAACAACTGATGGCTGAATGTGTGTGTATAGCCCTGGTTAACTGCATAAATGCCATCACAATCCTTAATTCTGAATTCTTGGCACTAGTCAATGAGTGATGTACTCTTAAATTAAGTGCAATGAGGAATATCTCACCAGGTCTGCTGTACTGTGCCATTAGCAAAAGGCAAATACATCAGCCAGAATAATCATTTTACTTTAACACATTAATACATTTGATTATTTGATGCCAGTTATATTACTAATGCAGTCTGCATGTTTTGTCTGGAAAGTATTTCTATATTTTCAAAGTTCCCTGGGTGGGTTTTAACAATCATTCACCAGTTTTCAGAAATGTCACTACATTGTTTTGGTAGAGAAAATCACAGCTGCATTGTAATATAGTTGGGGTTCTCACAAGGTCACATACAGGGAGTGGAGAGGAGAAATATGATGTTTCTGCTTTCTTAACCAGGCATTTCTGAATTCAACAAAGTGCTTTTGTGCTGCTCTCCTAAGATATTTAAGAATTAATTTAAGAATTAAGAATTTAAGATATTAAAAAGAATTAACCAGAACAAACCAGCAGCCTATAAATGTGAAATCCACTGTCTCATAATCTGTAAGGTAAAATAAGGGGAAAGTAGATGGGATAATTTTCTGAAAGAAGGGACAGATGATGACTATGATTCTTTGCATTTGGTGTCCTAATAACATGGAAAAATTTGTTTGTTAATTTTTGGGAACATCAGATGTGAGAAGTCATTTAACATCTTCCTGGCAATCACACAAAATCAGAAGGCATTATGTCCTTGTCCTTATGATAGAAAACAGAAGTAACAACAAATGCATTTTTCCTGTAAGACAAGAGCTTGTCCTAATGAACAAAATGAAAACTTCTAGGAAGAGATACGGCAGGGAGAGCCTTTCCTCTATTGCCAAGTCCTTCAGCCTGGGAAACCCACATAATTTCCAAATCCAAGTCTCACCTGGCCCTGGTTGGGGCAACATGGAGATTTGGCTTCCTCACAAAGTAGAGGGAGGGCTGTGCTTCTCCCGATTCTTCCCTTTCCTGCCTCATAGGCATCTCCCACTGTTGGGTGTGGGGATATTCAATACTGAGAAAATATTTTCTTTCTTCTGTTTTCCAGTACTTGACTCAGCAAAGTTTTTGAGGGAGGAGAGCCTGGTTAATTTGGCCTGAGACCATGTGAAGGTTTTTGACCTGGTGGGATATTTAGGGCCAGGGATTACAAGGGTGGATCCTCAGCAAATCCTTCCTAGTATAAAGAAGGGCAAATGGTGCCTGTTGGTGGATTTCTGTCTTTCTGATCCTTTGAGAATCTGTACTTGTGGATGACAGTGGTCACACCAGTATCCCACGTGCAGCCAGGCTTGAGCTCATGGCCATGTGCCTGGCTGCATCCATGTGGGGTGAACACCAGGACAGGGCACAGGCCTGAAATGTCTGTTTTGTTTTATTGGCAGTTGTCACCTGTCACAGCCAGTTTTCCTCTTTGCAAAACCTGGGCATGTCTCGGGGCCTGGCAGAAGCCACTGCTCGGTCCCAGTGGTCAGAAAGAATGAGGCCATGCAGAACAGCAGGACATTGTCTGGATGTGTGGGTTGAGCTGTGCTGCCCATTTGCCCTCAGAGCCCAAATGAATACCTACCTAGGGGAAAAGGGTGTGCTGGGGATGCCCAGGTGTGGAATGTTCCTCCTGCAAATGGTGCTGCAATGACCCCTGTAGCTACAGAAGGAGAATTGAAGGGCTCAGTAAAACGTGTTCCTGAGACTCTCTCCAAGATGTTGATTGCCATTGGCATGGGACTTTGAGACACCCCAGCAATAAGCATCGCAGCGATGTACTCAACTATTTGAAGTGATCTTAAAATACTTGCTATCTTGCAACGAGTAGAAATGTTGAAGTAGCAGGCAGGGAGATGGGGAGATGGGGTCTCTTATTTTTCTGGAGGTTTTGGAATTGTTTCAGCTCTGACAAAGCAAATCCCATTGTGAATGATGAGCATTCTTTAACTCTGCTTCCGAGGGGTCATCCTAAAACTGAGAGGTAATCCTGTCTCTAGCTCTCTGCTAAAGTATGCTGTGCTTCAGTTCAGCTGCCAAAAAGGAAAAAAGAAAAAAAATAAAAGAGAGGGGGGAGATTATCAAACTTATTAAAACAAAACAAGAATGTGCAAATTACTTTTTTCAAAGAAAAACTTAAGTCGCTGGATTCAAACTAGCTATTTAGTGGCCACAGTCTATTTTTTCTCTCTCAGTTTTAATCCCGTTGATGATGAAGTATTTTAAGTAGTATTGGTTAATTCTTCTTTCTTATTAGAACATTTCCCTTCCTCTTCCCCCTCTTCACCTCATGCTTTATATTTACAGAGACCATCAGGTAACAAGGCAAGCCTGGCTTCTGACCAAAAAGGTATTTTAGCTAGAGATTCATTAGTGGGTATAAAACCAGACAACCTTGTTTAAAGGCACTTCTTGCACAAGAAGAAAGGGGCTCAATTACCATATTTCATTTAAAGTGAAGATTAAACATCTTTACCAGGACAGTGCACTAATCCCATGAATCCTATTTATGTTGAAATGTAGTGCTATTGGCAATAAACAGCAATTTGAGAAGTCATAACCCAAGGAAATAATTGTCAAGTGACTTTAGAGCTCCCTATAAATTTCCTCTTCATGACTTTGGCAGTAGTGTTCAACAACAGAGTTAAATATTTGTTTTAGGTGCTCCTGCCTTTAACAGACTAATTAAAAAGATGGAATTCTTTGATTCTATCTCAAATAATTTTACTTCTAATCTCTCTCAGGCAAAGTTAGCTCTATAAATGGAACTAAACATATTTTTTTTTCTGAATAGAGTCTTTACAGAATAGCAATAAATTCAAGCACTGGGAGAGTAAATGCAACTGAAGTACCCTTAATGATGCTATTGTGTAGTTGTTGTGGTTGTAATCCCATTACACAGACCTTTACCTTGAAGACCATAAATTCTTCGAAAAATAATTCTAATGGGAAGGTGCATTACTTAAACATTGTTTTTAAACATGATGAAAAAGAAGATGATTTAAGTTTGAAAAACCAAGTCACACTAACTGAAGTAGTACTAATGGAGAGAGATTAAATTTTTGCCTATCATGCAAACCTTCTAAATTTGTATTTCCTGAGAAACTGCGCAATGGAGCTGTTCCCGGAGACACTTCTTGTAATTTGCATCACATGCATGCCTGGAACTTGCCATTAAGGATCAGGACCCCATTCTGCTCTACACCTGCAAACTTAAAAACAGTACCTGCACCAAAAATTGTCAGTCTAAATACCTGACCCAACTCTCAGTGAAGTCAATGGAAGATTTTTCATTGATTTTAATGATTTAGTTCAGTAGCTAAGTAAGTATTCCTAAGACAAAAATCAATATTGTCCCACAGTGGTAATGTTTTCATGTGCTTCTATTGATCCTTTTGACACAGATTACAGGATACCTTGGCACTGTCAACATACCAGGTTTTAACAAACTGATTTGATTTATTAACACCATTTGATTAACCTCTGAAGTAGCAAGTATTTATCAAATGTCAGCAAACAAATGTTCAGCAGACAGATCACCACAAAAAATTACTTGTTGCACAATGTAAGCTGAAGTTCATAGGAAAAGGCTTTTTGTAAAACCGGTTTATGTGAGAGCTCTACATGATATGCACAGTATAAACTGGGTATTGAGAAACTGGGCATTTTTAACCAACTATATCATCAGGCCTAAAAAAAGGTCTTACCTGTCTTGGAGTACCCTAACTTAAGCCCTTACATGAATGGTGAAAAAAACATTGCCATGACAGCAGGGCTGTAAAAATTATGAAGTTTTCAAATCCAGTGGAACTTGAGTAGTCTGTCAGTTATGCTTTATGATTTTATAACCCATCTTCTAGATAAATACAGTGAAATGCATAATTCTCTTTCAGAAAGACTTCAATGCATTGCTGTGTTTGGAGCATCTGGCTTACGAATGGAAGTCCAGGGGCATCAGAAATGGGACTGGTTGTCAGTGATATTTACAATGTGATTATTCAATTGACAGCCCTGTAATTTAGCTTTGCCCCTCTATAAACCAACAAAAATCCTTCAGCCATTTCTTGAGAATGACTCTTTGAAGTCTCTAATTCAACTTGTTTTTTTGTATGGCTATTTGAAAAATAAATAATCCATAGAATTTAACAATCATATAGTAGTAGTCTAGTGGCACACAGCTTTCCTACTACACGACCAAAATCTACTCTTTTAGGACACCAGGCTCTTCCACATGATATTGTTTCTCAGTTACTAATAGTCACCAGAATCATCCCCAAGTTTAAAATATAATTTCCTCCCTTTGAAAGGATCTTTACCCCCGGGAAGAATATTTGAAATCTTTCAGAATTTTCCTGATCCAAACCCAAAACTACAAGATATATCTGATACAGACTAGGATGGGTTACACTAATTCATGTTTTCCAAACCAGTGTAAAGCCTAATTTGCTAATTGAATTGGTAATCATTTATCAGACATAACCTGTTACAGTATGAATATCTCTAACAGTTAAATTGATCATTACAAAAATGTAGGTATCATGTAAATCTTATCAGGATCACTAAAATAATGGGACTTTTGTTTACAAGGTGTCGATTGGTTTTAGAAGCTTTGATAATGACTCCAGACAGTCAATAAATACAGAGACTTTTACATAGCCAGTAGGAGCCGAATGAAACTATCTAATCTTTTTAAAATGACAGACAACACAATGAACTCTGAACTTAATCCCCTCCAAACATTAAGGAGACAGTTTAGTGCTTAAAGTACTATTCAAACTCAAACCCTACATTAAAACAAAATCATTAAGTGTCTGATTTAAACACAGGAAAAATCTGAGGTAAGGCTGATTTTCCTTCCCATTGTGCCTGGGCAGTGATCTGTGGTGGGCTCCCAGTCTGCTGGTTGCTTGTCTTGGGCAAGGAAAATACCTTTGTGCCTTTTGAAAGTTTGCAGTCAAAGCATGACACCCACCCCCCAAACGAAATCCTTAATTGCTTTTTGTGTCTATAAAGAAAATTTTCCCCCAATGTTTTGAAGCAGACATGGGGAACAACATTATTTGCTACATTTCAAGTTGCAAAAGTTACACTGTTGGGCTCATAACCTCTGAAAATGATACATTGACTTTAAGAGGAAAAGGAAATTCTAAATGTCAATCTTATGTTACACCAAGAGATAGGGGAGGAGGGTGGCAGGTAATGGCTAACATACGAGTTGTGTATATATGAGCATATGAATATATTAAATCACCCTTAATTTCAGCTTGTCAATTTTTGAAATCAATAATAGGACCATCCAGCTGTAGTACAGTTTCATCTCCTAATAAAGCAAGAGAAGAGAAGATAAAAATATCCTTTAAGTAATAATTAGCAATTCTTCTGAGATAATTGTTTGCTTTTTAACATCTTTAGAATCTTTATTTGCAGTGCAAATCTGAATCCTCCCAGTATCACTGAAGGTTCACTATTACCCTGTTTTCCATGGATTGCATCTTGCACGTGCCTTTTATTAGTTTGGCTTATAAATGTACCTCTCTGGATAATGAAAAGAGGAATTAATCCGTTTTAACCTTTTCAGTGCATCTCTCTTGCTTCCTCATGTAAAGTCTGATGTGAAAAATGTTTTTGTTTTATTCTTGACCCAGATATCTTTAAAGTTTTTTCCTGGGTAGTTGGAGATAAGATGTGTTAAATATCTGTATTTGTTATTAATTACTTCCACTGAACAGATAATATTTCCTGAAATCTTTTTGATGCCTCCTAGTATCTCAGGCAGATTGATGCATGCAAAGGGGGAAATACAATTTAAATAATTGTTTGGACTTTAAATAATAGATTTTTTAGTTACCAAAACCTGCTTACATTATAGAATTCAATTTGTTCTACAATTTTGTAATTTTGTTTTATAGTATCCTCATTGTCTTGGTAAGTTACAGTATGTGAATGGCTTCAAATATTTTATCTTGTTAACAATGATCCTTAAGTCAGGAATTTCTGATATTCGCAGTATCTGGGTTTTTGCCATGATTAATTATTTAATCTTGTCTTTCCTGCAGTGCTTGATGAGCAGACTATAGCTTCTTGTTGTTGAGCTGTCACTCAGATGTGTTGCATTATCAGGGTGGCTTAAATCTTACAATGGATTGTTATTGAGAGATGTGATATCTGTGTTCTCAGGCTGGGATCAACCAGCAGAGGTGAGAGTGTGAGTATTTATTTGGCATCAATGTGTGATATTTAAACCATTTTCTGAAGTCTGAATTTACATTAACTGTATACAAACTCTATCTTGATTTCAGGCTCCAGTTATGCTAATAGATTTAGCTGACTGAATATAACATTTCAAGATATTCTAATAAAAAAACCCTCTAAATGATTACTTTTGAATTTTTTAATATACTTGACTGACACGTTTTTGATAATCAATACTTTCTCTGGTGATCATTTGTGGTACAATTAGTGGAATTTCATGACAGCTTATTACACAGCACTTTTCCTTTGCAAGAGTTGCCATTCCTTTCCATAGTTGCCTAATTAGTATTTCCTGAATCAGAGAATAGCTACATGTTTCATAATGGAAAAAAAAAAAGGAAGATAAAGAACCAGAGCTCTGCCAGGTCTGTGCTGAATGAAAATACACAACTGCTAACTTATTTGGCTTCTGTTTTTTCCCTTCTCAATTTCTTTAAAACTTTTCTTAGTCATTTTCATAGATTGCTTCCTAAATCTGCCCCTGGTTAGTTATTATGCATTTAAGGACAAGTACAGTAGAAAATCTTAAAACAGGAAAGTCTGTGTTAAAGAACTACACAACTGGTTGTACACCCAACCGGTATGCAGCTAGAGCAGAACCTACAAGTGTCTGTGAGATTTACTGCAGTGTCTTTTACTCTTAGAAGCTCTTGGCACATGCTCTCTCTCCCATTCTCCTTCCTCCACAATGTGTCCCCAAATTCACTGCATTTGGGCAGTGCCATCACACATCAAGTTATAACTAAGATTAGTTGAAGGCATTAGTATTTTTTTTTCTCTCTTTGTACCAGTGGGAGCAATGAAAGGGTTTAAGAAAGCTGAATGATGCCTGCTGGCATTGTGGGCAAAGCATTCTTGGCATGCGCCAGATGGCAGAGGACGGCCGGACTCACCGTGTCCCCTCGCTGTGGATTGTCCCCCGTGCACTTTACACAACACAGGCCCCCAGGAGCAGTGGGGACCCCCTCCCTGGCTGGCTGTGCTGCTCACAGCTCACTCTCTTGGAGGGCCAGGCTGTCCCTGTGCCATGGGGCGCGCTGGAATGTGCTGCTGGGGCTGGCCTGGTGGCACTTCTGTCCTGGGCTGTGCGTGTCCTGCTGCACTGGGTCTGCTGCAGTGATTCAGGTGCGATTTTTCAAGCATGGAGCTCTCCTATGGTTTGCAGCAGCCTCCCAGCATGGTGGTAGCCCCCAGTGGGGCTCAATATTGGTCTCTGGCAGTCCTGCTCTCCGGAATGGAAACCAAGTCCTGCTTTCCGGATGAAATCCCAGGCGTGCCATGGCCAGTGAGCTTCCGAACCAAAAAGAAAGATAAAGGTGTGACTTTTTTCCTCCAAAAAGAATAGCATGTACCGTATCTTTAATTCCCAACTGTGCAGCAATTTCACAAGGAGTGCTTACCAGTTTCTCAATTTTTTAATTGCCCTTACTTTGCCTGTGTGTGTATTTATAGCAGTGTAACACTAAACCAGATTTGCCTTTGTTTTTTTGATTTATGCGTTTTTTTCTTGAACAGGAAAACATTCATTAGCAAATGTTGTGAGAACAATTCAGTAACTGGAGGTTATTTTATATAAAAATATTGTTGATTGTTCCTCCCCTAGAAATCTCTCTTGGCAGTTCACTTCCTGCCAAATGAATCAGCAAAAGCTGCTCATGAAAGTTGTTAATATATAATACAATCCCCCAGCATTGCACTTGCTCCTTATCTATAAAGCCCTTTTGTGATCAATGATTCACATCACCTTTTGATTATAGTCTCTGAGCACAAACAGTTTCTTAATATAAATTAATGGCCTTGGAATTTCTAAATAAACATTCCCTTTTGTTTAGCATCATTTCCTATTTTCTTACCCAAACAGAGTCTTATTGTAATTGTTCAGTTTTCACTAGAAAAAGTGTTTGTGGCCAGGAATGTTCTCAAAAAACAAGCAGTTCCTTTCAAAGCTAATAGTGTTGATTTACAAGGACTAACGTGCAATCTTAATTGAATATAGCTAGGAAATGTTACAAAATAGCAGCTAGTGTGGTGTGGTACTTTAAATAATGATCCTAGTACTCATTTACTGGAAAAGAGATTTCTCTTGAAGTATAGTACTATTTGTCAATGTTGTTTGCCTGGTTGGTTTTTCTTTTTCTTTCACATTAATTAAGACCCAGCTATCTAAGCAGCAGATAGTCAAGGTACTTCCTTTAAATTTCCTGACTGCTAAATAGTTAGGCATGGGCTCTTCAGCAAAATGAATACTGAAGATTTCCTCTGGCCAGATGTCACTAGTAGGACAATTAAAATACCAACCATCACGCAGTGGTAACCTAATGTTAACTGTTCCCTCTTACAAACTTCAAATTTCAGAGAAGCATTAGCGGAGAATGGAGCAGAAGCATAAGCCTGACCTGCACAGAACTGGTGCAAAAAACTATCTGATAATATTCCCTTCTAAGGCAGAGTTATTTCACTTAAATCAATTAGATGGAGTCCTAACTAAACTAAAATAAGAACCTGAGAGACTAAAAATGCCTGTGGAGATACTTAGTTTAATTAATTGTTAGCTAAAGTGATTCAAGCCTATATTCAGACAAGGTTGTTTTTTTCCCCTAATTATTAAAAGAATATAGGCCATGATAGAAGTGATCAAACTTCTGAGTGGGTTGTTTGTAGTGGTTTCAATTAAAGCATTTCAGTTTGCAGTGAGAATAGACTCAGAGTGGGCACCATGTCTGTCACTCACTGTGGCTCAGCTGACAGAGCAACTCATCAAGCTGGGATCACTCAGCCATAACCAGTCAGATGTCCATCATGCACTCACCCTAACCTCAAAAGTAATTTAAATTTCTTACTTGTTCTTACCCCAAACTAGAACAGGGGAGGGGCTGTTTTTCCCAGGAAAGTTCTCCTGTGTTACATAAGGAATATAAATGCTGCAGCTATCGAAGACTGAATGCTCTTACAAGTGCAGAGGAAAAAGAAAGCCCTCCTGTTCAAGGAAAATAATGTCCTCCAGAACAATATCTGTAATAGAGCTCCTCACTGCCTACAAAGAAGCAAAGCCCTCAGGCTCCCAGGGCACGTCCTTGACTCAGGGTTTTTAGTCAATGCCTGTTCCTTAAAAGCATTAGTAAGCAGAGAGAAAATGTTTTTACGCATCAGTTTTTTGTTCTGTAGAATGATAAAGATGCTGCTTTGTAGGCTACTGCCCAATATTATTAGAGTGTCTCCTTCAAATAGGAAATTCAAATGCTGTGCTAAAAAATATGGTTTGTATGTCGCAGTGACAATGAAATATAGTATTTGTTCTTCAATGGCACCAGGCATTATATAAACACATATAATGACAGTGACTCTCCTCTCCTTCCCACTGCAGTCAGACAGAGTGCCTCTGTTCAGCCAGTAGTTTCAATGCCTTTATTGACTCTTACAAAGATAATATCAGCACCAGATGAGGATCTCTCCAGATATTTCTAGGCACTTTTAAGATGTCAGTGAAATGTCAAAAGCAGTCAGTGATGCACTGCCCTCCTAATGGGAGAGATGTGTGCTGTTCTGACAATTTACTATAAAAAAACCCCAGGTGTAATTGTGAAATAGAACATTGTTCACTCAGTATTTTGGTGAAGATTGTTATATACACTGTCCAATTCTTAAATCCAGTATAACTAAAACAAAAAACAATGTATTTATGATTTTGACTACAATTCAAGCATAATTCACTTAAATGCTTTGAAATAAAAAAGCTAATTTCCATGCTGATACCTAATATACTAGCAGTATATTAGGCAAAAAGGTAAAAGGCAAAAAGTGGCAGTGATGATGCCATCATCTCCTTATCTACCTGTTTTCCCCAAGAATCATTTGATAGGATTGTTGCCACCAAGCCTCATCTGCAAGGCACAAATGGGTCTGGCCATCGGAAAAACAGGCACAAGTGGAACGGGAGCAGCCAGTTCAGTTTCTAGGGGGAATGAGCTGGTTTGAAAGGGTCCCGTTTGGGGATGAGCCCAGGAAAGGCGGCAGTAGCAGAGCAGGAGATGCCAGAGAAATGACTAATGGCATTGTTGTCCTTGTGGAGGGATGTAAAGAGGAGATATCTGGGCAATGACCAATGAAGTAATTTGTTATGGATGGCATTGCATGTGAAAATTATCTATAGTAATTCCATTTGAGGGTGGACATTTTCCCCTTTTTCTCTTTTCCATGAATCATTCAAAATGGACTCCAATCCCACTGGGAAAGAAAATTAAACAGACTCAAAGCTGCTAATTGTGCATTGGCAATTTAAAATAAAAAAGGAAGTAATCTCCACTGGAATTGCATACCCAGTAGGGACTCTATTCTACAGCACGTTACACTTTTTGTAATGGACTTGTGGGTAAAATGTATTTTTAAAGTATCAACAACAAGCAGGCAAGATTTAAACCAACAGATTTTGGCCCTCTGGGATCCCATTAGGGTTGGGGAAGAATAGGAATTAGGGGAGGAAAGGGAGAAAGGACGTGGTGAAAGTGGTTTTGCTCTAGATAAGCCTCTGCATCCTGTTTCACAATCTTGTTGATAATTTGCCTCAGTTTCCCCTCTTGCTCTTTACGGAGCTGTGAACTGTTTTTATACCTTCAGCAAGAAATAGGTGCTTTGGATCATTTTTTCAAAGGAAAATCGCAGGATGGTTGGAAAGATGGCAGCAGCTGTCTTTATAGCCTACAAAGCCTGAGGTTTCTACCTGTCCAAATAATGAAACACTTCCTTCACAGAAATAGTGTGAATTTATCCAGCACAGAAAATATCTTCCCATTTTCAGCCTGGGACTTCTAGCAGATTAATACATTCTCAGGCTTCTTGACCTGGTTAACTCTGAACTAGTACAAGTACGATACCTCAGAAATTGTAACTTCTACTCTTCTTCATGGAGAGTACCGGAAATTAAAAAAAAAAAATTTAAAAAAAATTAAATACTTAGCATTGTCTTTGCTGACAATCTATTTAGTTGCAGTGTCCGAGTACGTTATGTATAGTTGTGAAGAAAAGATACAGGGTTCTGCCAGAAGCTGATGTGCCTATACTGAATTTGTCACTTTGTTTTTTTGCAAAAATATTTTATTTCCTTGAACAAGGCAGTTCCCGAAAGCCTTTTGAGACTGGCCCCAGCTGGAAAAAGGAAAAGCTCCTGTATGACTGAAAGATGTAGACGTTGGGCACATCTAATCAGCACCGGAATTACGGTGGAGATGAGCAGAAGTGGAGAAGGGAAGGTTGGACAGACAGCCCAGGGAAGAAGCAGCATCACCTGCAGCAGAAAGGGCTTTCAGCAGCTGTTAATGTACTCCTGCCCGTGGAGCTGAGGTCAGATACAGATCCACCACTGTACACTGGATTTTCTCTGGATGTCACAGTCTTAGACTGGTTCAGTGGGGTTTGAAGCACTCTGGCGAGCTGGGCAGCTGGGCCTGGTGCAAATTGGTCTGATCCTTTACAAAGAACCAAGGAACTTCAACACCCACTGCCACAACCAAAGAGACTGTAACATCTGCCTATTTCTTGGTCATTCACCTTTGTATTTGTTTGTTTCTTTTTACATTGTTTTGCTTTGTTATTAAACACATTTATTTCCAGGCAGCTGTGATACCAGCAAGAACATCTGCACAACCGATTCAGAGTCCTGTTTATTTTGGTTGGTTGATTTCCTAAAGCAAGCTACTGTTTAAATTTTGGGGAAAGAAGGAAGTAAATTGTACCCAAAGCCTCTGTAAGAACTGAACTCGTTAAAAACCACATAAATATATTCATAAAGGCACTTTGTATAAATCATCATGCTTCCATCACTGCATTCTATTTTTATTGCCAGCCACAGTGTGTGATGGCTGGATGTAGATGTCTGAGGCATCTCTGATTTACCTGCCCTGCCTCTGCTCTGCCACAATGGCAGTAGATGTACTTTCCTCTATCCCACAAAGAAGCTTAAGCTTATTATAATATTTGCAGTTTACTTTCACAGTGTCACCTCATAATTGTTAAATTAATACTGAGTCCAGCGACTGTTAAGAATAGAATGAGTAGTTACAACATCCATCCTTTCATCTGCATTTGTGTGACATCCAGTGGCTGGATGGGTCAATCACAGGCTCCCGTTTCTTGTGAAAAGTGTAAAAATTACTCACAACTCTGTGCAGAACATGAAAGCAGGAAATGTATTGCATAGTAATGCTAACAGAGCAATTGCTTAATTTTGGTTCAAAAATAAACTGGTGATTAAAGCAGCTTTTCAAGGGAACACGTTGCAAATTTGTACACAGCCTTAACTCACTGTAGCCTTTAGCGTTCTTTCCCACTGCTACTGACATGAATTCATCTCCTCAGTGTTCCCACTGGGCACAGAGAAGTGAATAAAGTATGTATCACCCTGCTCTGTTGACTGCATTATGAGTGTCCGGACTCTCATCAATTTTGTCAGGAGTAGGATTGAGATTAGGAGCCAAATTTTGATTAAAATGCTTGAAATATTTAAAAAACCAAAATATATTAAGTTGGATTATCCAAATAATATTGAATTAGGCTTCTAAAAAGTTGTTTAAACTGAAATATCTAAAATATTTAAACTCCAGTCTCATGTTTGAAATAACTGCCTGAAATTAAAGTAATTCATGGCAGTCGTGTAAAGTATTTTCTTTGCCATCACCATGACAATGACGTGATGGCAGCACTGCTTTCAACATTTGTTTATCCATTTTTTCCCATGCAGGTAATAAATTAGTAACAGATTTTTCATTGCTCACACATATAAAACCCACAGTTATCACAGAGCATTTTTGCAACTTGTTATTATAAGTAGCAACTACGAATGCTGAAAAGGAAAATGATGAGAACATAAAAGTTTCTGTTTTTTTAATCTGCTTTACAAGATCCATAAACCTTTTTCATAAATCCAGCTAAGTCCTTGTGTGCAAGCTTTTTATGTAGCAAAAGGAAAACAGAATTAAAAAAAAATAATTTTTAATCTCATAAAACACAACAGAGAAATTAAACATGGATGTTTAGTATCTGAAATTCCTTTAAAGTTATGTTTTCAAATGATTAAATTTCAAGTCTAATATTTATTAATGATAAGCTATTTCAAGGATGTAAAAATATTATTTTGTCAGTAAATTTGTTGTTAAGATACATAACTTGGACACACACACAAAAAAGACTGTGCAGGCCCGGGTACTGCATACGAGGCAAATGTTACCAGCAGACAGGAAAACAGCAGCTGTGCACCATTCTTGGACACAAAGTCCTCAGGAGTCACGAGGTTAGCACAGGATCCTTTTTTTATGCCTGGTTTTGCTGACTAGAGAGTCACTTAGTCAACTATAGTAATCAGAATAAAAATCCTCTCCTAAAGTTAGATTAGTTTTATGCTGCTCTATGGCAAGAAAAAGCAAGCCAAATCTGCCAGAATTGTATGTAGAAGAAAATAAAGATCAGATATATGAAAATGCCCTTGCTGAGATCCAGTCCTTTGAGCTGCCTCTTGGAACCACCCTAAGGTATGCTTCTTTTTGATAATATTATACTCTTCATGATGGATGTGTTCCATTCTATTGCGGTTCTTTCAGTCAGCACAATATATTAGAAACTTTGTTTTCCTGACCCTGAAGCCTACAGGAAAGTTGAGTTTATTTTCAATGATTGGCCCTAAGTGTAAAAATACAGACCAAGGTCACCTACTCTGTTCTCTTTTCACCAGGACAAAGCAATCTGTTACTGATGGCTGGCTGCAGATTTGTGAAAAAAGCAACTGCTCTTAAAAGTGGAAAAAATAGAAATTTTCTCTTTTGTGTAGCAGTGTTTTTAGTTTGAAGTTAACAGCTACATTTTTAAAGTATTGACTGCTTTTTATTCTAAAATTTTTAATAAATGCAACTTTTATTTTAATCATTAAAGACACAACTACTTGAGGTTTTACTGTTGATATTTCTAAATATCTGAAGATTTAATTTATTTTTTCATTTGTAGCTTATGGAAACTGTTTAATGGTAAAAGTGCAACTGAAAAAATTCCTCTGCATATTT
Source organism: Pardalotus punctatus (assembly GCA_013400915.1). Lineage (NCBI taxonomy): Eukaryota > Metazoa > Chordata > Aves > Passeriformes > Pardalotidae > Pardalotus > Pardalotus punctatus. The sequence goes on from VZTX01023809.1 coordinate 52,295, forward strand.
GTCCTTAAAGAAAGTAATACATGAAAGACTATGATGTAATTAGTCTAAGTATATTGTCAGTATTTGTTGAAGAGTTTTAAAAATAGCCTGCCTGGCACTGTAGGCGTCAGGTTGCAGTAACAATCAGGCTAAAAAAAGAAAATTACATTTACCCTGAAAAATGTGTCAATCTATAACTTCAGTATTTTGGTGATGGGGAAAAAAAGGAATGTGGGAAGACTGCTATTGCATTTGAGTGACTTCTTGATGGAAATACTTCAAGTGGTAGGATTTTTCCTGTTTTTTTTTGTTTGTGTTTTGCATCATGCACTTGGTAAGCACTTGCCTACATTTAGAATAGCCCTTGTTGATTTAGTAGGCGTCATCAATAAATTCATCTGAATCAACACTGAATACGATAAAGGCACAAGCACAGACAAGATGCGCAGAGTCTTTGGTGCCATTTATTAACTCGTGTACAGGTGTAGTTGCACCAGAGTAAGAGAGATTATGAGCTTGGTAACTGTAACTGGAAAGGTGTCAAATGCAATAGTAGACCTTGATGCATTCACACTTGTCAAACGCTGTCAGTTCCTTACTGCAAAATGTAGCTACACATCACTCTGAAGTTTTACATATCTGGCCTATTTCTTCACACGAGCTTCCCACTTGTGCGCAGATGACTTTGCCCAGAAAGCAGGTGCATCCTGTCTCCTGAGCATGCAGAACCTAAGGATTAGTTAATCTGGCCACAGGCCACAAAGTGCGTAATTTAAATAGAAAATAGGCTATTCCTCCTCCATTGCCACACGAAGCTTTGCTGCACGAAGCACCAGGAAACCGTATGTCAGTTTCCAGTGAAACATAGCAAGCCGCGGCGCGTAAAGGCGTACTTTCTTGGTTTGGTTTGGTTTTGTTCTATCTTTATCCCGACTCCCAAATTTCTATAACCTAAAGAACGGAAGGAATGAAGTCAGTGACATAACCTGAACGCAGAAACCCCCCAGAGCCTCCGCTTCAGGAGTCGGTGCCTCCCTGCCTGGACGGGCACCACCCGCGTGTGCGGGAATGGTCAAATCAAAACAAACCAAATAAATTATAATAATAATAAAACAAAGCCACGCCATGAAACAAACGAGAACCAGCCCAGTGGAAAAGGCCGAGCTGAACCCTACAAGCCTTCAAGGCGCCTCTGCAGCGCGGCGCACCGGGGCGGGCAGGCGGCCCGTCCGGCACGGGGGCCGCGTTTTGCCGCCTCTCGTTTGTCACAGTGCGCTGAGCGGGCAGAAGCAGCTGCCGGCACACAGCAGCGCCGGGAGATGCCAAGGGGACGGAAGGGCTCTGCCGGGCTCCCCGGGCGTCCCAGGCGCAGCCCCTCCCCGGCAAGGGTCGCGGGGCACCGCCGAGCTGGTGCGAACCCGGGGGCGCGGCCCGGTACCCGCTGCGCCTCCTCACCTGCCCCGGCCCCTCCCTCTTCGCCGCCGCCCCGCGCTCCGTGCGCACCGGGAAACCCTCCCCGGCAGCTCCCGCCGGCCCCCGCCCGGCTCCGCGGCCGCTCCTCCCTC
>VZTX01023809.1:54110-138325 GCA_013400915.1 Pardalotus punctatus
GCTCGCTGGCATTGTCTGCCGGGGAAGCAGCCGGGCGCTGCCCGGGACGGGGCGCCGGCGCTGGGCCCGGCGCGGGTGGCCGGCCTTGGGGCGCTCGCCGTAACCCGGTGCCGGCTCTTGCTGCCCCGTTTTTGGACACGAGTCAGCTCCCTGGGTGTGCCGGTACCCCCGGTTCTGTGCTGAGGACGGGGTCGAAACCGTATCGTGGGTGGGTGTTTCAGCGCTCCACTGTGCAACCTCTGGTGATGCGGTCTGAAACCTACTACCCTGGTCAGCTTCCTTGGAGATGTTACAGTGTTTAGAACATTTCTGATAGCCTTGTCTTCAGTGGTTTGGTTTTCTGGCTTTTCCCTTCAATTCCACATACTGCCAAATGGCCTAGCCTTCATGTAAAGAAAAGGTTTTGCATAACCTTTCTTGTTAGAGGCGAATGTTGAAGTGCCTTTCACTTTGAGCTGGGGAGGGAAGGGCAGGGCCTGTGGAGAGTGAATTGTGTATAGGGGAAACACAGGGGGAAAGGAGGTCTTCATCGTGGAGGTGTGCTGATGCTTCCCTGATTAAAGATGTCTGAAAGAAGTGAAAAAGCACAGGCACTAGCCAAATGGAGGAGAGAGGACTGTGAATTTGAATGTTATCTCTTTGAGAAGATACAGTGAGCCTGGGTGCAGAAAACTGGAAAAAGCAGTTTTTGTGGCAGCATGCTGCAAAGTGGTGAGCAGGGTGCTGCTGGCTTTTCCTGGAACGGGAATGATGCTTGCTGGAGGGTGTGGACAGGGCTGGGGAAGGGCGAATACAGGGTCCATGGGTGAGGAACCCAGTGTTGAGAACTGGTGGAAGAGAAGTTTCTGTTGCATGCCAAATGGGTAAATTTGCACAGCATAGCAATTGATTTAGAGGTTGGCTAGGTATGTCTACAGGGGATCCTCCAAAGCTGTGTGGGAGGTGGCAGTCTGTGCATTTGTGTGAGGCTGGGGCTAATCAATCCTCTGAGAGCCCTGATGGGGAATGTGGTGGGGTCATCCGGACATCACACAGGGACTGCTTGCTGGGTCAGTCTGGCCTTGGAGGTCAGCTTGGAGCAAACTGCACTCTCATCTCCCCTCATGTTCCATAAACACAGCTGCTGTTGGAATACAGTGTGGAGATGCTGAAGCTGAGCATCACAAGGAGCCTCACCTGTGAGAGTCTGTGGGTTTAGACTGAGAGAGAGTAGCTGGGATGCTTTCAAACTTGAGTTGTCCCTGGAGGCAGTTTAACTGTGTTTCACTTAACAAGCCCAGGCAGGTTGAAGCTGATGCCTGCAAAAAACCACACCATAATAGTAAATGTAATTGCAGTTTCGCTACCATCTCCAGTACAGAGCTTATATCAGAGTAACCTGTGGAAAGGACAGAGAATTAGGCTACACAGCAGAAGAAAGCATGTTTGAGAACCACAGGTGTGGATGGGAAAGGGACTATATGAATCTCTTATCAAGCATTTAAAATGTGCTGAAGTTTTAAAAAATACTAACATTTAATTTCTTAATTTTTTTGTGTGTTTCTGTCCTATCACTGACTTTCCAATAAGGGAATTTTGCTTTGCTGACTTTCAGGGTTTTTAGGAAAAAAGTGCATGTTGGTCTGATTTAACCTCTAGTGTTCAATTACAAATTAAAAAAAGATGAGGTTAAAGAGTGGTTACATCTGGCTGAATGTTTTGAAAGAAGTCCATGTTTCTACTTCCTAAGAACAGCAGTGTATAAAATCAAAACTTGAGCTGTCTGCTCAGCTCTGTCTGTTACAATTTGTGAGTTGCTGTGTGAAACTCAAAAGTCTGAAATCCCACATCTAATGACAAGATCTATTTATAGGTACAAAAGCATGAATGTAAAATGGAGCATTATTTTCTGCATGAGATTTAGGTTTACTTGCTAAACAATATAAACCAAAGAAATGAGTACTTCTATGAGCAGTTGCATAAGGCTACAACATAAAGTGATCCATTGATTTCCAGTCACAGAAGCTGCTGAAGGCAGTTGTCTCATGTAATGACTGAAATGACATTAATTTCATTATGTGAAATGGAATATTTTTGTAATCTCTGGTCTGTGATGCTCTGAGAATATTTATAGCATTGCCACATGAAATAAAGTATCAACATACCTACTTAAGTAGCAGAACAAAAGAAGGGACTTGAGGTGAGTGGTTTGGATAAGTAGTATGAGGTAATTCAATGCTGAAGATTGAAGGATATGCAAGATCTGACTTATCCTTAATTGTTCATATCAAGATATTAATGTCTTCCTGGTGCATCCATGCTTCACAAAGGAAGTGTACTTTTTTTTTATGGGCTGTATGTAGATTCCATGGAAACACATTTTTGCTCTTGTTTTTCTTCAGTGTTTTGCTTGCTGGTTGGGTATTGCTGTCCCTGCCAGGGTGCTGTTTCCTACTCTGCTACAAGAGTGGCAGCACTTGTTCTTATGGTATTAAAAAAAAAGCTTTTATTGATATATAATGTTTTTTTGTATAGTTTACAGGTAAGGAACAACATACAGACTGATCCTGTAGGTGATTTCCTAGTCCTGAGATCTACCCATAAAGAGGAATGTGAAATGCAGGTCCTTATCAATGTACAGCTAGTGCAGTTGGGATTATTTACTGTTTAGGAGAGTTAGCTCCTAAAGATTGCTTTGCACCTTAAGAAATATGAAATGAAGAGATTGTATTTGATTAAATTTATTTTCTTTTTAGATTTTAAGTGGATGAATTTATTGATTTAAATTTGCTGCTATTTTATACTTGTATCTCTAAATTCAGTAGCACATGCTGAATCATTACAAATGAGACTTAAGCCAACATGACTTTCATTAAATAGGCAGACTGTGTATATAGCAAGCCAAGATTAATTTTTTTTTCATCGACTCTGTGAAACTTTTATCAACATCTTTTTGGCTTTAATGGCTAACAAAATTAGATTAATGACAAAACCTGTTAAAGGCTCATCACTCTCACCTTTTTATATAACATGTTAATATCTTGTAATTCATGTTGCATACGTAGTGTTGAGCTTCTCAGGGAGAACTACCACATTTCTAATCTTTAGAAAGGAAATAGAAGAAGACAGAAAGAAAGGCAATTCCTGTAATCCTCTCAATGATGACAACAACAACAAATCAGAAAGCTAATAACAAAAAAGTTTAAGGTCCCTACTGAACTCTGTGTCTTGACACTTCTTGAATAGTTGGGCATGCTGTGGTAGCTAACAAGATAAATTCTCTTCAGAAGAAAATAGTTGACCTTTTCTGATGGTTAGTTTATGGTTAGTTGAAATAGCTCAAAGTGGAACTCAACAGAGTAGAAGTTGCTCTGTCAGTGCCCTGGGATACTATAGATATGAGTCTCTTCAAGTCTGTAGTAATGTGGAGTATTTCAAAGCCTTTTTAAAAAATAAATGAATTAAGTCTTGAAACTCTAGGTTGGCAATATATTTCATAAGCATATTGTAGACTTTCTCTAAACACTTCATCTTGTGAGCTTTGCATCACTAAGTCTGCAGTGTTCTGTGATTCCCATGCACAGCCTGTCAGTGGAGTGCGTCCATGCTCACAATCCATTGACTGAACAGCAAAAATACAAAAATCAAATTAAATATAAAAACTGTGGGAAATTTAATAATGGAAATTTTGTAGCTAAGGTGAAGTTGATAAGGAGGTGCTGTGTCTATTGATGCATCTGTAAATGGAATGTACCCTATAGCTTTAACCCACAATCACAGCTTGGAGAGTGCTCCTCAAAAGTCAGTGTAAAAATGCTTTTAATGAAGTTCTCTCTTCCTGAAATCTGTCATCACCAAGCTGTTGGCTGGTAGATGTTAGAGCATCTTCTGGGTTGCTCTAAGTTGTGCAGGCTGTGAAACTACTTTGCAGAGTCCTTTGAGAGCCTCCTGCAAAGGCATTTTGCTGGCCTGTTGTCTCTGGCTATGGCAATCACACCCACAAGTGCCGTTGAGTTGATGCATTTCTGTCTGATGCTGCAGTATGCTGCAGTCACCTTCCCCTGATCTAACACTGCATTGCACTGGTAAAAGCAGCACTGAGCTGAGTCTGCAAAACAAAATGATTTCTGTATGGTACTGTGTTTTTCTCATTTAGGTTAAACAGAATTTGGAGGGTGGACATCATAAATGGGTTTGGCTGAAGTGTTAGAATCAGTTGATAGCTGTTCATCCTGAGCTTCTGTCCTTGTGTTGCAGAAAAGCCAAAGGGAAAAGCTACACTTTAGTAAGGCACCATTAGAAAAATAAACAAGACTATTTTGTCCTTTACTGATCAAGGTCTCTAAGAAAATTCAGAGTTAGAAATACAGAGTGAGAGTCTAATTCTGCTGCTTTTACTATGTTGTGGTACACTTTGCAACTGCAGGTGCTTTGCTGAGACTGGGGTCTGTAATTTGTATTTTGGAGATATTCTTATATTCATTGAGGGGGCCAGTCCAAAGCAAAATGAGCAAAGTGCTTACATGTTATGTAACTTTAACTGAAGTTTCACTGAAAGTATACGTTACAGTTACTAACAGGCATGATTTAGCTATGTGGTTCTGTGTCTTCAGTGCAATGGTTAGTAAGCAGTAACATAGGCAGTGTCAATGACTTCTCAAAATGTAGGAAGATTGTACAGCGTTAACACAATTGCAGGCAGGGAAATACTTTTTCTGAGTACTTGCCTATAGTCTGTTGGGATTTGTGATGTGGTTATCCAATAACAAAGTGTGGTTGCCTTTATTTTTGTCTTGTGGTCTTACTTGTCTGGTAGGATCGTCTAAAGTAATTTTTCTGTGTTGTCATTTTTTTGGTTTAGGTGTATGAGCCAGCAATTCTCATTTTTGTCTATAGCTTAGTCTTATTTTAAATATAGAGCATACATAAGAGGACTCTGAGATCATCAGCCAGTGCTTTTAATCAGAATTGTAATGGTTTGATCACATACTTGGATTTCAAATAGTATGATAATCTTTTGCAGAACTGTAAGGTACTGGTTTGAAACTCGGTAGTCTATCATTATTAATGGTCTGTCTTCAAGCCCTTCTCAATTTTCTGGTTAATGTGTTTCATTCCCTTTCAAATGGAAGTTACAAAGTAGCCCAAAAGAGCTGGAAGTTCCTTGTGTGATAGCTGTGGTCTCTTTTGGATCGGGTCACAGACTGTACTTTCATGTATGTTGTGGGTTAACCCCAGCCAGCAGCCAAGCCCACCCAGCTGCTCATTCACTCCCCCACCTGCAGGATGGGGGAGAGAATTAGAAGGGTAAAAGCTGGAAAACTTGTGGGTTGAGATAAAGACACTTTAATAGGGGAAGCAAAGGCTGCACACACAAGCAAAGCAAGCATTCATTGCATCCCATGGGCAGACGGGTGTTCAGCCATGTCCAGGACAGCAAGGCCCCCTCACAAATAGTGGTTACTTTGGAAGACCAGTGTCATCACTCCAAATGTCTCTTCCCTTCCTCCTTATTTCCCGCTCTAAATTCTGCGCATGATGCCATCTGGTCTGGAGTATCCCTTTGATAGTTGGGGTTGCCTCTCCTGGCTGTGTCCCCCACAGCATCCCCTGCTCCCCCAGCCTCCTCACCAGGGTGGCAGCATGAAAAGGCCTTGGCTCTGTGCAAGCTCTTCTCAGCAATGACAACAACATCTCTATATTATCAACCCTGTGCTCAGCATAAATCCAAAACACAGCCCCATGCCAGCTGCTGTGAAGAAAATGAGCTCTATCCCAGCCCAAACCAACACATATATTTATACGTCAGTTTATTATAATAGCTGACTTCTGTTCAGTGACTGGATTTTTACGGACTAAGTAGACTGGCCTGCTCACTGTGAATGGTGTATCCTGAAAAAACAGAGGCATGCTTGTAGTGTTAGTTGCAGATTTTGTTACTTGGTGCAGGATTTGATGGTATTCCACATATTTAAGTTGAAAGACAGCAGTCAGATAAAGCAGCTGTCTATGTGATGTATATTGCTTTGAAGGTGCATTTTTTTTTATTGCTAGTCCATTATATAGAGTCAAAAGGGCATAAGAAGAGTGTGTGCTGTAGACTGATTAATCTGGCATTCAGCAGCAGAACTGCAGTTCTGATTTTTCTGCAGCCTGATCATACAGGTTTGCCATTGGTAGCAAAAGTATTTTAGAAGGATTCATTTGTATTGCTGCAAGTTTCAACATACTACTTCTCAGCTTTTTATAAAGCCTGAAACTGTTTGTGGGTAATCATATCTGCACTGCATTTTTTTGTTGTGAAAAAGTCTTTAGGTTCAATGCCGATTAAGTTTGTAATGAAATATGTGTCTGCGAATCAGGTTATCTTGATCTTTAAAGTGTTCATGCATCAGCTTCTGACTCAGTTCTTGCAGTGATTTCCAAATGGGCAACTGCCAAGTGAAGCTTTAACCTAGCTAGTAACCTATGTTAATTGTTCTGAAATAGCTTTCTAGAATTCCACAAGCATTACCAGAGCTTGAAATTGTCCCAGTGTTTAGGAAACAAGTTTCAAAACACATTAAAGCTTTTAAATTATAGGAATAATCTGCTTCATTATAATCTGAATAGTGTACTTAATAGGTGTTTCATGCAGTTTTTGTCATTATGTCTCATTTAAATTTACCCTTCTCATCATATGGACATCTTATGCTTGTGCACTCTTATATCAATTAAATTCAGAAAAGCCAGTTCTTATTCCTGTCATCTTCTCACTGACTTATTCCTCAAGCTGATTTTTTCAGTGTCTGGTGACCCAGATTTTGGACCTGCCATGTGCATAGGAAGTGCATAATTTTACGTCCTTCACAAATGCCAGTCACATGGGTGCTTACTTGCTTGCAGATTTTTTTGGAAAGCCAACAGCATCCCTGTGCTCCAGCTCACTTTGTGTGCTGCTGAACCGTTGATCTGAGACTTTGCAATTTCCTCAATACAGATATCTGCCTGAGGAGCCTTAGCATAATTCAGTTAAATATAAGTCTGGTTTTGACCTGCAAATCCTGGTGTGTTTGCAAGTTTTGTCATGTTGCATTTTATGTATTATACTACTAAAATGAGTTCATTCAAATTGATGAGGATTAATATGTCTTAATGCTTTTAAGATAATGCCAGAAATGGATGTGCGAATAGGAAACTATTTTTATGGGTTGTAGTAAACCATGAAGTACTAGCTCGTTCAAAAATATAGACCTAGCTTTGCATCAGCATCAAGTAATCGCATGAGATTTTATCTCGCTGAAGGGCTTGCTATGGCTAATTATAAAATCTAGCTGTTTTTAGTCTTTCTGGCTATTTTCTGGTGATGGTTGAAATGCCCAAACCTAATCCCTGTCACCACAGACCTTGGTATAACAATGACAGAATGTTCAATTTGATATTCAGCTTAAAGTATTTTCAACAATGCATCTCTTCCTCATCTTGTCCATGTCTACTACAGAACTATCTGTACTTCTGCCAAACTGGGTCCTGTACAGGAAGGAGTTAATGATCTTTCCTGGAGCCTGGCTGAAGCCCTTCCCATACCTCAACCTTTGCCAGTAATAGCAAACTAGCAGGGAACTTAATCACTGACAGAGGTATTAAGAAGGAAGGAAACAGATTTTAGAGTGCATCAGCCTTGATGGAAAGACATGGGATTGGACAGAGAAGACCTAAAAGACGCTGGGGATTTTTTTTTTTTTAATATAGCATGAGAAAAGTGTTCAGTTCTAATACTGTGAGGAGGATTTTCACTGTGTTTCGGGGAAAGTAATTTGCTTGCAAAATTGCAGTGAGTGTAACTTGCAATCCTCCTGTGAATCAGAGTAATACAAAATTAATAATGCATATACTGCTGTATATGTACCTGGGGGATACTTTTGAGACATTTCAGCTTCAAAAGGAAGTGTTTAAACATTCAAGTTTTGGGACTTCCGCAGTTTGCACGCTTCCTTAGGTGTAGAGTGACTTTGAAGGATTTTTACCCCATTTTGTTCATGGGAGCAATGTTTTCTTGCAAGTTTTGTTTTAATTTCAGCATAAAGGTAACATAGTAGATGCTGTTTCATACTACATATTCGTTCTTGTTTGTTTCATAAACTTAGGAAGCTGTAAGCAGTTAGCCAGTGTATGCTACCTTCTCTTGAAATGTGGAGTTCCTGCGCTGTGCTGGAGTGTCACCTTTCCCTAAGAAATGAACAGATTTTCTTAGTTTGTTTAGCAAGCAGGTGGAGAACTGGAGTCAGTCAGTTGCTTCAGCACTGTTAATTGCTTCCTAACCGAGAGAAACACTGTGAGTTAGTTTCAGTTCAGCTTCTGGATTGACAACAGACTTTTTTTGGAAGTCATGTTTTATTTTCTGCAGTGATCCTGGGAGATGTGCAAAGAATATATAGCACAGGCTGTTGTTTTACATGAGTTAAATACATGATAATTTTCTATGCATTGGCTATGTGATCTCATAGAGTTAACAAAAATGAATACAAAACCATTGTAAAATACGTGCTTTGCATATATATTTGCAGAGGAACATGACACAAAGAAGAATTATCTGGTTTGATATTGAATAGAACATGTTCTTAATCCAATTGGTTTTGAAACTTTTTAATTACTAGATATTTTATATAATCTGGAACTATTTAAATTTCTGAAATAATGTATTTACATCTGTGTAGTGTTGATATATTCAAAGCCTATTGAAATAGGTAATATCCACATTTCTGACATTAAATATTCAGTTCTATTTCATATGTTGTGTGAAGAGACATATGAGATTGTTGACATACGAAATTTATTTTGTCTACCAAAACAATTGGTCTGTATTTATCTTGAAGATTATGTCTCAAGACATAATCAAATTGACAGATTAGCTCTAGTTAAAGTTGACAGATTAGCTAGAGGTTGTAATAGATGGCTAATTACTTCTGGTAAATGTGTGATAGAAATCTGATCAAATTTTTTAGAAGAGCTTAGGAGCTCACAATTTGATTTACAGATTAATCCATTGCTCCTAAAATGTAGCAATTTATGTAACAAACAGTCTATGGAAATATTAAGGGAAGATAAAAATACTGCTATATGGACTTCTGTTTCCTACTATATTTTCTGTGAAATAACACAAGTTACAGCTACATCCACTTGTATCCATTTAGGTATATGAAACAGATGGCCAAACTTGGCACTTCATTCCATGGCGATAGCCAGAACCAAAGTGAGCGAAGCTTCTGTTTCCTTTGCTGCCATTTTATCTACTATTACAACACAAAATTAGGAGAAAAAAAAGCGGTAGTGCAGCGCTTGTTTTTCGGTTTCTTGCTTCATACATCAGTAAGTCGCACAAAGGCTTAGCAGGAAGAGGCATCTCCTTGGTCAGCAGTGTAAAAACAGGAAGGAGGAAGTCTATTGCAAATCTGGGTGTGCTGATTATCAGTTCATGTTTCGCTGCAGAGGATGTCCATTAACAGCCATCAGCGTGATCCATTGCTTCTCCAGCATGAACAATGACTGCTCTAGTGCTGCTACTACAGAATGAGGACCCTGCTTATAGGAAGTAATGTTAACTAACAAACTGTACTCGGCCCTTTCCTGCTCATAGAAACAGGATACTATTAGTGAGAACAATTCACAGAAATTGCACATCCAGGAAAACCAGGCAAGCAAAGCATAACAGCTAAACTAAGATTAATAAAATCTCTTCTCTGAATAGGCCATAGCTGAGTTCTGCATTGTTCTGGCATGTAATGTGAGCTTTTAAATAGAGTGGTGAGATGTAATTATGAGTAAGGATGGCAGAACTGGAACGTTGGTAGTGTCTGGCATTGAAAGGCTACTTAGGTTTTAAGAAATGTGCTTATTAACATAACTGCAATTGAATTACAGGAAACACCTGGACATTATTTTATAAAGCTTTTTAGGGTGTATGCAGCCACCTATATGAAATTACTCCGTGGAAAAATCCCTACAAAGTTTGTAGCTTGTGTAAACACAAAATATCTTTGTATATTGTAGAACAAAGGAAGTTTCTGCAGCGTTTCCTGTGAAATTGCAGCTTAAATGGAGTGTGTGATACAGTATCGTGGTTAGGGATGCCGTGGTTATAGTCACAGTGACAGGTCTGTTTTAAGGGCAGAATCTTACTTGCACTGTTAGTGTTTTATGCTTGCACTGATCCCACTGAACTTGTCATGCAAATTTGAATTGCAAATATTACTTTATTTTATAATTTTATGTAGTGTATCTCTGTGTTGCTGTTTTATTTTGGGATTTTTTTTTCAATGAAAGGAGGAATAGGAAGAGCATCTAGTGGGCCACTTCTTGCAATGTGCGTATGGGAGCTAATTGAGAGCATCTCTAGCATCAGGACAAAATGGGCACTGGTAGCAAGATACGAGTTCTAAAAACATTATTTTCCATAAGCATAGTTTCTTCATTTGAGAGTTGTTTTTTTGTGTGTGTGTTTTAATTATTACTTAGAAAAACTGAATAAAAAGTGTATGGTTGGAGGGTGTTTTTCTGTGCCTTTATTTAATTGATCAAAACAATCAGTAATTTTTTCCCCTCATGGTGCTAAATTTGAAACTCTACAAATGAATCTTTTTCTCTTGCTTCCGTTGCAGGTCAGAAGTTGCACGGTCAGGCTTACATTCCATGTCAAACTTGTAGAACTGTTGTTCAGATACATGTAATTCCTGTCATTGTCACAGCATTCATGGAGTTGTAACTGATTGCCACTTACTGAGTGGTTATCAGTATCCTGAAAGGAATGTGTGCATACTGTTTTTAATTGCTTCATATGTCTTGTGTAATCAGGAAATGAAAGACTTTGTGGCAATATAGGCAGGGGTGGGGAAACCTGCAATTCATCCTAGAACTGGGGCAGAACAGGATGGGTTGGGGGAGGTGTGGAAATGGTGAAAGGTGGCAAGTCATTAATGAAGAGTTTCTTTGTCCTGTAAAAAGATTGCTGTTTTTTTCTCTATTTTTTGGCATTTTTTTGGCTATTTTAAAATACATGATCTGTTTTAAAAGTCTCTGCTGCTGCTAGAACGTATTATTATGAAGGATTACTGGAAGGAGAATTGTTCTCAAAAAATTTACAGTAGTGCTCCATAAGCTCAGAGCTGTTTTTCCTGAATATGGATTGCAATTAAAAATTGAATCATTGCCCGAACACACAAAACAATCCGCAAAACCTTAAAAAACACAGATTTTTTAAAAACTCCAGTTGGATTTGTTAAGTATTATTTTTTCTTTATATAATAGATTGTTCTAGTAATGGTTTTTAATTGACAGACTTATCACCAACCAGGAATTCATATTATCTTCTGAATAATTTTTTTCTTATGAAAGTATGGAGATTTTATTTTTATTAAAATGAACTCTTCAAGTTCATTTTTTTGCCTGAAGCCTGAGTTCCCGAGCAGTTCTGGTCTCCTTTGAAAAGATAGAGCTATTGCTATAGATATGAGACAAAATTACTTTAGTTCCAATTCTGATTATTCTTGCAATCTGTTTTCCATGCTAAAATAAGACGATTACAGTACAAGTTGTGTTTAGGTTTTGGTTATTGTAATCTTCTAGTCTAGAGGACATAGATGTGAAGACTGGAGATGAGGCGGGTAAAAGCAAATTTTGGGTATTTGCTGAATTTTTGAAAACAATTTTAGGCTGCTATACCATTTTTTTTTTCTTACAACTTTTTATTTCCCTCCTCCTTAGTGAAATGTTCATCCTCTTTTAATCCCACCTACACTCAGGCAGTTAAGGACATATATCCTGATTGAATACACAGAAATACTTGTATGAAATGATAGCAGAACTGACAGAGTGATAATGTGTGTGTATGGGAGTTGTCATTATGGAACAGAGCAGATGATTTTAGGAAAATTGATTTTTAATATTAATATTATTTTTGAAAGGTCATGTGGAATTCTTGGCATGTTAAGTTTTACGATTTTTGCCTGAATTTTAGTTCTTTGGGGATGAGCCTTTTTGCTTTACTTATCAGCTGGTATTTTTGTGCGTGGGATGGTGCCCTCTGGTGCTTCAATATATTTTTGCATGTAAACACAAAAAGTTATCAAGACCTATTAAATATACATTTTTCATATTGTGTTTCAGTTTTGAAAGTAAAAGGTTTAGAGAAGTTTTTGACAGTATAAAGTAAACTTATTGTTTTCAACTGGAAAATGGTTGCATGTCTGGAAATTCTCCTTCATTTTTTCTTGAAACTTGAATTCAAGTCTGTTTATGCTTGTCTTTCTCCCTTCAGCCTACCTGGTAAAAAAGATCAGGGTAAAAATACCCCTATTGCAATAAAATGTATCCAGTAACTGAGACAACTTTCTCCTTTAGGTTAGTCTCTGACTGCTTTAGTTTTTTCCTTTTTCAAGTGCTTTCTACACTATCTTCCTTTTACCTAGATTGGCATTAATATGACTTGTCCACCTGTTGGGATGAATCAAAAAAAGTGTCTCTGTTTATATACAGAGTTCTGGGACTACATTTAAATAACCTGCTACACATTACCAGGAAAGTTGTTCAGCTCTGCTCGTGCTCTTCATGGGTTCCCTGCTTGCCCTATAGATTAGGAAAGAAATCAGTACCTGTCCTATCACTGAATCGCAGTACTGATGTGTAAATAGTCACTCAAGTTAACATTTTCTCGTTCCATATTGAAAATTAAGGTGATGATGTATTGTTTTGGTTTTTGTAGGTGCCAAAATCAAATATACTCTCTAACATCAGTGATTTTCTCCTTTATTTTTCCAGTTTGAAGACTCATAGCAAGAAAAAAACTTTCTTGTCAAAGTTTCATGGTATGAATCAACCACTCGTGGTCTATAGGTTCCCATAGCTGTGCAGATCAGAGGTTGAAAGCAGTTCTCATAAAAACTGATCATGTCTTTCAGTTTGACACAGTTCAAGTTTGTGCTCTGTTTCAGACCATTAACATTCATTTCAGGGGCCCATAAAGCTGAAGAAGATCCTTGGGGCTCTTCATTCAGAGGTGTATAAATGTAAACAAAACCTGAAAGAGCTGTGTATTACCCATGTAAAAATTCTTTTGGTATCCTAGGCATGTTTGCCCCCTTTTTATGAGACTTCCTACTGCTGGATGTGAAGCAGTTTACAGGGAGAGAGATATTTTTAGGGTAGACATAATTGCATGTAATTGTCAGCTCCTGAAGAAATGGAGCTGGAAAGGTGAGTGCTTCCTCACTTGCTTTCCAACAGAACTCTGTGTGTGTGTTGGAGATTGTTAATTTTGTCTTGTAATTAAAAAAAATTATCTCTAGGATGCTTTTAGCATTCCATGTCTTTCTCCAAGATACTGCGATATTGGTGATTTGTCTGCCTGACAATTTAGCTCTCTAAAGTGGAGAATTGTTATCAGCATCTCTTGCAGCGTCATTATCTGTTGAAATGTACACTTTCAGATAATTTTTCAGAGGTAACAATTAGTCTATTTAGATAGGTGTAAGTAATCTTTGAAATAAATGTATGTGTGGAAAATAAGCTTCAGTATCAGAAATAAACTATGATTTGTGGTGTTCCATAATGGATAAATCAGGTGTGTATTGTCTCAGTTGTGTTTGCAGATTTGAGAAAAAGCCTAATTTCTGTCCATTGTCAGAGATGGCCTGGCTCTCCCATGTACACATATTTTCATAAAGGTTGGTGCTTTAGGCCAGACGTCGTTCTGAAGCCCCTGAAATAGCATCTCTAAAGTGTCCTCAGAGGAAAGTGCCCTAAGGAAGTCAGGGAACCCTTTCAACCCTTTCAATTCATCATTTTGCCACCTGTGAGAAAGTTTTGATACAAAGTGTGAATTGCTTTTAAATTCTTTGATGATTTATTTATTGTAAAGGCAAGCAGTTCTGTTTCAGGAGTTTTTTCACTAGTGTGCTGATGAGCATTGATTTGTTATTCCCACAAGATGGAGCTGTCTACATACGTAGTTAACATGGGATTTATAGTGTCAGTGCATTTAGGGAGCTCTGTTAAAATACTGTTTTAGATCACAGGTCACAATTTTATTAGTATCCTTGTAGAAAAGGATACAATGTGTGACACAAAATAGTAATTGTTATTTTAAGAAGGTGGGGTAATCTTATGATAAAGGCATTGCTTTCTTTCCCCTATTTTGAACATTTATTCCCTGTAATATTTTCAATTAAATATTGTGATAATACCCCTGAGATTAAAAATCATTACTTTATTATAATTAAATTTAAGAATAAGTGGCCTTAATGTTGAGGAAAACATAATCAATACTGATTTTTATAATGATGAAAACTGTATTGGCTATGCTATATTGTACGTACTTCCAGAATTTCTGGCTGTGTTTTCTGGAACTTTTTCATAACATTTTAAAGAGAAATTTTTTTATTTCCTTCTGTCAGTATTTTAACAGAATGTTTGAAAGTGTTGGCAGATCTGAAATGGATAGAAAGTTATCAAGGCAGCTACTGGACATCCCCAAATCATCAGGCAATACCTAAGTCCAAAAAGAGTGCATTGCTGCCGTCAAAGAAAGTTTGGTGGTACAGCCTGAAGTATGGGGCTCCTTTTGCACCATCTTTTTGCAGTCTTATTCTCATTTTAGATAAATTTTCTTTACTAAGTTTTGCTGCTGTTTTCATTTATACTTACATTACACAATTTACAGTTTGAGCCCATGATGATAGATAGAAGTCTCCTGTCTTTGTGATAATGATGCTCCTTTCTCACTTCTCTTGGAGAACACTAAAAGGAGACATAAACTTGCATGCTCCTTCCACCCCTAAACAAAAAGGCTAAAGAAAGCAGTAATAAATTGAACACTTTTTCTATGTTTTTTTTCTTTTTTTTGGGGGGGGGTTTGGTTTTTTGTTTGTTTGGTGTCTTTTGTTTGTTTTGGTTTTGGTTGGTTGTTTTTTTTTGCTTTAGCATGCAGTGCAGTATAGATGGTGATTCCAGCCCGTTCAGAGGAGGCTTATGCTTGCCAGATCTCTGTAAAGGCACTATTTGATGCATCTGGTCCTCCTAATCTTTTTTTTTCTTCAGGAACTCTGGAGACAGTTGGATGTCCCTCTGTGTCTACCCTGTAGCTTCCAGCATCTCTGACCCTTTCCTTAATGGAGCAGCGCTCACGTAACCACCTTGTCCTGTGTGTTTTGGAGTGCTGCAGCATCAAGAACAGCATTCCCATCCCTTCCCTGTTTCTTTACAGGTGACAGTGCTATGTCCACATGCTTCCCCCGTATCTTTTCATGCAGAACATTAGGCTGCCTAATGAGAGTTCGCTCAATGCCCCCTGTGTCTTGTGCCTTCCTTTCCTCCCTGGCCAGGATGCTGCTGCTCCCTCCAGCCAGCACTGGGTTCTGGGTGTGGGTGTTTCCCCCTGGCAGGTGTGGGGCACTCGTGACCTTCCACCACAGCCTTGTAAAGCTCAGTCACCCTGGGCAGCCTTGAGGGAGCCCTTCAGGTGGTCTGACAGGAACCTCGGGAGGACAGAATTATGGGCACACGTTTGCTCCTTCCAGCCGTCATTTCAAACTGTGGTGGTGGAAATAGTGAGAGGTGAACCACTTTAGGGGTCAACAATCTTATTTTTCCCCCGGTGCACTTTGGATAAAAGAACCTGCTTTCAGTACCATAACCTTATTTTCCTCTCATAAGCAAAAGGGCATATTCTTGGAATATTTTATTCAATAGATTCTTCCACTGAGAAACTATCTATAACAAGCAGAATATAAGGAATTGGCGTCCTTCCTTTGACATGAAGGACAGTATATTGCCTTTCTTTTGTCTCTTAAGTTCAGTTGCTTCTCCGAATATATTGTACACGGTCAAAAGAAACTCAAAAAGTATAAAGAATCTTTTTACAAGAGTCTCTTTCATCTCTTCTACATCCTTTTCTTCACTGAAAAGTCAAATTCCTGTCAGACACTCAGCTGTAGGTTTGTTGAGCTGATGGTGAGCCCAGATCTCAGCAAAGCCCAGATGTCTGGTTGGAAAAGGGAATCTTGAAGAGTATGGGAAGTCACACTTCCCCAAGAAGACTGGGAGGGAACTACTCTAAGTCTCTCCTCAAGAGTTTTAGAGGCTTTGACTCATGGTTGCCTGGGTCTTGAACTTAAGACTGTACTTCTGCAAGCAACACTGCAACCCTTGGAACTTCAGCCTTTTTTTTTCCTCATCCTATGATTTTTTAAGGTTTTTTTTTGTTTGTTTGTTTGTTTTTTGTTTTTTTTTTAAACCAGCTCCTCCTTATAAATTTCTGTGGAAAACTTTGTAATTATGAAAGGAAATTAGAGGCTAAAAAACAAATTTAACGATTTTTGATCACTTTTCTTTTTTAACACTCGTAGTTTGTAGTGCAAACATGTTTGTATGTGTATGACTATATCATCCTCATACTGCTGCTCTCATTCTATGTGAAAAGCTGTCTTTGCTGTTGTTGCTGTGTCAAATCATTAATTTTTGGAACTGTCTGTGCCTTGCCTTTGTTGGGATGCTCCATACCTTTGGTTTCAGAGCAGTTCTATGTAAAACCTCTTCTCTTGCTTCCTCTGTCGAAGTTGCCCTCTGCCTCCTTTGCACATTCTCATGCTAGAGCATTTTTCCATGCAGATTTCTGTTTCTGATGCTGCTTAATGAACTACACCAGTAATTTCTCCAATGTCATGTGTCCTGCTGGAGGTTTCTAAGTGAACTATTCAAGAATTAATAAAATAAGCCAAAAGACCTGATTGTAGCCCTTCCTGACAGTTAGGTCCCACGGAGGCAGCAGCCTTAGGCGTGTGCATGTGGCGGTTTTGGGCGTGGGCAGGCAGGGACGGGGCCCTGGGGATTGCCTTTGCCAGGGGTCCGGCTGTGCCGCACAACGCGCCGGTCGTTCCGGCCGGAGTCATCCGACCCTGATTTAGTTGGATAACTCTGCTGTTAGGAATAGCGGGAAAGCAAATTTGTATGTTTGCACTTCTTTATATTTAGCAAAGAGTGGAATTTGGTGGAAAAGCGATCCATGCTATTTGAGGTGGTTGGAGAAACTGATTCTTTTGTACCCATATTTGAGCATTAGGGCATACATAACAGACCAGTGAGGCTCAGGTCAACCATGATGTAACTGGTTAAGCACCTGGATTAATGCCATAAGGGCTGGGTTTTGTGCCATCAGTTCTCAGTTTTGTGCCATCTTTTTATTTTCATGCTGATTTTGGTAGAGTGGATCCACCAAAGGATGCCACTAACATCGAGTTTGCTCGCTTTTATTTTCTTTTTAAGAGAGATGTTTCAATAAAGATCACTACATACATACTATTTTCAGCTGGGGAAACAAGTAAACTTTGATTTTCTTATTTGTGTTTAATAGGTCTGTATATGATGACCAGCCAAATGCTCATCAGAAGTTTATGGAAAAACTTGATGCCTGCATACGTAACCATGACAGGGAGATAGAAAAGATGTGCAATTTTCACCATCAGGGCTTTGTGGATGCTATTACAGAACTTCTTAAAGTTAGGGCTGATGCAGAAAAATTAAAGGTAAGGAGCTAGTTTTTCAGAGTTTCATATATCATTGTCTATGAATCTAAAAGAAGGAACTGGATCCTTCTACTGAAGATTAATTTAGTGTTTATTACATGTGCCCTGATGTTTGCAGGAATTTTTTGGAAGTGAATTGAATAGGATATGTGATTAGAGCCATGTTGCCTGATGCAGTAATTTACATTTACAAAGCTGAATATTTTATTAGATCTCATCCTGATTTTTTTAATGTATGTTTTCAGAAAGTGCTACCGAATTATTTTGCCATTATTAAAGGCTTTCTCAGAAGATAAACGACAACAAATGATAAACACAGTATTTCTTAAATAGGTCTTTTCCTAATCATGTGTTTATATGTCAGACCTTAGAAGAATTTAAAGTCCTCGTTAGAAAACTAAAAATACCACAACTATGCATGAAAAAAAATTGTTCTTTACTTTGTAATGAGCAGGACAGTAGGTGATGTTAGTAGCTTTCATGAGATATGAGAACCAAGATTTACTCACAGATCAGAATGCAGAATAGAGAATTATGAGCTCCGTCCCTTTTAGCTCTCCTTACACTTTTGAGAGCAAAATATGCACACCAGACAGAATGAGCGTAGTTCATCAGAGGTTATGATTAGAAGAGCATTATATAAAGGATATTCAGATAACAAGAGACCAAATACAGCATCAATGAGGTCATTGAGCATCTTTGTTCAGAAATTAATGAGATTTTTAATAAACTAGAATGTGCTTCCTTATTATGATGACCTAATGAGTCACTTACTATGTGGGAAAATCTGAGGTTGAGCTTTGCCTGCACCTGCAGCATTAAAATGTTGCTGTGGTTTGGAGATTTCCACGTTTGATGTTAATCAACCACCCAGTGTTTGCATTCAGCAAAG
Organism: Pardalotus punctatus; assembly: GCA_013400915.1. Classification (NCBI taxonomy): domain Eukaryota; kingdom Metazoa; phylum Chordata; class Aves; order Passeriformes; family Pardalotidae; genus Pardalotus; species Pardalotus punctatus. The sequence continues at coordinate 72,534 of VZTX01023809.1, forward strand.
TATGAATGTTTAATTACCATAAAATGCAATCACCATTTCTTACAGACAATGAATGGCCCATAGAGCTCATTGAGGTTATCAAAAAGGGACCAGTGGTCAATTGGGTCAATGATTTGAATTGTTTGACAGACCTACAGAAACAAGGAAAGTTCAAAAATCCCAAGTAAATTTGAGAAGTTTGCCACAGAATCTGTTAGAAAGAACTGTCATAAGTAATTGAAGTTAACAAAAGCCCTTTGCGATCAAAAGTTCAAGTTCAAGCTGTAGAGTTAATTTGAATTTGCATTTCTTTGTTCTAAGTTTCTCAGGAAGCATGATCTGATTACAAGGGTGAGCAGTCACATCAGGGCAATATATGCATATTTGTCTAACAAAGGTGAAATTATTTTTAAGGTCCAAGTTACTGATACCAACCGAAGGCTTCAGGATGCTGGGAAAGAGGTGAGAAAATGATGCTTCCTATATGGGCATTATAAATATTTGCAGCAAAATAAATTTATTTGCATAATTTAAGTGTGATTTTCTTCTTCTTCTTTTTTTCTTTTCTTTTTTTTCTTTTTTAAACCTTTAAGGTGATAGCCCAAACAGAGGAAATCATCCGATGTAGAGTTCAACAGCGGAATATTACAACAGTTGTGGAAAAACTACAGTTGTGTCTTCCAGGTGAGTGACCTATAGCTAAATATGATGGCAAATTAAATAAAGTGACAATAGCCAAATGGAAAAGAGTGGGTTTTTTTTGACTTTTTTTCCTGTAACAACCAGTTTAATGAAAAAATTAATAGATTTTTAAAGGATGTGAACGTGCAGGTTCCATGTCTTTTGCAATATTTGACACAGCAATTGTGACATTGTCAGAAGACAGTGAGACCTTTAAATGATGCAAAAACTGTAGCCACATACAGCTTAAATGAACTAATAATTTTAATGTGGTAAAAATTAATTTGTTGCTTGTGAGGGTGGGTTTTAGTGCTTGAATACTGGAAAAAATACTAATGATGGTCTTTCAACATTGTACTTTTAGCTCTGTATCACTACAGGTATTTTGAAATAAAACATAAGGGCTCTAAATGTTGTTTCAGGAAAGGAATATTGTAGTATTGCACACAGCTCCATATGGGTTTTATCCTGTTTGTCATATTGGTGTAAAGGAGATTTGAGAATTTTCCGTTGTGAAGTCTTGTTGGCATGTTCTGAGTACAGTAGGTGGTACTGTTGCCTTTTTATGGAGACAGGGCATGGACTGGTAATGCAGATAAGGTTGTGGCATCTAAGTGAATGAATATGCTAGATATGTATAGTGTTGACTGTTTTGTTAATCTTAATTTTTTTAAATTTAAAAGCTGTTAAGAGTTCAGTTATTTTTTTCTTTTTTAGCTGCATTCTAGAATTTTTTTTGCTAGGTTTATCACATTTATGCTACAGTAGGAATTAAATTAGGTAAATATAGCACTTCCTTTTCTAATTTTGTCCTTTACAGTACATATTTTCCTTTTCTATTAGCTAAAGCCACACTAAGACTCGTTACTTAATCTGTTTGTTTTTATGCAGTACTGGAAATGTACAGCAAACTAAAAGAACAGATGAGTGTAAAAAGGTGAGTAAACTTATTTCTATGAGAAAAAAAAGTAACATTTTTAAGTAAGTCGACAGAATAGCAAACACTGATGTAGACACGTAAGTATTCTAAGTCCTGTAGCTTGGTATATATGTAGTTTTCATTTCCTAATACTGGTCTGTGTTTCAAGAATATTTGAAAATGTTATATTAAAGAACCTCTAGGACCTTAGTGGTTGCGGTGAAAAACAATGTTCGCTTAAATGGGTATGACATGTAGTGAAGTTACAATTACAAAATGTGCAATAAAGTTTACTGCTTTTTATTACTTAAAGCCATTTAAGAAGCAAGAAAAATAAGATCCTTAGGGACTAAAGATCTTTCAGAGTACATTAATATCTGATTAATATATCATGATATATTTAAGTCAAACTCATAATACAGGAAGAAAGGACATTTTACTGCTTATACCTTTCTTTAGACCTATCTGGCTTCTCTATACTTTTGTGTAAGTGTGACTGTGAGAATGAAGTGCAGATAATGTGTTGTGGTTTGGGGTTTTTCCCTCTGTGACAAGTTGACATGTTAAAAAGAATTAAAACAATAGTTAAAAATCAGTTTCTAGAATAATAGTTTATATCTGGTACATGACCAGCTGCTCCTTCCTCTTGTATTTCCACTTTTCATCTCAGGGAGCCACTCACTACTGCTGTAGTCCCAGTATCGCTCCCTCCACGGCAGCTTGGCTGCCCCTGCCCCTGCCTCAGCTCCATCCTGTCCCACTGGGGCTGCTGCCTGCGCCTCGCACACCCACCCCTGCAATACCACTGCTGCTGTTTTCTTCTTCATGATTTCCCTGTCATCACTGCCACCGTGATCCCTGCCTGCTCCTCACACCGCTCAGTCGTTCCGCTGCTCTGTGCCTGCCCTTGCTGGACTCCTGGTCGCTGGCGGTGCCTCTGTGCACTTGGCACCATGGCAGGGAGCTCCTGCTGACGAGTCTGTCTGGACAGGGCTGTTTCTGTTTGGAACTAGCTGTGCACAGTCAGTTGTCTGCAGTGCTGCTATGTAATCCAGATAAAATTTTGGACTGTTTGTCTGGATTACACTTTCGGAGTAGCCAGCACCTCCTGCCATGCTGTTGGACATCTGAAAACCCTCAGCAGCAGCCACTGTGTATGAGCAGTCAGCTCTAAAGCCTGTGTGCAGACAAGTCCAAATGCTTCAGATTAACTGTACACATCAGATCTATGAACACTGCACCAAATCTGATGCATCTTTGACCGTGATACGTGTGCTACATGATACCTGTGCATGTTTGCTCTCTGGGAGGCCTTCTGCAGAAATATAAAAGCTTTAGGAATGCCCTTACAGCTATGGCACTATGGTGTCTCTTATTACAATTAAAATTTGCTGTATGTGAGCCAGTGTGGTAGATCTCATCAGCTTGACTACTGTACAGTATTACCTCTGAACAGGACACTGGTTTGGCATCTGCTCCAAGTAGCTGGCCATGTGTCATTGCAGTGTTCTGGGAGCAGCTCTGCAGAAAGATGTAAACAGTCCTGTTGCTGCTCCAGTCAGAGATCAGACTGAAGAGTGTGCTAAATCACACCACTTCCCTCTGCAAGGTCTTCTGTGGACTATGCTACATTTAGTGTGTTGAAAATATTGGGAACACAGGGTTCAAGGCCTACATTCTGCCCTACCCTTGCTCTGTCAGGCAAGGCAAGCAGCAGCCTGGTTTTAGACTTGCAGGGGAAGTTGTAGTTCCTAATTTCATCATGTAAAGATCATTTAGGTGAGATAAAATTGCCAATGGCTTTTAGCATTTTAACTCCATATTTGCTAGTGGTTTTGTAGAGTTCGCTGATGGTTGATGTGCTTTCTGAGAAACCATCAGTACTCTTCAAATCTTAAAGACTCATATCTGGTAATTTTCCCATGGAAGTTGTTGCCAGACAGGAAGTCTTAAAAGTCAAAGAACTCCCCAATTGAGGGGTTTGAACACGTTATTGTCATCCCATAAAAAGATCTAAGGGAGAAGGGAGATGCCATAGCTTTGATGTGCCATGCCTTGAAATCACATGGAGTGCAGAAGGCTTAGATTCTGCTGCAGGCTACTGCTCCAGCTCGGATAACTCTTTCATTAGCTGCGCTACAGTTACTATTTTACCTGTGACGTACAATTCCCTATAATACAGCCTACAGGTGGCTGTCCCATGGAACTTGCAGGTAGTTCAAGTGGTAATTTCCTTGTGGCTCAGCAGAGTGCATGTATCCTGGGCTTTATCACTGCTAAAAGATTGAATAACAGCAAGGACATCCATAGTGTCAGTGCAAAGATCTGATGGCTGATGTGTGCACATACAAGGGATTTCAAAAGTAATCTTCCTAAGTTTTGCTGTGAAGCCTTCCTGGAAGAGTCAGTGAGAGTAGCAGTCACAATCCCTGTCCTAACAAAGCAATGAGTAGTGTTTATTTTAGGCAAAGAGAATTTCTCATAAACCTTCACTGAGGTTTGTTAATGCAGTAAAGCTTTCATTGCTCTTTTTTTATAAAAAGATACCTTGACTTTCTCTGCTTGTGGCCTTTTAGAACATATTTTCATTATTCCATTGTCTTACAATCTTTCACTATGAATAAAACTCTCAATTCTAGTGTTTAAAGGAAGGGGAAGCAGAAGTATGGCTATTATATATGTTTGGGATATAGTTGTTACAGGAAAAAGATTGGAATTTAATTTCCTTTTTTCCATGGCAGACCTCTTAAAATAATGCAGGATTTTGGATTTGGAATACATCCTGGTTTGTGCAGGTGGAATTGAGGTTTACAGAGAAGTCCAAAAAGCCATCTGGTGATAGCAACTTTTGGTCCTTACCAACATGAGTAACGTTTGAACTGATGACCTAGAGGTGAAAGGCTCTGTATCCTATTTATCTATCTCCTGAGCCATGGATAACACAAGTTGACAAGAACTGTAGTAGTGAGAGGAAGTAACTGCAGAATCTGCTCTAAACAGACACAGTTGGCTGGAAAGAGTTATGGAGGTTTTAAAGTCTTAACTGAGGAAGCACAAAGGAGAGGTGTGGTTTCTTTGCTGCTCTCCCAGCTGCCTACTGGGGGCTATGCACTGACACAGTTCGAGCTTGAATTGTAAGTGAGAGGTAAGGTCAACACACATTTCCTACAGCTCTGTTACCATGGCCTTAGTGTTTGGATTTGGATATGTGTCTTGGGAGAAAGGTCCCAACTGCTTTGAGTGATTGTGGTCTAATTGGGAATAGTTAGAACTGGTGTTTTTGCAGGTCTTTTCCCACAGTAAATACTATAAAAAACCCAAACCCATTATACAATGAAAATAATTAAATAAGTCAGTCTGCTAAGGTTGCTGCTGAATCTTCTCAAATCCACTGTGAGATGGACTAAAGAATGAGTATAGTGTTTCAGAGTGAGCTTTTTTGCCCTGAAAGGCTTGGATTTGGTTTTTGATCTTGCTGTAAGCTCTTTCCAAACTGTGGAAAGACAGAGATCATTAGTTATTTAGGTTACTAAATCTCACTGACACAATCGTGCAGCTTTTCTCTGCAGAAATCTTCTAAGCAGCCAAATAAACCTTAGGACTTAAAGGATGCAAATATGAAAAGTTCATAATTTGTATCATTTGGTTCTACCCATGTCTGTATGGAAAAATATCAGAACAGATAAAACCATGGTAATTTGATTTTGTTTTTCTGCATTGTTTTGGAACTCTGTCAGAAGGAAGCACTGGATTTTGCCAGCTGAAAATCAATACTTCCCAGAGGTACCATGGATCTGGCAAAAAAACCCTTGATACTGAACTGTCAGCTGCTTTCTCTGTCACCATTCTCAAGCCTTATTAGTTCAATAAATTGACTTTTAAAAAAAATTTTCTACCACATCATTATTGACCAGAAAGGTATTCCACAGACCTTGGTTTTTTCCACACAGCAACTCTTTAATCTGATTTTAATAATTTCTGAGCTTTTGATTCATTTACAGAAGTTTCAGAGTTAGTAGTGCCTCTATTTCAGTTCATGGTCCTTCGGTCAACGGACAAAATTCCTATGCGGGGCAAGTTTAAAAATTGGGTTTAAAGTTGTTAAGACAGCTAGATGTAAAAATAAAATAAATAAATACTTGTGGTAAAAGGATTTCAATTGCAGTTTCAATGTGTCACCTTCAGGATCTATCTGAATATGACTTTTCTGTAGTATTATTGAAAAATTATGAGGATCTCCCTTAAATGTGTTTGGTAGCAAAGTTTCAGGTACTTACTCGGTGGAAATGTAGTAAGCAATAATATACAAAATTTCCTTTAAGGGAAGCACTAAAGTTGGGGAATACTACTATTTTTTTCTTTGTGAACTAGGTTTGTTTCCTAAATTAAGATGAAATGAATTTTGTCTCTTGTTTTTTTTCAGCAGGAAATTCGGGGATACAGCTGCATGTTTCTTTACTTAATAAACTTGTGTGATAATAAATTATTCTCAGTAAAATTCAGTCTTTGAGTTCATCTTGCTCCTGATCTGTGTAATTTCTTGATGGCTGTAGTTTAACTTGATGGTGCTTTTTTAGTAAGTTATGGTATTTCTCTTAACTGCCTTCAAACAACACTCTGCTGATAAAAATCTTTAAAGTTCTCTCTGTCATTTAAAACAGAAATGGATATTTCATGTACACTAAAGTAATGGTAATTTCCTTTTACATTTGGGGTTTTTTTGTGTTGATGTTTCAAATTCTATACAGGTCTGTTCTGTGCCTGGGGCATCTTGTAAAGAATAAGATGATGCAAAACACTAATATTAATCTTTGGGGGTGACTGTTTGTTTGTTGTGTTTTTTTAATTTTTATTTTTTATGTTGTGTTGTGGCTTTTTCCATCCTGGTTCTTGCTGGTATTAGAAGGTTCCATTTTTATATTTTGGCGATATTAGTAAAATCCATCAGCCAGTTTTCTTGTTCTGGTGTTGAAATGGGTCAGTTCTGGACAATCTCATCATATGACCCATATTGATCAAATTTCAAACTTGTGTCTTCAGTTTCAAAGCTTACATTATAAATTTTGCATTGAGGAACATTTCTCAGAAGATTAGCTCAGAAGACCAAACAGAAAAATGCTATATTTGTATGAAAAATAACTTTGAAGATACTCTAACTTCATTTGTAGTCAAGTGAGCAATCTTCACCTTATGTGATTGATAATATGTGATGGGAACTAATAACATTCTTGTCAAAATCTTCAGCATTGAGTTAAAGCTATGGGAAGTTTTAAAATCTAAGTATGTAAAGACATCATTCTAAACTTCTAAACTTTTTAGTTTAAATCCTGACCTGCAGATGACCTTCAAATTAATAAGACTTCAGTGCTTTATCAGAACAGATGCTAAAAGGGCAAGGTCCTGAGCTCCATATATGTATAATTAGTAAGGGACTCCAGAATGGATTTAAAATGGATTATGTAAATTTTGATCTTAAAGCCAGCAGTCAAAAACCTTCCAGATGAACTAACAGTGTTCTGATAAGCTGATCTGTATAATTTAAATAAAAACCTTTTATACGATTTTGATGCTATTATGGTTTTATTCCCCAGAAGTCTCACCATGTGGCACTCGTGGTCATTTGCTATTTAGAAAAACAAAACCCACACACATAAACCCCCAGATCTTTTCTTATGTGCAACATTCCCGTCACCTTATGTATATTTTATATAAACCAAGTATATAATAAACAAAAGCTCCTAATTTACACTTGAAACCTCTTTATTTGCAGTCCTCTGAAAGCAGCTCTGTTCTGGAATAAAAGAGAAGATTTTTCCCATCCTCCAGCTATGCTGAGTTGTTAACTTAGAAATGTCTTAAGAAGATTCAAACTACTGTCTTAATTTCAGAATTTAACAGGAAATCATGATTCTAGTGTTAGTAATTTGTTGTTGCTTGCCTACTGAAGGAAGCCAGAAACTTGAATTATATTTTTTGAAAGTGTTTACTCACTATATTTACAAAGTAATGTCCAGAAACTAAAGAAGTGGAGAGGACGCTTTTCCAGGTTTTCTCATTTGAAGGGATTTAATCATATTCAGCTTTTTCCTTCAAAAGAATTTGGTAATTTTTCAAAAGAGATTATGTGGGACTTTCAGAAGGAAAAAGGAATTAAGATTATGGAAGAAAAGCTGAAAATGGGCTAAGGATATTACTCCATATTTGTGGAAAGAAGGGGTTGGAACTAGCAGCAAATTAACTCTGTCTGATCTGAGTGTTTCTACTTTTTCCATTTAAGACCCAGCTAGAAGGCATTGGTTTACCTTATTCTGTTCTAATTAGACAAACTAAATTAATTTTCCCAAATGCCTCCAGGGCTGAATAGCTGGTGGGAATACTACATAAACAGAAATTATTGTCACATCCACAATTGATTGCTGTCCTACTCACGTTTAACCTGGTTCCTGTACCTCTCTTTAAAAAATATGGTTGAGATCGCAGGTTTGTTGATTATGGTACTTTGTTGATTCAATGTAGTTGTCTTCTGGACAGGATAAAGTATATTTTGTCAGAAGAGTTAATAGCTTTGTGATTTACAGCAAAATTTGAGATTTTGCTGGAAAAAGGTGTTGGTCAGGATAGGTGTATATGTGTTTTTTCTGACTAAGGCTAGTGGAGAGAGGGTGGGTGCAGATGTGTGTATGTGTTCACATATGCCTGAAGAAGGCACATCTCTGCAGGCATGCTTTTTCAAGATATTTTTCATTGTTTGGTGCATGTACTGCAGTGTTGGGTGATTGGCAGTTTGTGTTTCAGAAAAAACCCCCAACTCATAAAAAACCCTAACCAATTCAGACTAGAAGGGAAGATAATAGTTATGACTTCAGTGTCTCCATTCTGCAGGATGCTCCATGTGGTACTGGGACTGTTGATCAGAATAGTTAATACCACAGGAGCCTACTTAAAATTTGAACTTGGCTGAGTCACTCTGGCGGTTCACTAGGTTTTTTCCCAAATGAAAACATTATATGGGTGACCTTTTGATGGTTAATTTTTCTAAGAACAGAGTAATTTCATTAGATGCATATTGATTGCATGTGTGATGTTGATATCTATATTTGATAAATTATTAACTTTTTATAGGGAGCTACATAATTTTATTTTAATCTCTTTGTAGATACTATTCTGCTTTGAAAACAATGGAGCAGCTAGAAAATCTGTATCTTCCTAGAGTTAGCCAATACCGCTTTTGCCAGATAATGATAGAAAATCTTCCAAAACTGCGTGAAGAAATAAAAGAAATATCCATGTCAGATCTGAAGGATTTCTTAGAGAGTATTCGAAAGCATTCTGACAGAATTGGGGAAACTGCCATGAAGCAGGTAAGCCAACCTAACAGCATGGCTTTGGTCCTGTTGTTCATTGAAAATTTCAGTGTTAGTCACAAATTATCCCAGATTTGTTCAAGGATTACAGTCATCCCATTGACCTCTGAGTAAAGGTGGAGAGCTGTGAAATGCTAACATGTTTTGTAGTTTTTATCAGCGTTGTAGACAAGAGGTAATTTCTTCCCTGAGAAAGGAAGGAGAGATGCTGTGTAGCTCAGGTTTCAAAAAGTTATGAAATACTTTGAGTAGTCAACTCATGAACAGTCTGTGTCTCAGCAGCTACTACACCAAAACAAAGAGCAGCCTATCTGGCCAGCTGGCCAGGATGAATTAGACAAAAGAAGTGTTGAGATAACTGCTTAGTTCTCTCTAAAGTGCTACCAATACAGAAGATTGAGGTAAGAGTCAGGAGGAGACTTGAGACAGCTGGAGGCCTTGCCTGTTCCATCACAAAATAATCTGCCACTTCAGAGCACTGGTACTGGGCAAGGTTTAAAGCAGTCAATGCTTTTAAAATTTATTCAGAGAGCAAATAAAGGTTTCATTTGACTTCTCATTGGACGGAATTCAGGTTGGGTTGCCATTTTGTCATCTAAGGTTCTTGTAAAATGCAGCATTGATTATTGTAAATGAAGTTTAATTGCAGGATTGTGCTGTGCTACCTTCAATAGTAAGGACAATACAGTCCCTTTGACTTCTGCTGCTGACTGCTCATGTAAACTTCACTGAAGACAGCACACAAATAGGTGGAAACTCAGATACCTGTACTTCATTAAAGTATTGATTCTCTGTTTGAAATTTATGATCAGGAAAATTACCATTGATTTCTTAAAAATTTTTTCTGCCTTGAAAATTGTATTCTGGGTATTAGGGAAAAATTATGCAGGATTCACTATTGAATTCATTTATCATCCCAAACTGATTAAAGGAAAAATCACTGGTGTAGGCTGAGGGCGTGCCCACATTTTGCAGTTATACTGATATGTATTCAATTACACCACCCATTTTTCATGTCATAGCATATATTCATCAGTGATGAAATTTGAATTACATGCCTCTTAATTGATTCTATTCTTAAAACAGGCACAGCAGCAGAAAACCTTTAGTACTGCTCTTCAGAAGCAGAATAATGTAAACTATGGTCGGAATATGCATTTAGGTAGAAACAGAATTTTGGAATCCAAGAATGAAATTACATTGAAGCGAACATTTGAAGATGAGGATGAACATGAGGAAGAGGTAACTTTGTACTAAATCAGTTAAAGTGAATGTTGTAGGTGTATTGAACAAAGGTCACAGTACACTGTCTTTAGATGGTTAACATTAGTTAGAAAAACACACAGAACACCTTTAAGGGGCACCAGTCCAGATCAGCATTTTAGGGTAAAAAATTAGTGCTAAAATACTAGTTGTATTAAGGCTAGCTTTAGCATTATGTTTGAGGACATTCAGTTGGACAGGGCCTGCAGTTATTCTGGAATTCAAATGGAACTTACATCATACATGACCTGCCCACTGTCAGTGGTACGTGGCTCACTGGAATATTCTGGTGTTGCTAAATCCAGCATTTTGGTGTTGAGGACTTCAGCTTGGGTTAGAACTCTTTAATCTGTCAAATGCTCTGTATTCCAAAATTGAATAAAACAGTGAGTATTTAGACCTTTAAATCTGGTGCTCTGGAAACACAGAGAAAGGAGTATGGTATTTTAACACAAATAAAATATATTACTGTGATACAAAGGGAGGAGAGATTGGAGCAATTGTTTTATTGTTTTCTGATAGAAGCCATCCATGCTCGAGTCCTTATTATATAGACAAGTTCTGTTGGTAATATATCACATTTTGCAGATTATATGCCTATTATGTTTTATATACTCTTCTTTTTCCTTTCCTTCTTCAGGTTTTAACTGCCCAAGATCTTGTAGACTTTTCTCCAGTCTATAGATGTTTACACATCTACTCAGTTTTGGTACGTGTTAATGTGACCTTAACAAGATATTTAAATTTTTGAAGTTGAATATTCATTTTCATATTGTTCATACTCACAATAGGTCCCAAACAGGCAAGTATGTTGTTTCTAGTGTTAGTTCTGGATGAACCAGCTGAGATGGGTAGAGTATGGATGCTCAGGACATGAGCCCATGTGTCCTTTTGTATGCACAATAAAGGACACTCTGCAAGGCATTAACTACCGGGGTGTTTTTAAATATATGTATAAAATACGCATATTTCCTTAATACTGGTATCAGTACTTTTGCAGTTCCCATAAGTGTTCCATGTTACCCAAATAATTGGATGTATATTGCAAAACATAGGAATATTCAGTCTGAGTCTTGTTGAAATCAGAGTAATAATGAAAAATAGGAAGCAAAACGTGGAGATTCTGACAGGGTGTGCCCAGGCAGATCAGATTGGATTCAATGGCAGAGACACAATGGCCCGTTTTAGCTTCTGTAAATGAGATTCAGTGCGCAAGCTTGCAAGGATGAAAACTTTTTTTGGGGAAACATGGTGTCAAATTATTTGTTGTTTTGCGCTCTTTCCTATGTCTCAGCTACCTTTGAAATCAGATTACTTATAGAATATAAGTATCAGTGACACATAGATAGTATACCTGTGAGTATTGCTAATCCTGCAGTCTCAGCTGGACCTGGCTTCAAGCATTTGGGCTGGGTTCTTTCTTCTTTTTATGGAGTCCTTGCAGCTGTGTTACTTGAAGCACTGCATATTGAAATAACTTTAAAATGTTATTTCATTGTAACCTTTTTTTTTTTTTTAAAAGAAAAAATGCAAACAAAAACATAATTATTCATCTCATTGAAAGGTTGGGAGGGAGAGAAAGGCTGCCAGAACTATTGAAAGAGTGGCCTGTTTCTTTTAACAGAGAACAAAGTGTGAAATAACACATAAAAAAGAATGCGTGAAATTAAGCATAGTAGCTGACAACATCTGCTAATTCTTTCTTTAGTATAATAAAGGAACAGGAAGTAAAATTGATAGATTGACATTTAAAAGTAATGCATAATTAGATTTTTCACTTTGACAAGGATTCTGATGTTGGACCCTTGATCCAAGGATATGCTTTTTTGGATTTGCACAGAAAGTTTTCCAGATTCCAAATTTACTGGAGACAGACAACAACTTGTAGTACTCCCTGATATCAAAAAGGGTTTTTGATGATTTCAGAATTAGACTTCCTTGTTTCCTGCCAACATCATCTCATTAACAAGCCGTGCTAGCATTATAAAGAGTTGTGCATTAGCCACTTTTTGGAATCCTTCTCATTTACCTTGTGTTGCAATTCATCTCTGTGGAGTTTAGAGAAATTTAGAGATGGTAAAGGAGGGGAGTTGATACCAGATGGCTTTTCATTACATTTCTACAAATGTTACATTCTTATTGAATTCTGTCTCTGCTGCAAAATTTTAGAAAATATTCTATTTTCACATGGGACAGGAGTTTTCTACTCAGCTTCTTCATATTGAAGAAGAAAGCACAATTTTTGTATACCTCAGAATATTACATAGCTTGTGATTCCAACCTAGTGATGGCAAGATACCTACATACCATAGACAGTATTTATGGACCAATAACCTTTCTTTAGACTAGAAACTTCTGAGAAATACACATAAAGATCTTTTTTTAGCTCCTGCGTTATGTGAGATGCTGTATGTATAAATTCTGGTGAAAATAGCCCTGCCCTTTTTGCATGTAATGTTACCTTTTAATGAAACACCGTATCAGTGTAAAACAAATGTATCTATGGTGTGAAATAGCTCTTGATATATTAGCAATATTCCTAAAATTTATAAATGAACATGAACTGATTTATTGTTTCTGTTGATACAAACTCTTTTATTTTTGGAAGCTGGGCAACACAAATGCTTTGCTTTGTTACATTTTATCTTGCCTAGGCTTTGCTGATTCAGTGAGTGAACCATCAGGGTTGTTGGTGTATTCTGCTGATTGCTTTAGCACATCTGGTTCAGACAGTTGTTATGCCTGAATTGTTAATCTGGACTGCATATATGGCGTGGTCTGTAAATAATCGTAAGATATTTTTACGTCTCCACTTGTGATGGGGATTTGTGAAGAACAGCTAGTCATTTTCACTTGAGAAGCTTGCGTTAGGACTGGGTAGAGATTTGCTGCTGGAGGCAGAAGTCAACAAGCTGAAAACTGCACTGAATATTTGGGCTGGAGGTGAATGGTTGTTATCTCTAATCAGTATGTGTTTGTATGAATTGGAGCATACTGTGTGAAGTTCTGGTGCCAACAGTGTTAGTAAATTTGTATCTTGGTTTCAAGTGGGTTTTTTTTTTTTGTTTTTAAGCAAAGTCTCTAATTTACTTCTAGGCTTTCTTAGCAATATTTCTAAATATGACTAAATATTTATTATAAATTAAATATTCATTATGAATGAAATTGATATCTTAAAAGGAGTTAGGTAAGTAATGATGCCTTAGTAGTATAAAATGTCTGTAATAATTTGATTTGGAGATTTTTTGGAATGCCAGGTAATGGAATTCTAAATAGCACTGGCCTAATAATAGGCTCATGAAGTAAAAACAAACCTTAAAAATGCTAAGCTGCTTTATTCTGCTTGCATACAAATTCATATGGTTTAGGAGATAGTTGAGTCAATGTAGCACTGGTTTCAACTGGACAGATTGTTTTTACTGAATGGTCATCTTAATGAGATGAGTAGGATGTCACTTGAATTCCTCATAATATAATTTTTAGGCACAGAAGGTATTGTAGTTTTGAGGATTGTGATAGGAAAAAAATCCAAATCCACACTCATTATAAGTCCAAAGAGAATAAGCAAATATTCAATAGATCTCATGTGTGTCTTTCCTCAGGCAAAGCTAATGCAGGCAGTATTCAGATGTGTCATATATTCACAGAAGCGTTTTTGTAACAACTTTATAATGCAGTTACTTTCTTGAATAACCTAGAGAAGTGTTTTAGGACCCAATGAATTTCAATTATACAGTAATAAGCAATGTGCTTTGTCTATGAATATTAATATACTTTGAAAGTTGTAGTTTAAAAATGGGCATATTCTTTAAAATGCATAATCTTGCTTGACAAAATATAGGCATGTGAGCAAAATTTCTATTTACAGTGTAGGCTCTAAGCTTCTCTACATACAAAGGTAATTTCTGTGTGTTTCATGCATGCAAAACTTTGATGGTGTCAGCTGGAGGTTTACATGTGGAATAAATGCAAAATAATGTGCAGCCCTTAAATTAAGAAGTGCCTTTTTCCTACAGAGACAATATTCTTTTTTGACTACATATGTCTTTTTTTAGGGTGATGGAGAAATATTTGAAAATTACTACAGAAAACAAAGGAGGAAACAAGCAAGATTAGTTCTGCAACCACAGTCAAGCATGGTAATCAGTACTTTCGGTTTTGCATCGAGTTGAAGCTAATGCTTAGTGGTATTTTTGTTCCTAAACTTGTTTTCTTTTTCACTGAAAGCATGAAACAGTAGAAGGCTATAGAAGATACTTCAGCCAAATTGTTGGGTAAGTTTTCTAAATGAAAATTTATTTCAGTTTTACTGTGTTGATGCTCAATTAAACCCGTGCTCTCCCATTGTCCAAAAACTTTCTTCTGCAAGATTTGGTTTCTGCACAACTTGTGCAGGTGGTTGTTGCTGGATCTGAGCAGGAAAGAACATCCAGATCCTATCAGCACGGTAACCAGCAGGGACCCTCCAGCAGCCTGGGCTCCAGGTGGCATGAAACAAACTTGTCACCGTTTTGCTTCATTCTCGGTGAAGCAGAACACCAAACCTACCAAAGCATCACTGCTCCAGTGGGGAAGGATTTGACTATACTTGGGTGTGAAAGGTAGTATTTACTCTAATATTAGAAAGCAACTTAATAATTTAAGCAATATTTTGTTTTAGTTTCTTTGTAGTAGAAGACCACATTTTGCATGTAACCCAAGGACTGGTAACTAGAACCTACACTGATGAACTCTGGAACATGGCCCTTTCCAAGATCATTGCTGTTCTTAGAACACATTCAGTAAGTGAAAAGTCTTATCAGTATTGCAGTTTAAATCCTCTTACTTCAGAGCTCTGTGTGTTTAAAGCTGGGATAGCAACAAAGTGAAAAATTACACCTCTCTCATGTTTTCCTTTTCTTGTGATTAAAAATTGCTCAGTTTTGGGAGGGAGCCTGCCAAGCTTTTGTTTTTCCCAACAGTATCAGGCTGTGATCCGCAGCCATGGGCTATTTGCATAATCCTCCACTGATTTACAACTCACTGGGTCTTCCAAACCTTCTCTTAGTCCAGCAGTTTAGAATATGCAGAGTTAATCTGCTGTTATTATTGCAATCCTTCCTCATTAGTCTCAACTGACCTCTTCATTAGATCAGATTGAATAGTTCAGCACTGAAAGCACCACCAGGAAATAGTTCCTAATTATCATTCCAAATGCTGTGTTTCCAAAATAAACTCCACCAGAAAAACCCTTGGAGCTCTCCCTTCAATGCTATAGTAGTGTTATGTTTATGTTGAAGTCAAAGTATTAGAAAAATTCTGTATCACTTGGGTATTTCAGTGCACTGAAGTGTGTCTCCTAAAGTTATATTCCTACCTTAGCTGCAGTGGTGCTGCATGCTATTTCTTATTCCTCTGAGCAAAACCAGTGGAACAGACATTGTTTACTCAAACTGACTGATAATAAATTACTTCAGAATTTACTGTTAGTATAACTTTTACTATGGGAAAAAAACAGAAGAATTTTATCTTTCCCTTTTTAATGTTTGCTAGCAGCATCTCCTTTATGTAATGTTATTTTTTATTTTTATTAAAATTGATCTTAAATTTAAGGAATATTTTATATTTCATATATACTGAGGAAAAATGGGGAAAAAGTTGAGATTGCAACCATAGTTATCGTAGGACCTTTATTATCAGTGATACATGAGATGTTCTCATACATTTTTCTTCTTTTGAGAGGATTCTGATAAATTGAGATATGTTCATCCAGCATTTTTTGAAGTGAAATACTTTACTAGTTAATTGTCTCCATGTGGATTTATACACCTATATGACAATATGATAATTTAAGGGTTAAAAGTAATGTAACCTCTAAAGAACTCTTGTTCTTTAGTCTTGTGCACTTGGTCACTGTTTCTTCTCAATATGCTTAGCTCCCATCAAACCTAATTCTATCAGAATCTCTTTAACATTGACTAATGTTTAGATAATAAAACAAACCCTTACTTTATTAGCATCCTTTTTCTTAGCATACTTTATTAAAAGTATGCTCAGAGCAAAACTTCAAGAAAGGTGAAACGGGTGTATATCGTCTTCAACCAATACTATATTCTCAGGTGGCTTTAAATTATTTTACTATAATTTTTTTTTTTTTTTTACTTTATCTGGTATTGCAAATAGTGAAGCTGAGGTGAAAGCTTTAGTTGGATTTCAGATTTGGAAAGTTGTGTATTTCAAAGTTGGAAATCAAATTTCAGTCATTTAGTAAATAACTTAATGTCTTGACCTTTTTATCATCCAATTTAAATTTGAACTTACTTAGAAAGTATTTTATAGAGTTTTACCCATACAGCTCAAAAAACTGTCTGAGGTGGCACAGTTAGCGTTAGTTAGACCCAGGCTTGGTGGTCAAGAGAATGTCCTGTGGAACCTCTCTTGTACTGATTTAGCCAAGTGTGCTTATGTTCCACTAAAATAAATGTAATTTGCTGATTTTTAGTCTCAGTACACCATAGTGGTGTTAATTGAATCTGATATTTTAATTTCCTTTTTCTGAACTTTTACACCATTGATAGTTACATAAAAAGTTAACAAATACTTTTATGTAGCTGGACTAAGTAAAGACAAATGAGTCAGTCTTTTTCACTAAGGCTGGAGGGTTTAACCGGTGATACAATTATTTGAAAATATATGTCCCATATTTTAAGTCCTTTTAACAAAACCAGAATTTCTCACTTTCAGTCATATTGCAGTGATCCTGACCTCGTTCTGGAACTGAAGAATCTCATAGTAGTATTTGCTGATACTTTGCAGGTACATACTGTATTATTAATTTAATTGAAATTCCTGTAGTCAGACTTTAACTTTAGGTGAATGCAATGTTTGTGTTTTCATGAATCAAATACGCATCAAACCCAAAATTACACGGTAATGTTTAAAAAACTGTGTTTCTTGCCTTAGGACCTAATTTTCAATATTATGAACTGAAGGTGTGTTCTGGGCTATCCAGCAAGCATCAGTTATTCATGTATGTGCAAAATTAGTGTCAGCTTTGTAATTTGTGTATGTTGTCTTTTACAAATTCTTTACTTCCCATCTTAAAAAAAGGAGAGTATTTTGATTATCTGGAATCCAGTTAGTTGAAAGACCAAGTGAACATCACGGGGAAGTACTCTTGCAGTTTTTAACAAACAAGGAGAAATGGGGCAAATTCCAAATGCATAGGATAAATACTTTGGTAAAGATTTAATAACCAACTTGTAGTGGTGTGCTAAAAGTACTAAAAGTACTTGTGTTAGAGAGGTGACAAGGTTGAATAATAAGTCTCAGACATCTGAAGTGTTGTGATAGGAACTGAACGTATGGGTTCTTGAACTATCCCCTCTTCATTTTTATCCCTTAGGGCTATGGTTTTCCTGTGAACCGGCTGTTTGATCTTTTATTTGAGATAAGAGACCAATACAATGAAACACTTCTTAAAAAGTGGTCTGGATTGTTCAGGTTAGTATATCAAAATAGTTGTACCTTTTGTATTGCATCAGTTGTTTTTGTCTGGGCTCAAGTTTTGATGATGTAATTTGGAAAGAATTTGTTAACTCAAGTGTTTTGTGTGAATTTCAGGTTGGTTAGGACTAAGATATTCATCACATCACAAGAAGAGACATCAAGTACTGCTTCTGTAGTTAATGGATAGAAGGAAGGTCTCCAAAGGGCTATTATTGGAGAAAGATAGGAAGAGAGACATCTGTTTCTCTTCTTTAGGAACCTACTAATTCTAGGTTACTGCAATAGGGCTTTGGGTTCCTAATTTAGGTTGTCTTAATGTTTACTATTATCTGATATGCATATCTGCCTGGCAAACTACTGACATTGCCAGTGTCTCTTCGTGCTTTTTTAATGAAGGTTGGTTTCCACCAATTCCTTGGGGTCATTGGATTGAGTGAAGTTTAAACCCAGGAATACGTCAGCCTGAGACTGTTCTCCACAGCCTGTTTGCAGACAGGGTGTGACGTCTAAATGTGCAGAAATTGTTTGCCATAAAATATTTTATTACAGAAAACCTCGATATTAAATTGGCCACTTAAGGTTCTCCAGCTCCCTGTGTTTCTAATACAGACATTAGACGAGCAGAGAAGTGCAGAGGATGCCCAGATGATGCTGCAGCCATATCCTGCTTGGAGTTCTCTGGTGCCTAAGTGAGACACTGAGTATCAGCTTTAGTGTAGGAAAAGTGAGGTTACCATAACCAGTAGGTGTATTATGGTTTACTCTAGGGTGCATTGGTTGCTCTAAGGTTCCTTTGCTGCATTATGCACATATTAAAACACTTTCAAGTATTTTTTTCTCTGTGATTAGACACAGTGTAAAGAGTTAACATATGTGAGGTTATTTCCAAAGTAATTAGAAATACTTGGGGTGTGTAAAATTCTTAAAACTTTTTGAAGATGCACACCTAAGTGTGGTGGTGAAATGTATATTTATTTACAGATTTTAACACCTGAAAATCCTGTAAGCTACATGTCCAAATTTTTTTCTCTTCACTTATTCACCAGGGATATTTTTGAAGCAGACAACTACAGCCCTATCCCTGTAGCCAATGAAGAGGAATACAGAATTGTTATAAGCAAATTTCCTTTTCAAGATCCAGAACTCGATAAGGTAAGGGAAACTTTTATGCTATTAAAGTTTGTGGAAATCCAGTTGAAGACACTGGGGACTGTAATGATTTTTATAATTAAAAAACAATTAAAGTTTGAAAAGCTAGGTCGATTAAGAGGCTAAATCACCTTCTTTGTGTATAATTATCTTATGATAAATAAATGTAAAAATGAAAGGTTTGGTCATTTGCTTAGACATTTGAATGAATAATGAAACCCATTGTTTTTTGTAAACAAATTAATAATAGAGTTTAATTGATGAAGTCTTTATGCAATCTGTCTTTAGTTAAATTTTGTTGCAACTCTGGGTTTAATTACTCAGTATATGCTGTTGAATTGCAAAAATACATGTAAAATAGAAATTGGTTAGACAGAATGACTTTTATATTTTACTTTTAAATATTTGTGCTTGAGCATATGGGGCAAAATAAACATGAAGGGACTGTAAATAATTCTGCTGTACTAGCACTGCAGTAGAATGTCCTTTTGTAGCCTCAGCCGTTCATTCACTACAAACTCTTTTCACAGGAAGTTGACTAACCTGTTCTGCTATTCAAGCATGATTTTAGAAACACCCATGAAGACATAAGAGGCTCTTGATGGAGTCTGTAGAGGGACACAAAGTCTTAAGAACCATGACAGGGAGAGTAACTGCTCGAGGGGGAAGCTGTTTTATCCACAGTCCATTGCTACAGATACCTGCAAAAGTGAAAAGCTGTTTTAATTCTGTGGTTCAGCTGGGATTTGCCAGGCAAATGTAACAGCTGCCTGTCATTAATACAGTGCTGCAATGAAGGTGAAAGATTAAAGGAGGTTTTTATGCTGATTTTTGAATGAGATTCCAGAGTGCTTTCTGGATGCTTTCCTGCATCAAATTCATTTACTTAGCCATTACACTACTAAAATAAGTCAAACAGAATGGAAATCCCTTACAGCATTGGAAATATACCATACCATGGATACTATTTAGTTCACATATTTTGCTAAGAAACTGCAGAAAATTTTATTTTGTACTGAATAATTTTATCTGCTATACATACATGTATGATTACTACAAAGCTTTGGCTGTTGTTGATGGATGCCTTTTTTAAAAGAGAAATTAAATTGTTCAGGGATGATACCACTTGTTGCTTATTTTTTTAATGCATTAGTCATAAACAGAAAAATAATTTTTTGCAGATGTCAAAAATTACGTGTTCAGTGCAGAAATACCTATTTGATATGGGTAGATTTAATTTAATTTATTCACTTTTGTTCTCCCAAATACAATATCAGCTTTAAAATTGCAGTAAGAAGCATGATTTTATTATTACAAACTTACTACTATTTCCCACATGCTAATCCAAATTCCTGAAAATAATTTAAACTGCTTTGTTTTTCTGAACGACAAAAAAATAGTCTAAGCATTCTCAAGATACTTTGAGAATCCCAGAAGTATTGAACTTTCCAAACTTTTTTTTTTTTTTTTTTTGGGCAGTGCTTTCTTTGGAAAAACGAAAAGTTTGTATTTTGAACCTCTTATCCCAATTTCTTCTATCTTGTTCATTCAGGTTAAAAGCAGTTTGAGACCTGTTTTCTAATGTATGTTTGTAAATTACAGGGGGATCTTGAACTACATAAAATCTCCAAACTTTATTGTAATTTAAAGAAGTGATAAAATTCTATTTTTCTTATAAGCTATTTAAACAGATATAGAAGACAGCTCAACACATACCACTTTGTATTTGATGAAAACCAGAAAAGGTTAAGATAGATTAAAATGTTGATAATGTTAAGTGGCTTTCTAATTGTTGTGTTTAATACCAAGAATTGTTGTGTTTAGTACCATGCTCTTGTTGGAATCAGTTTCAAGTGTAAGACAGACTTATCTCTTATTTTCACAGCAATCCTTCCCAAAGAAGCTTCCAATGTCTCAGTCAGTGCCTCAAATTTATATGCAGGTGAAGGAATTTATTTATGCAAGCCTTAAGTTTTCAGAGTCACTTCACCGCAGGTGAGCTTGAACTATCAGGAATGTGGCTGTAAAGTAACTTGTACCTTTCAGGTGACCTAAACAAGTGTACTAAAATGAAAATATACTTTCTTGTGTACTTGCTTGCTATGTTTGTTTCATAATTTACATAGGTAATTTTTAATATATGTTTCACCTATGATTCCTAATGCTGTGGCATGTATTTGTACATATGTGGATATATGTACTGTACAATAGGCATTGGTGAATGCAGCTTGGTGTGGTAAGCAGTTTAAAGCACTACTGGGGTTTTTTAAACAGTATTGACTGGTTTGAATAATCTGGAGAGTTTATTTATTTAACAAAGCATGTAAAGATTGAAAAGGATCCTTTGATACTGACCATTTCAGAAGTAATTTTTTAGCATCCCTGATTACTTCCTAGTCTTTCCTTACTCAGTGCTTTGAGTTTCCTTAGCAATGATTTCTCCTGCAACAAAACATTCTGTCCGCATGTTCGCTCCCTCTCTTATCCCACCTTTTTCTGATGGAAAACATCACAATTCACCCATTTCCTTTCCTCTTCTGGCCTTCAAAAGCTTAGTTGTAATTGCATAAAATAGAATTCAAAGATCTGAAATCTGGAAGGTATTTGTGGCCTGTCACCCACTTCTGCACTGTTAAAGATGTAAATTAGTCCCTTTCACACATTCTTAATTGATACTGTTTATAATTTACACGTACTAATGAGCACATGTTGACCTCCTTAGTAACTCATTAAAACCCACAAATTGCTCTTTACGAACTGCTGTGTCAATAAACATGTCCAAAATCTAAAAATAACAGATTTTGCATCAGTGTTGAAATTCAGTTAATGGATAATTTGGTAAGTGAAAGAGGTGTTCTATCTGCTAGATCACAGAAAACTTGGAGCAAACAGAATTTAAATGCACATGAAGAAATCTTAGTATCAAAAATTCTATTTGCATGGAAGAAATTAAAAGTATTAAGTATTGCTGTCAAAGTGTTGTTATGTCCAGCATAATTATTAAAATAAACTTTTTTTTTTTCAGTTCAACAGAAATAGATGATATGCTCAGAAAATCTACAAATCTGCTTCTTACAAGAACTCTAAGTAGTTGTTTACAAAACCTAATTAAAAAACCTCATATAGGTTTAACAGAGGTAAGTTTTAAAACAGGTATTCAAAACTATGGGTTTTAAAACAATCCATGCTAAAACTATTTTTGTAAATGTAGATACACAAACATTGATACCACAGTATGAGAAACTTAAGTAATGTTTGCTTTAAAATGAAAAATTAAAAGAAGTATAAAAAGCATCAATATCTGTTGAATAAGAACAGTAAAGTGTTGGGTCTGGTTGGGCCCAGGGATGCCTTTTGAGAGAGACATGACAGTGAAAGAGTTTTGTGTTTTGTGTGATAAACAGAGAGTTGCAAGAAATAACAAAAATACTCTTACATTTTTGTCTGCAAAATACTTTTGTTACATACTCATGCTTGAGTATGGTTTGTGTGTTCTGTCTAGCAGTTAGTAGCACTAATGTTTTCTCTTTCTTCCTCTGAATAATAGAGTGGAGTGAGATATAGAATATACTTGAATGCATCATTCTGCAGACAATGTTGTGATTTTTTTAATAGCAGTACATTTTAAAAAATACTCAAATTTCACAAATTAGTGATTTTGTTTCCGCAATATATTTTTCTTTATTTTCCCTTTTTTAATTCTAAACTGTCAATTGGATTTATTTCACTCAGTAGGTGTCTGCAATCTTTGTTTTTGAAATGGCATAATTTCTATTTGAAAGCAAACTTGAAAACTAGCAGGAAATAGGTGATATCATAATTCCTGATTCATAAATACTGAAATGAATGTCTAGTACCATTGTTCCTGAAAGAAGTAACCATTTACAAAATCAAATGACAATGAGTGGTATAAAAAGGTTTTTACAAGATTTTTTTCTCTCTTGTAGCTTGTTCAAATCATCATAAATACAACACACTTGGAGCAAGCCTGTAAATACCTTGAGGATTTTATATCTAACATTACAAATATTTCACAATTGACTGTTCACACTGCAAGGCTTTATGGACTTTCTACATTTAAGGTATGGTATAATTCATCCATTATATGGCTATGTCTGAAAAGTTATGTCAATGAAGCATTTTAAAACAAAAAGAGTGAGAGCAAAGGTGCATGTCTCTTCATTTTTCTCTTTAAAATAATTCTGAACTCTTAAGCATTCAGTTGTAACACAGTGCAGATAAGCAGTGGTTTTTTATGTTATTAGTATGACCTGGAATATGTCAGGATGTGAGAAGCCTTAATATTATCTTTCAAATGCATTTTTTATTAAGTTGTGAAATGGCAGTCTAACCTTAAGTTCGCCAGAAGCTTTTAATAGATTAAGCTCCAGTTTATGTAACTTCTCCCTTTTTCTGAATGGAATCAAACAAAACACCTAGCTTAGTCTAAAATGTTTGTATCTATTTGTTTTTATTCTACAATAGAAATACTTTGTGATATATTTTCAAAGGGTGTATTAACAATGTGCTCCTACTAAAATTTTTCTATTATATTTTTAGAATTTAAACAGCAAAACAAAAGTAAAAGTAATCAGGGATTCTAAAGCAGCTGCAACTTGAACTTTAGGTATTTGGTGGTTTTTTCCGTGCACACTGAAACAAAGGAGAGTGATTTCTTGTATTTATGGGATAAAGAAGATTAATCCTATTGAGAGAGTTCTGTTTCCTGCAATTCATTTTTCCTCTTGATGCCATATGTAGCCTATCCTACTGTACCTTTCTACCCTCTGGCAGAAATGTTAAAAGGTGGGTGAGGTAGAATAAGATATCATCATTGCAAGACACTTCATATTTCCTGTTGATTACCAACAACTTTCCCGTTAGCTGTTGCTTGTTTTGCTAAGGATTTAGTGCACCAGGGAAGACAGAAAGGTTCTGACCTAGCAACCATACGTGGTTACCATTGCCCTACCAGCAGTTTTACTTATTTTTTGTCTAGGCTGCTTAGTTTGCTTGTTGTGTACCAGTAGTATGTCTTGGAATTTGTGTATCCGTAGCTATTTTCATGTAAAGGCAATTCATTGTTTTTTACCATTCAAACACACGTTCAAAAACATGTAATACAGCCATAGTCTTTGTTTTGGTTAAGAGGTGAGATGTTATTTGTCCTTGAGTTTCATTTAGTAAGTGCATTTGTAAATTGCATTGTATTTTTTGTAGATTGCTTATGCTGTAAATCATGTTTAACACTCTACAAACTAAGTTCTGTTGGAGGGATTCACACAATATTGTGTCTGTGCTTAGTGAATTTAGCATGTATGGACTTTGGAAAAATACAGGATAAATGCTGACAAACATAAGGGATTTTTTGTGTGTGTGGTTTCTCTCCTGTCTGCTTTCCTGGAGAACTTGTTAACACAACGTTCTCCAATTATAGCAGAAAATTCTTTTCTTGTTAATCCCTCTTTTTTCCCCCTCTCTATTGTAATGAAAAACTGCTCACAGTTCCCCATCTGGGCCCTCACAGAGTTTGGTATGTTCTACAGTTATTAAATTCATCTCCTGGTGGCAAATTGTGTCACCTCCATTCTTTCAGAGTGGTCAAAAATCTCCTTTTAATTAGCAGCATTGATCACGTTTACATTCCATGAGATGAACTTTTAAGTACATCTACACTGTATTTTTTTAATACAAAACAAAACCAGAAGGACTATTCTTGCCATTGCAAGTAAATAATTGTAATTGTTAAAGGTGATGCAACCACTCCATGAATGACTTAGTTTAAAAAAAAAATCCAAACCCAAACAAAAACAATTGAAGCAATTTTGCTAAACCTAGGCAGATGTATTTCCCAGTCCCATCATTGTAGATTGGTGCAACTGAGGTTTTATTAATTAGAAACTTTAAATATAGACTTGATTTTAATTGAAATTTTCTTAGGGCCATCTACAAAATTGTGGCTATCTGCATAATCCTTTGGCATGATGGCAGGTTGCCAGCTTCTTGCATGCTGGATTTGGAGAGCTGTTCAGTGGAGGCTTTCTCAAGTTGGTTTGGCAAAAAAATGCTATTTTTAGGGAATCATACTTCGATATTTATTCAAGGCAGGGCCACATGCTTTCTTGCTTACTCCTGAAGTACCTTTCAACCTAGGGCCTGACTGAAGACTAAATTTGGCACACTCAATGTGAGGACGCCTTTAAGCTTAGATAAATGTGACTATTCTGTTTTTTTTCCCCCTTTCTTATTTCTCAAATGCCATGTTTTTTGGATTGCTTTCTTCCAGAGGAAAGTGGCGATAGGAGTTTCATCTGTTTTTTCATTGCTTCAGTATATCCAGGCTATTTTTTACCCTCTAAAAACCTTAAGCAACTGATCCATTTGGTTTAAATCAAATTTATTACTTGAATTATTTCTCCATATCAGTGAAGAAAATTTCATGTTGAGCCCAAATTAGAAAGATACTCAGTATCTTTAAACTCCAGGCTGGCCAAAGCACAACTTCCCAGCAGCACCCACAGGAATGTGCACATAGATCCTGTTGCATCTCTGAGGATGTCCTGTGCACAAGTGAGGCAGAGAGACAGCATTGCAAACTCGGTTCACAGTAAATGCAGGACTTTGCTGTTCCCAAAAGGAGAATCCAGGGTGTGGCAGAACAAAAGCAGAAGAACATAGGGATGTGCTCTGCCTCATGGTGTGTGATGATCAGGATATTTAAAGGAAGATGAAAAATTATTAATGTTCTTCAGATGTGCAGCTTTAAGATATTAATTGCAGAAAAATCATGTGATTGCTTGACCTCTGTCCATAAATGACAAAATTATTAGGTTCTTCTATTATTTTCTTTGTAAAAAAGGCAAATAAAATTTGTGTTAGGGTTGATAAATTTGTAAGGCTGAATTAAAGGTGGTTGTTGTAAAGAAAGTAAACAAACTGCTATGTTTCCAAATTAAAATTAACTTAATTTGTCTGAATTTGATTATTCTGTAGGCATATCATGTTATAAACACTCACAGTATGCATTATGGGAGTATTTTAAAAACCTCAGCCTCAGACGTAAGACAGACATTAAAATACCAATTTAAATAATATGTTTTTTAATCTAAGAAAAACACAAGACTTCAGTTTTGGTGATAAATATAATTTTGTCTGCGTTTAATAATACTTTGGAATTCTGACGAGCATTGCACACAATTTTTTTTCAGGATGCAAGGCATGCTGCAGAAGGAGAAATATATACAAAACTTAACCAAAAAATAGATGAATTTATTCAGATTGCTGATTATGATTGGACAATGTCTGAATCAGATGGAAGAGCCAGTGGATACTTAATGGACCTAATCAACTTTTTGAGAAGCACGTTTCAAGTTTTTACTCATTTGCCTGTAAGTGTTCAAAATTAAGTTTAATTTCAAACTATTTGAACATAATTTTATTTTAAAACAGTAAGGTTTTGACAAAAGGTGTGATTCATGAATTGTGCACATGCTGACAGATGTATTTTTAGGTTTTTCTCGGCACAGAAATATTGTCAAATGTGTTTCAGTGTGTTGGTGAAGCTTACCCATCAGAATACTTAGAAAATACTTTCAAATTCTTTAGTCTAAATATTGTTACCAACAACTAATTTGCAAACAGTGTAAGAACTCATGCAGTTTTCTAGAGGCTTTTTGGTTAACCATCTTGGTTTTGTGTACACATGCATTGGTTCAAACAATGCAGAATTGGTGCAAATCCTGCATTTGTGCATAAGATTATGGAGGTCTTGTATTCTCCAAGGCTTTCAGCTAAATATTTCTGGTAATAAAAAGTTATTTGATTGTAGTTAACAGAGCTTCATTGAAATGAATCCTTGTTCATATTCAAATATATCCTGTGTTATTTTGTCCCAGGAAAAAGGGTGCTGTTAACCTGTCTTATGTATGAATTGTTATATTCTGTTGTCTGATTTTTCCCTTGCTTTCAGATAAAAAAAAGTCTGTTTCTAGTTTGGCTTATCATCATAGTGGTTTATAGCTTTCTAGGTCTGAAGTAACTTCAGTAAGTAATTCGAGCTAACATCTGCTTTTTATCAGCTTGTCCTTGGTTGTCACAGTCGTGCTGATGTCTGAGTGCTTTGCCCACATGCAATGCTTATAAGAATAAGTCCTCAATGCATAGAATGTTTTGAGGCTTCAGACTGGGAATAAAATATAATTTTTTTATGTGCACAGCAAGATGTTGAAGTTGCTGGCAATAGCAGGCTTATCTTGTCTTCCAGGTCTTACACAGAGACTGTGATTCTTCAGTCTCCTTTTAACTGACTCAAAGACAAAGCCCACTCAACATGAATCATGTGATATTGATGTGAATGTGTCATGTGAGGCATATGCTTCTGTGCCAAATCAGTGGAGCGTTTTTTGATAAAGAATAGCAAGTTTGTTAGATAGTTAAATTCATTATAGCTTAGTATATACAAAGCAGTGTGAACAAATGGCACTGCTCCTCAGTGGCCACATGCATATGGCAGTTCAGGGATGTGAAATTTGTAGAGCAGGATGTACAGAAGTCTGTCATAAATGTAAGTTGCTATATAGCTGTTCAGAAATGAGCCGCAGACAAAATGAAGTAATGTGTTAAGAGGAATGCGAAGAAGCAGCTGTGGCATTGGGCCTTAAGAAGTGTGGAGGGAATAGAATTTTGTGCCTGGGGGTACCACTCAGTCTTTGGAGAAAGCTAATTTCTGTAGAGAAGTTATTCTGTATTTTCAAACTCTGATCAGGTGACAGGCAGGATGTAGAACTGTATGGACAAGTAGTCTGCTCTGGCAAGAAGTTTCTTGTAAGTTTTTCCTTATCCTGCATCTCACTCCCTATCCTATCTTGGCCAGTTGTAGAAACATAGTCCTGTGAAACATACAGTTGTGTGTGAGCTGCAGAGTTTATATAAAAATGGGTACACAGTTTCATTATGGTGGTTCTAGTAAGTTATTTTCATTGAGAGAAAATTTATAGTAAAAGTGTTTTCCAAGATTAGCCCAGAATTAGGCTCTATAACTTAGTAAAATAGTAAGTACTTTGGAATGATTAACTAAGCTGGATTTTCACATGCTCTAATAAGTTTGGAATAGTTTTAGAATTACTTTTTATTAATGAATTATTCCATTAATGTCACAGTGTCATTTCCATAATAATCTTTGTATGGCTGGCAGAAATATTCCACTGCTCAAAATAGTTCATCAGAACCTTTTCTGTAATTAGAAATCAAAGAACAAAAGTCCTAGCACCCTGGCCATAGTTCTAGTAAGGAAAAGAGTGGGACGAGTAGGGAGGTCTCTTCTCTTCTACCTTAACATACCCAATTGTGTTAGAGGGCGTTGGGCTAGGACTGGGGACACCAGTTGGCCGTGCTAGTTCTTTGTCACACTCCAGGGTCACGACTTTCTCTTTGGTATTGTTTCAACCTCTAGTCTGCCTGTAGAAATGTTATAATATGTTCTTTAACAATTTTTTTTTGCTGCAGTCTTTGGGTTCCTGTCACTGGAGTCTTGTTTTATTTTCATTGTATATGTAAACTGTGTAAGTGCACAGGGATTTGTCTCCTTTTGTGCTTTCATGTGGGGCTCTATTGAAATATTTCTGTACCAACGTAGACATAACTTTTCAAAAGTGCATCTAATGTTGTATATCTGTTTTATGCAATTTGTATTATTTTTATTGGAATATTAGAGCTCTAAATCAGGTAGACCATGATCTCAACTGTACTGAATCTGCACGCAAAGGGGCACAGCTTACTTGGGGTCTGATATCTCTGTTGAGTCACTGGAAATGACTTGTCTCCAAAGCTTTTTTTTCTCTCTCAAGTTTTGTTTCTCAGTTTTCTCCTCTGTGTTTGTTTACTGTACTTAAGAAGAATTTTGGAAAAGAAAACAGCTTTCTTCCACCCTACACTTATATTGCCATTAGTTGTATGTTAAAAGTTATTAATAGGTCATGTTATATTTAGATTCTTAGTATCCCAAGCCATTCTAAGTCTTGCTTGAACAAAGTATGTTAATAACATACAGATAGCCTCTGTAAGCCAGAATGGTAAACATGGCATTTATTTTTCTAACCAAAGAGTTTTGGAGTATATCCTTTCTCATAATGAAAAGTTTATGGAAAGGCATTTCAATAGACACTGTCATTTGAAGTTTGCTACTTTGATATTTTGGCATACAGTTCCTTATTACAGAAAGACATATTATTGCCAAATTAGTATTATTTAAGTTATAATCTCTTCATTATGTCTCAACAAAATGCTGTATAAATTCAGAAGTTTAAAAGAATTATTATTATTATATAGCTATAATTGTTCTTTTTGTAAGCTTTTTCTTATCTTTTATTGCTACCAATTTTTATTCTTTTTTTTTTTTTTGAAGTTGACAGTACATCTTAATTTTTTTGTTTTGATTGCCTTACTGGTTTCCTTCTCAGAATAACAACAATGACCATGCAGCTATGTCGGTAAGTAGATGCAAGATGAAGAAAAAGCATGTGAACAGAAAAACTATGAACTGCCTGCAGGCTTATTGCTTCAATTTTTAATCATTTAATAAAAAGACCCTTTCTGTTTTGCTGATAACTTGCTGTGTACCTTGTGTGGATGCATGCAGGGATCAGGTTAATGACTAACATTGGGCTTTCATACACTGGGACAGACAGCAGGAGTCCTAAAAACCTTGCAGAAGGTTGATGGGGTGTGCCTTGCATCCCAAATGAGGTAATTTAGAGGAGGCTGTGAGACCTCTTGAAAGAGAGGTCAGGTATCAAAATACAGCTATGAGACATGCATACAGAATTAGGGTAGAGTGATATAGCTGAATAAAGAATCACTGAAAGTTCCAACGTTCCTCTGCTACATTTGCCTGGGGTCAAGGGAAAGTGTGTGCTGGTGTTTTTTATTTGCTTTTTAATCTTTTTTTAAGAATATGATCAATTGCATTTAAGAGTTTTCCTGTCTCTTGTTATTTTCAGGTCATAAATTTTTTTTTTGTATAAGGAGTTTATTTTGATTTGGCATAAGCATTGCTGTGATAATGGAAGTGATGACGTTAATATTACTAAATTATTAAAATCTGGAGAATGGATCTAGCAGTGGGCTCCCAAGTTGATAGGAGCCTTGAGCACATGAGTTACAGGTGGAGGTGTAGGGATATGGATTATTTAGTCTGTTGAAGAGAAGGCTGAGGAGAGATCTAGTGACAACCTACAATCTCTTAAAGAACAAATACAAAACTGATGGAGCCAAACTTCTCGGTAGGACTGACAAATTCAGATGTGGCTGTGGTCACAGCAAGAAGCCTGGGAAGCAGAGCTTTGATATTAGGGGAAAAGCGTGCTTGAAGAGAGTACTGCAGTGTTGAAGGAGATGGCACAGAGGCTGCTGAATTCCCCTCCTCAGCTATTTTGGAGGCTTTGCAGGAGAAAAGGTCAGCGGACCTGAAGTAGTGTTGGCAATAGAGCTCCAGTAGAAGGTTGGACTAGATGACATTGCTGCTTCATTCCAGTGAACATCTCCATCATTTGCTTACTCAGCACTGTGGGGAATTGTCAAGCTAATAGGTGTCATGAGCTCCGTGTTTTGTGTAGAAATATTGCCTGTTAATATCGTATAGTCTCAGTCTGCTGGTTATGTCATGATCGAGGACTAGCAGAATTTCAGCAGCGCAGAGCACAGAAGCTGTGTGGCTTTTGCATGGTTATAATTGGAAAGTCGCGCAGTTTTTAAGGTTCTGTTTTCTGAATTCACAAGGATTTAGTATTTTGAGATTATTTTTACATCCCATTTTAAGTTCATCTTGCCGTTTATAGTGCCATTAGGTGCTTTGAATCAAAAAGCAAATTAAAATTTCATTATATAGCTGTTAATGTCATGAAATAAATTGGATAATCAAATTTGTTATTAAGGAACTACCTTTTTAAGTTTTATTTTGAAGAGTTGAGGAAAAATGTTACCTTGTATTTCCAGATCAGTTAACTTGAAATTATAGTGGGTCTATATGTAAGTGGCTTTAATGTAAGTTTAGAATTAGCTGAAATTTTATTCTAGATATGTGCCTTGTCAATACAAAGTTGGGAAAGAGTGGCCATTGAACAGAGACAGTGGCAAATTACAGTTAGTTAGGTATTTTTAATTGTTTCAGTAGCATTTGGGGAAGAGACTGGAAGTAAAATTGGTTCTTTAAAATTCCATTCGTGTTTTTAGTATACTTATATTCTATCAATAGTTCAGTAGTTGGAATTGTTAACCCTGTCTGATAAAATCTGTATGTTTCATTTCTTTGCATTTTCAGAAAGGATAACATTGTTTTTTCATATTGCTAAATTAATCATTCATCTTAGCATCTAAGATTTAACGGATAAGTTTTGTTATTTTCTTTTTATGCTGAGGATGGCAGTTTGTGTTATTTTATTGTTTCTGTGATTGGCAGCAAAAGCCTAATTTCACAGCTTGCAGTGAGGGTGAAAGGGTGGTGGTTTTCTGCAGCTATATTCAAAAACTGTCAATCAGCAGCCTCCACAGGCTACTTAGAGAATGGGTTTTCTTACTGACTTCTCCAACGGCTGCTTCATGCTGTCTTTGATTGGCACAGCCTGGCAGGGAGGATGGATGAATCTGTCACTGCCTGGTTAATTGTGTTGCTGGTCTCAGCCTGACATCGGGTCTTTGACTCCTAAGTGGCTCAATACAAAACAAATTAGCAGATTGTAGTCATATTTCTCATTCTATATGCTTTGACTTTGTTGAATGCAGTCCATAAATCATATTGACTGACACCATAGTGAATGATGAAAGCTGCTTTTGAGACAGCTAGCATGGGTTTTAGAAAGCAGCACCGCGAAGGTGCCGTGGAAGGATGCATATGGCTGACCCTTTGGGAATTTCCTAGGAGCCAAATGTCTCTTTACTACAATTGTTCTTAGGAGAAAAGCTTTTGGGTCCTATAAAAAAGGATTTAATATGTCAGCAGATTCTCTTTACAAGCTCCTTTGAAATATAAGAAGTTTGTCTAAGGGTTTTCTCTTTTTACAAACTTGTATTTCAGCAAAACGTGAAGGCTGGGTGAAAAAACAGTTGCCTTTAACACTGTTAGCAGGTGTTTTTGCGTATAGAATAGGGTCCTTGTTTCCTAAACTTTACATTGATTGAGTGGAAGAATAGGTTTTGTAGATAGGAGCAATTAGCATAGGCACAGCAGAGACAATAGTGGTGTCTCCAAATGGGAGGCAACTGGGGCGAATGTGAGAAGCCTGCTGAATCTGCATGCTATTGAATATAGGTATTTAATTGCTAGATAACCATGGCCACCCCCCCCCTAAAAAAAAATAGCCATTCATAAAAGCAAAATAACGGACTGAAAAATAACAAACATCAAGACTGTTTTTAAAGTTAACTGACATCTGTTTAACACTGTAAAAGAAATGTTATTGCTATGTTCATGGATGCTTATATTTCCTCTTCAAAATGCTTTATGAGAAAATGGCAAAGAATTTATTATGTGGTAGATGTTGGAAATTTGGAGATGATTTTTAAACTAGATGCTATTTTTCAAACACAAATTTTAATTTCATTCTTTTCTGCGTATCATGCATCCAGTGTAATTTGAACTGGGAAGCACTCAATTTTGAAGAGGATAACAGTATAGTTCACATTTCTTGTAGTTAAAATTCAGCATTTTGATAGATATGCATAGCTTTATTTTCTTCTCTAAATTTGAGACTATTGAGTGATTTTTATTAAGCATTTTTATTAAGTATTTTTATTAAGTGTATAGTAAACTTGCAGCATTTGTTAATGTGTCATTTGAACAATAAGCCTGTAGTTCAAGTTTCATAGTTGGAAATAGTTTATATGTTAGGATGTTTCCATTTTATGAAATTTTAAAATCAACATTAAATGTACATGTACTTAAAGTCCAAGTGGCTTTAGCCGTGTCATTTCTGTATTGTAACCATTATCTTGTGCTCCAGTACTATTGATATTTGCCAGATTGTAACAATTAACTACACATGCTTGTTAGAAATATAAATTCTGTCGTTTATTTAACAGAGGAGTACACATTGCTTCCATATGAAATAGACTGAATGTTAATATTTTTCATGACAACCTATTAATCTGGTTGAACTTTTATTACATTATAGTGGCAGCATAAATAGGACATGGAGCTGATTTGATGGAGCAGTACATTAAACAGAGATGCACTAGTTGTTCCATTAAATCAAAATGACATTTCCATTAAGTTTTTCAAACGTATTACACTGTAATTACATGAACTGTGGCCCATTGAGTCCCCTTCTCACCTCCCTTTTTCCTTCCTTTTTTACCTATTCTTTTTTTCTTCTTTCCCCCATTCATATTGATATTGTTCTGCTTGGGGAATAGAGCTGCATGTCTCCCAATATAATTGCTGTTGGGTTTGGGAGACTTTTAAGCATGCTGTTCTTGCATTGTTTCTTACATTCTTTGTTGTCAGTTCATCTATTTTGCTCAAAAATGTTATTTGCTTTTCTGAGATTTTCAATTAAGAAACTGACATGTCATTTTAGATAAAAAGCTCCTAACAGTTCAAGGTGTCCTAATGCTAAAAAAGAATTAACAACAGCCATTTAACGTTTCAGTGTGAATGTGGGGAGAGTTGAAGGCTCTCCATTGTATTCTCTACATTTTAATTACCTTTTAACAAATAATTTAAAGCACAAAATATTTGGGGCCAGATTTGCTTTCTGTTATGAAAATTTTCTGTACATGAAAATTCAGTCATGTTAGTGAGTTGACTTATTCAGGACAAGATCTGGCTCTTCATATGCTGGAGCAAAACTTTCCAAACATATTGGGGCGGTGAACTGGTGTCCATTATAATTGTTCATTACTTACATGTGTTTCTGGGAGTCAACAGTGAATTGATCAACCTGAGTTTGCAGAAAACAGCTGGGGAGCCATTGCTTTAGAGGAACAGGTGACATCACTATACTGATGGATAGAAAAAAAACAATAGTGATGTGTGCTCCAGTAGCTCTGTTATTATGATTTATTTTGTATAAACGTGTTGTTACCTTTGTTTCAATATCATTGTAACATCCACATCAGTTGAAAAGAGTGGTTTCAGTGCATTAAATTATAGAGATTGATATAGTTGCATTTGACAGCCAGGATCACTCTGGTTTAAAAAATGGCAGTGCTGTCAATAGAGTGGTGCCATCTGGTTTGGTATCTGCTCTCAAGTGGTTTTCTTAACTTTAAGGTAGAATTTTGTTATCTTTCAGTTTTTATGTACTAAATTTTGAATAATTGATTCAGGTTAATGTCTGACTTCGTGTTCTGGTTTTTGATCTCATGTTGGAAAACTTGTCTTAATTACATGTAGATGATAAAGAGCAATATTGCTAGCTAGGCTGTGATTGGGAAATTATTTCTATTTTGTACAGCAGAGGGCTACATTTCATTTTGCAAGTAGTTGATCACTGACAGCAGTGATTTATTAAGCACCTGAAAAGATGATGGATAAGCGTGAATATTTTAAATAATTTAGCAGCAAGCTTTGGGATGGAATCTGAGCAATTAAACTACCAATAATTAGTGCAAGTTGTTATGAGATATGCCCCAACCAATAGCAATCATTTTGGTTTATATAAAGTTGGGGTTTTTTTTAATTTACTATTATTAAAAATATGCAACATGTTGATTTTCATTACATTCCTGCTTTTCTTCTGTTCGGGTTAAAAATACTTAAAGAAATCTATAAAGCTGTTCATGTGCTCCAGCAACTTTAATTGTCATTGTTTTGGAAATGTCCTTGTATTCATGAAGACTGTTGGATATCTGGAAGAAGTATCAATAATTGCTTTAACATGTATTTAATCTAGTTCTCTGTTTGTTCTAATAGAAACAAAGCTAATAGGTCAAAGAAATAACAGAAAGTGTGATCTCTCTCCTTCTAAGTTTTGTGTCATTAAGACGTAGAATGAATATTAAAATAAAATCAGATGAGCAGTTCTTTAGTGATGTATCATTTGTTTCTATCTTAAAACTTGTTGCTTTTTCTATTAGGGAAAAGTGGCCCAGACAGCTTGCATGTCAGCCTGCCAGCATCTTTCCATGTCCTTAATGCAGATGCTACTGGACAGTGAATTAAAACAAATAAGCATGGGAGCAATTCAGCAGTTTAATTTAGACGTGATACAGTGTGAATGTAAGTATATATTTCTATCTATATTGGTTTTAACATTGATAAAAGTTAATTAATGTAAGCTATATAGTGATCCTTTTCCATAATCAACTAAAACTTTGTCCATTATTAAAAAATTAATATTACAGTACATCTTCTTGTATAAGTATTTATGAGTAAGTATGTTGGCATTCCTGGGAAATTTTTTTAATGAAACTTTTCTTTAAACTAAAGTATCTGAATTGAAACATACATTGTTGTTACCCCTAAAGGAATCATAATCACTGTATCCAGTAAAGACTTAGTTTAGTACAAAATTTCCCAAAAGTACTACATAAATACTATGTTTTAATGGTTAGGGAAAAAGGTAAAATGTTTGTGAAATTTTAATGTTCCCTCTTGAGTTCATTTACTATGATACAAATTTTAAATGTGCTGTTACGTTGAGTTTCCTCACTCCTAGAACTGCAACTGCCTTACTGTGCAGAATAATAGTACTCATTTAGTAAACATCAGATGTTGTTTTATTGTCACTGTTTAAAATGTGGCATCAGAATTATTTTATGAACTGGTTCAATCCAGCACTGAAGGCAGGATTAATTACCTCATGTGTTGCATGGAGTTCATGGCTCAGGGTGAGCTGTTAATCTGTAGGAAGTTACTTCCATGAATAGGTATTAGGACTGGTTTTGTACTTGATGACTGAATTGTAGTGCAAAGGCTCACTAGAGATTTTTTTCAATGAGTATTTTCAGATTTTTCTGCTCTGTTGTTTGCTTTTTTTCAAAATATCTTTCCTGTTATGTGTTTGAAGCGTAGTTCTCAATGATTTTGGCGACAGCTGTAAGATGGGGAGGTTCTGCAAGTCCTATCCTGAGGCTTTTAGTTTGGATATATGAAAAAAGTTGATGACTACTCCATTAGACGCCACCTATGGGAAACTGAAAATTTGATTTCAAGCAATTTGGTTAACATCACAAAAGGTTCTTGTGGGAGTCCAGGGACAGAATGAGGGGCATTTTTGACATTTTAACCATTTACTTGTCTTTCCTTCTCCTGTCTTATTTGTTGAATTTCAACTGAACTCAGGTAGAGCAGGCATTTACTGGCAGTCCCTCACTGTCCAGCCTTAAAGCCTTTCAGGGCATGGAATGAACTGGCAGGACTATCAGGGTCAAATTGATAGAATATTTGTGATTGTGACATTAAAATTCCATGATTGTACTAGTTAACCAAACGGATCACTGTTTGACTTTTCTTACTTTTAATGTGCTTGATGCAAATTTAGTAGTGTTCTTTTCAGGTAGGTACCTAGGGGCGTGTTTGTGCATTTGTTTAGTTTCCTAGATGTAAAAAAGATGCCAGTTGTAAAAACAGAAATTACACAGTATTCATAATACTGACATCATAATCATTCATCTTAACAAGCTGAATTGATGAAACCACTGAACAGTCATCTGCCTTCTGAACAAATAGTGTAACAGTGAAGAAAGCTTGTCCGTTACTGTATTATTCTGATTCTAATATTTAAAATACTAGCTGTGAACAACACAGTACTTCATTACTCTTTGTAGATTAACCACTGCCCTGTTTCCCTCTGGGGTTTCTAACAGTATAGGGGATAAAATGCATGTCTTGCAGCTGATTTTCACAGTAGGAACAGTATGTTCACAGCAAAGAAAGGAGAAGCTCCAATGTGTCCAGCTGTTACCTGGGGCTTGGGTTGTTTTCAGACCTTTTTCTTCTCAGGCACAGGCTGATATGTGCCCTGATTAATGCCCTCCTAGTTTCTATTACCGTTCTGTCTACCATCTTTGGTTGATGCACAGCAGAAATTTTAATCACTGAAGAAATCATAGTAGAGTTTTATTTGATCTAAAATTATAACAGTTTGTTATTTTAAAATTAAAATATAATGGGTTTTTTATATGTAGCTGTTATTCTGAGCATATGGTGTGGACAGGACATATGAAAACTTGGGCCACAATAAGAAGTTTCAGAAAGCTAGTAACTTAAAAACTGAAAAAGGCATCCTTTCCACCACTGTGTAATTTCTAGCATGGGCTGTACAAGCCCTAATAGAATGAACTTTATTTCTTCCTTTCTGCAAAGCTGTTAAACCATGTTAGAAAAAAAATTGGTTTTGCACAGAAACCCTTTGAGCACTTCAAATACAGTTATGGAAGCTTGTCAGAATAGGGTGTTGCAACAAACAAGATTTTGCAGTCTGGGGAATGACACAAGATTTTGCTCAGACTGCTTTGCTGATGTGGTTTCATTCATAGGGTCCATCACAGGCACATTCCAGGCCTCACTGTGATGCCTGTGATTTATGTTCTTGCTCATCACCCTCCCCCAGCTTTATTCTTTGATGCTTTGGGATTAATGGATGCGACAGTGACATTTCAATTAGTGCTTAGAGTGTGCGAATAATTCACAACTGTTGGGAGTTTTCTACTGTATTGTATTAATGGGTTTGACATTTTACTTACAATGGAGTATACTCAGATGAATTTTGAACTAAGAATTTAGATGAGATGTAGAAAGTTATTAATATCTGAAGGTAAACTTTTAAAAATTCTCGGCAATATTCTAGAATTTTTTTTCCTTGCAACACTGTGATTTTATTCTTTCTGATGTGAACTGGAGAGATCTAAATAAAATCAGAAAAATGTGGTTACTTATTAGTATTTTTATTTTCTATTAAAAATCAATCAACAGTCCAAACAACAATCCAGCAATCTGTTAAAGTCAATAAGTGCTCTTCTTAGTGGAAAAGGATAGGTAGAGTGATAAGTGGACTTCTGAGAAAGGAAGGTGGAAGGGAAGGAAGTGATCTGGTGGTGAACTGTGATTTTCCTTATCCTACACTAAATTTTCATGCATTGTAGTACCTATAGTAGCTAACTTCAAAAAGCAGGGCAGAAAATCTGGAAATACCTGATATTTTTGCTCAACAGTGATAGCATCAGGTGGTCTTATCTCATGATTTGCAAGGAGAAAATAAAATCCTCATCATCTTGCTCTTCTTCTAGCAAGTTGTTTTCTTCCAAACATTCCAAAAGCTTTCAGTTTGATTTCAGTTTGTCCTGTTCTTATCCAAATATTTCTTCACTTCCTCTGCAAATTCTATAACGTAGAGCGGCGTTTTACCTCTGTATTTTGCACCATTCCTTCTGAGTGGTTCTCTTCCACTAGGATGATTGAGATTCTTGCAGCAGTGTTCAGAAAACTGAATGTACTAGGTCTCATTGAATAAAATCCAAAGAGTAGTCTTTTGCTTGAATGTTGCATTTTGGTTTCCCAAGGAAGGAAATGAGTTGGGAAGGGGAGGTGTTTGCTACTCCTTGAAGATGAAATTCAAATGTGGGCTACTGTATCTTACTTTTCAAGAAGAAAGGTGTACATAATAAAAAATGAGTTTTTCGGAGACAACATCCAGATCTACTTACCTTACGTCAGCTTCTTAGTAAGGAATTAGAACTTGTCAGAAATTGTAATTGTTGTGGGAGCTAAATGTTATTCTTCTTATTTATGTGTTTTAACATAGACGAATTGTGGGGCGGGATTAGTTAGCAGAATGAAATATGGGTGAGTGGGCATCCTTTTTCACCCAGATACAAAAGGGTGAAAAGGTTTGGGGACTTGCCTGTAAATGAGCAAGGGTTAGTGGGGAGCTAAGCAGGATGCTCTGTATTTTCCTGATCAGCCCTCTGTGTGCCTTCCTGGCAGTCCCTCCTCTCACCCACTGTGTGGAGGGCTGCGGTATCCAAGAGCAAGGGACATCTTGACCACAGTGTTCTCTGCTGAGCACACACAGCAGTAATCTCCAGGTGGGCATGCCGGAAGCTGAGGAGCCCAGATCCTGTTTTTTGTTGAAAAGGCACTGTGTTCTTCTCTGGAGGCCCCTCGCTTTACCTGCCTCCTCTCCCATCTGGGCACTCAGGTTAACTTCACTCACCGGAGGCCATCCTTCATCTGCTGCTCACATATGGCAGCACGGGAGGGAGAGGAAGCAGCGAGATCTTGCTGCTGCTGGGGGCTGCTGCCTGGCCAGCTGGCAGCTCCCTCAGCAAGGCTCCCTCCAGGCGTGTTTGAACAGCTGGAGCATCCAACAGGGCTGCAAAGTGGCTGAGGCAGCCGAGATAGTCACCTGATTCTCTGCTCTTCCTTTAAAGATACTTCCGTAGCTTTGCTGTCCCGCCTGTGAATCGATGCTGTGAGACTGGAGTCAAACTGTCCTAGTTTAGCTTTTGAATCAAAGTCTGGACTCTGGTTTTTAATTTCTACCCCTGAGCAGCAAAACTATTTTTCAAGAATTAGGTACTGAATTCCCAGACCAGCAGAGAAGCATAGCCAGATGATGTCTAAAAGTTGGGATTTTGAGAAAATAAAATGAAGAGGCCTGTTAATAAATCTAGAATTGCATAAAAATTCAGTGCAATTTACAGTTCAAGATGGATTAAATGCCATTTAGCAGATGCAGCCTTTTTTTTAAGATCTCCATTAATACTTATATATATATATCTATATATATATATATATATATCTCAATTCTCATATATCCTGCATACAAAATATAATTATAAGATCAAAGCAAAATATTCAAAAGAAAATGGACTAAGGTAATCTTTGCAACATTTATATTCGCCATTATAATTTATGTGTACCTCCCAGCCTGTTTTTGTATTATTACGTATTTTTTTCATTTGATCCTACCTTCTTTATATTCCTAAACTGCCTGTTATAGGAAGTATGTAGAGGTTATACATATTGAAGATGCACATAGTGCCAAAGTCCTTGTTCCATATGCACAGTGTCAGCAAAGTGTAGGAAGAGATGTTAATAAAAGCCTTGTGAATACCAGATTAATGTAATGTCTATTTTCAACCTATCTTTCCCAAACATTTAAGTTTCTGATTCAAACTACCAAACAGCCCATTGTTTGCCCCTAAAACTGACAGTTTAATGGTGATCTTTGCATTTCATTCTCCTATATTATAAAATTCCAGAATGCTTTTATGCTCATTAAGCCAAACAACCAACAGCCCCCTACCCCTCCAAATCCTCTTTAAGCCTAGAATGATTGTAGGGGGCGAATATTTTAAAAGATGTATATATGACAGTGTTGCATTACTATCTGGAAAGGGGCCCTTAGGACAAAGACATTAAGAATGTTAATCCTGTTCTTATAATATCTTCCTAATATGCTGTGCAGTAGAAAATATTTAATTAGATTTGTAAAATTGTTAGCAAAACTTAAAAGCCCTGCACTGAGGGCAGAGGGGGAACTGTCTGACTGTTAGCATAAGTAGATTATCTTTTTGCCCTTTGAACTAATGAAATTATAATAATGAAACAAATTCTATTGTAGTCACCTGTCAGAGTGATCCAAATGTGAGAATAAATGCTTGTGCTATAATGTGTCCCTAATGTTGTAAATGCGTTCATAATATAAAATTGTAGTTAAAGAGAATAAAGCTTATACAACAATTAAGATAGTGCATTGTGTGCTTCTTGTTCTATAGCTGCAATGCTAGTAGGTATTGTGTAGAGAAACAATTATTTTGCATTATTTAATGCATTAGGATAAATTCCAAACTATTTTAGCCTGACGAGCACAGAAAAGATGCAAATATTTGCCTTGTGGCATGTAAGAGTAGTCTGCTGTTAGGAAGATATCTCCAAAAGTATAAAGTGCCAAAAGCTAGCTGAAAAGACTTCCTGAAGGTCACACTTTTCAGTTCTGTAACCCTTTTTTTGCCATTGATCCTCCTTCTCCCGGTGCTAGCTACAACTGAGGAGTGGCTGGAGGAGCCGAGGTTCTGGTGGGGGAAGCTGGTCTCGGTGTGCTCTGTATGAGCAGAAAGATAGGATCAGATCCCATGATCTGAAGGGCTTTTCCTTTCTGGTTTAAGGCATGTAGAAAAGACCCCGTGTGACCATCATGCATACCCTCCTTATGAATGTGCTGCCATAGCTCACAACTCCTGCATCTCTTCTCACCTGTTTGCTGTGGAGCTTTGCTTAGGATTCTCTGCTGGAGGGTGGTGTTGCATTTTAAACGCTGTGTTTGGCTGACCACAGCGCCCTGCTTCGCTGCCTTAAGAGAGGCTGTTCCTGGTGGCCGTGGAATACCTGCTGAAGATGGCCATGTAGACACATGAGCCTTTAGCCTGGGTTGTCAGAAGGTGCCTAGGGTTCCTAGGCTTAGATATCTCTGTAATTCTGCAGGTTGGTGATTGTACAGGCTGTTTGCTCTTTGCTGCTTTTAAGGAGTTTATTATTAGAAAACTCTCCCTATAAAATACTGAGTGTAAAGTATGTTTTTTCTACTGTTTTTAAGCTTTCTTTTTTTTTTTTTTTTTTAAAGGCATGTTTGTGGTCAATTAAAATTCCCTGAAAATGCCTCTAAAAAGTTGGTGTTACTTACAAAGTAGGAAGACCATACAATTTAAAATTCAGACTTGAATATAGTGATCCATGCATATTTGCCAATGTTACCAGTACTTGTCTGTGACGTTACAGTGGTCTCCCTAAAGCATTTGATTGCTATTTTTTATTTCTGTAGTTGATAAAGAGTAAAGTTGTATTGCAGTTCAATTCATTCTCCTATTACTTGACTCTCATAAAAACTTTTGCACTAGTGTAATACAACTAATAAATTCTACTTCTACTCATAGAACTGCTGCTCTAGTACTATATCCATCTATTACTAAGCTATTCTTAAATATTCTGAGATGGTCTTAGTAGTTTCTTGTACCATTTAAGTAAGAGTCTTTATTTAAAATTGTATTCCATACAGTCATTTTTAGACTTGTGGAATAGTCAATCTGAATTCCTTAGTCTGCTTTAAGTTGAAACCATACATTCAGAAGTAAATGTTCACAGCCATTCTTTTACCATCATGTTAGCTCAGACACCAATGGTTTTCTGGATTTTACCTCCACATAATCCAAATTTTCTAACTAGCTATTAAAAAAAATACATTAAGGATTTCATATTACTTCTAAATGTTAGTATTAGAAACAGTAGAGTTTAGCACTGGATCTGGAAATTGGTTACATATGTTCTGTTTCCTTTACCATTTAATGACCTGTTTCTCAAACTTGGAAAAAAACATTACCTTTCACTGCCTCAGATGATGCTTCTCTGGAACTATTGCAGTAGTATCTACTTTGTTTTGTTAAGAGCTCTACCTGAAGGGCGTAAGAAAAATACTTTTAAGTTCTTTTGAAATAAGATATCTAACCTGAGTGGAGATGTGGGGCAGTGGATGTTTGTCTTTGTTATTGACTTGTGACTGCGATAGTAACAACAAAAATTGTATTTATTTTTAAGTTGGCAACTATTGACCTGATTGAAATAAATGGCTTTCTTTCATGACCATGTTGCCATTTTTAGTATTATGAATATATTTTTGCCTGCCAATTTTGACAGCCAGTTTTGGGTTCAAAATGAGCAGAAGTTCATTATTGATAAGCAGGCTGAAAGGCATGAGCAGGCGTTTCAGCTCTGCTCTTCTGAGGGTGGCATGTTAAGCGTTCTACCTGTGGTCTACACATGAAACGAACTCTCACCTTAGTGTTTGTCTTTAATGCTGTTTGGCT
The DNA here is from genome assembly GCA_013400915.1 of Pardalotus punctatus. NCBI lineage: Eukaryota > Metazoa > Chordata > Aves > Passeriformes > Pardalotidae > Pardalotus > Pardalotus punctatus. Next base: position 115,176 of record VZTX01023809.1, read on the forward strand.
GGAGGTGGAGTTTTTATAGGATGGATGCTGTAACAAAGGCAGATGTTTGAAAATACATTGACAGCCATGGAATTGGTATTATTTTGAAATTCTTCAGTAATCATGCGCCTCAAGCCAAAAAATATGTTGGTTTCTGTTGTAGCATTACTACTGGGTTAGAATTTTAAACAAAATTTTTAACAATACTCCTAAAAGTATTATTCTTTAGGATTATTGGAAAAACTATCAAAAGGTTGTTTGTTGGTTTGTTTGGTTTTAATCACTGGGAGTTATCAGTTTAAACTATTTCTATGAAACTGTGCTACCTAGCATTTATAGTGCATAGAGCTTGATTTTTCTGTTAGGTTAAAAAAAAATAAATCTACAACCGTAATATTTTAACCTTTTTTTTGCAGTGTTTGCTAGTTCTGAGCCCGTGCCAGGATTCCAGGGAGACACCCTGCAGTTAGCTTTCATCGACCTCAGACAAGTAAGACACTAGTTGGTGTTTTTTATCCTACTAATTTCCCCTCCTGACCAATGCTGAAGTTATTAAATTCAAGAACCTTTCATGTTTTTGCATTCCCATGTAATTAGTTGTGAAAAGCAGTTATTTGAAGTGTTATTAGTGGCACTATTCCCTGTAATTTAGCATAAAACTGTTTCTCCAGTGTGTGGTTAGGGGGCACTGTGCTACTGGCAGTACTGTTACAGGAATATTAGGTTGAGTTTTGGTCCTGACAATTTTGTGAAGATCGTGTGACACCTTTTTGCAAGAGTGTTATCCTGATGTGTGCTGGTCTGATTCCATTCTGAGCATCTGCTCCTGTCTACAAAACTAATCCCTGGATAGCAGAAGCAGGCATCGTATTATTTAACATTTCCTTTCCTGCGTTTGTTACATAGAATTCTTTTAAACTGTTGGAAAGCAGCTTTATTCCAACTGGATGATCTTTATTCTACATAAAATTTAATTCAATTTGATTTTAAATGCCATAATATTGGAAGCACTTTTCTACAGATCTTGCCGAAAGGAAGGTTTTTTCAGACTGAAATCTACTAAAATTTCTGTAAATTTGGACACTACAACCACCCATAAAAAATTTTCAAAACCTTTTCATGCTTGAAGTTAGCTTTTACAAAGGATTTGTTATTTCACAAAATTGTAAGTATCATTTAAATAGTAAAATGAATCGTTAACTGTACATGGAGGATCTGTAACCTTCTGCAGATGTTGGACATGTGTTTCACCACCATTATGAGCTTATCAAAGTCATTAGAAAATAAGAGAAGGTAGAAGGAATCCCACACCAAATTACCCATATTGTAAGAATATTTTTGCTTTTAATAGTTTAGTAGGTTTTTCACAGCAAGATTATTAAAGGGCATTTCAGAAGGGAAAATTCCTGAGACAAAAGTATTCAGATTTCTCCTGATAGTTAGAAAGAACTTCATTAAACTGTCTTTTTATATGAAAGAGTTAAAAGGAAGTGTTCTCTGTTATGTTCTCACAGTAATATAACAATGAACAATATCTCCAGTGGGATCAGTGTGTACTGCCTGAGAAGGATACAGCATTATGGCGACAAGACTTGTTCATGCCACAAGTCTTGCCTTGACTAGCAGCCTTCCTCTTTTGGATTCTTTTTCACTCTCTTTTTATTGTCATTGTTAGAAGAGACTAAACATCTTCCAATTTATACTTAGATTATTTCAGCTGAACAGAAAGGGTGCTGAGATTTTGGCACCGTTTCTGTCATCCACCTAAGTGGTATAAATCCTTGCAAAGCCTACATTTGTTTCAAGGGAAAACATGATTTCCAGCTATGCGAGAGGGCAGGGTGTGTACATACTTGCTACAGGAAATAAATATTTTTGTATGTTTTAAGCACTAACTGGGGAGTATGTCACTTAAATAGGTATTATGTTGTTTATGATAGCTCTTAGTTTATGTTAGCAACATATTTAGAATTCTCTCAAGCACTTTATAGAGGATGCACTGTATGTTGTGTGAATTTAATTGATTTAAAGTAGTTTGCAAACAGGAAAAGTTTGGGTAGCTCTCTATTGGGTTGCAGCTGGAGCTGGCAGATGTAGAACAGTTCTAATATATTTGGTTTGGTTTGGTTTTTACTATATTTTTGTGTGCATCACCAAAAGGTATTGTAGGCACACATCAAAAACTTTTACCCTTTAGTAAGGATTTTCGGTGCTTTCCCTCTTCTCCTTATTTGTGATCCATTTCTGTCTTAATAGGGTGGATGACAGTTCTTTTCAAGAATACTTAAAAAGGCAACAGAGCCTTTTTCAGAAAGTTCTTATAAAAGGTCATGCTTCTGTTTTTTAGTTTGAATTTGATACTTCTTCATGAATTGCAGGATATGAAAGATAAGGAAGTAGGTCCAGTGGTCAGGTTTTACCTGCCCACCCGGACTGTGCCCTGGGGTCAAACTCCTGATATTGGCTGTTTGGTACAGAGGAGCTGATGACAGGTAGGGGCTGATACAAGGGGGAAAGCTTGAACCGTATCAAAGCTAAAACGCAGGAGATTTGGGACTCAGTGAGAGACTGTAGCTAAAAGATGGATCAGCAGGATTGCCCTCTTCTTAAAAAGCAGCTGACCTGCAAGAGAAAAGACTTTATCGTCCTGCCAATCACATGGTTGCTAATGGAAGCCAGTTATCTCAACAACAGCTTACTCACTCTCCGCTGTACTAGTGCAATGTGTAAGATTAATGAGGATTGGGCAGTAGGATATTATAGCACGATTTACTAACGAAGTAAAGGCACTTACAGGGAGCCAGCTTGGAAGACAGAGAGAAGAGCTACACTTGAATGATTACCATGTAGGGAAGAGCAGCTTTGAAAAGAGCTGCCGTAGGTATTTTCAATCTAACAGTTCCTGATCCTCTGTCTTTCCCTGAAGACAATGTGTAGGCAGCATGTTGTCCCCAGCAAGCCCACTTTCCTCCTTCTTCTACAGACATAGAAGAGCAAACAGAAACAGCTGGCATGAGGAAGAGTTGTGTCTAAGAAGACAGCAGTAGTTAGTAGCAGGAAGCTCTAAGAGGGCAGAAATCACAAAGGGGCAAGCACTTACCAATGTCCCCTTTGAGCCATCTCTTTCTCTGTGCTATTCTCTGCTTATGCTCTTGGCATACTTAACATGCTCTTTAGAGGTCTTTGTAATCTGAAGAAACCCTAGTCAATAAAGATTTTGGTGCTATTTCCATAACCACAGCATCTCAGCATCTTACCCAGGTGACTTGGTGTGATTGGCTAATCACACATAGTGAATCACATGGCCATGATCATCTAGAGACTTGCAGCTCCAGCTTGTTTAGCAGGTAGAAAATTTGGGCAGATTCATGGTTCTGTGCAGCTGCAGTAACTGTGTCATGCCTTATGCCACTTGTCTTAGCATATGACCTGAGGTCACACCTACGTGCACCCTTTGACCCCACTTAAAGCCACTGAGGGGCCGTCTCAGCAAGGCAGGTATCCAAGTGGCATGTGCTGCTTTACAGACTGCTCTCTGGCATCTTGTGAAGACAACCCAGCTCTCCTGCAACTTGCGTCGCTCTCTGACAATCATTTCTTGCAACTGTCTGTACAGGGAGTCTGGGTAAATAGTGCAGTGGCTCAAAGTGAGGGACAATAAACTTGGGGGATTTTGCTACCAATTTAGATCTTAGGTCAATTGGAATTAACCTTCAAAAGTAAACAGGTCTTAGTTTGTCCTACTTGAATCATCTCTGAGAAGGAAACACAGCCTCTGACATGAATTGGTTTTTTCCTGGTTATGATTTTTTTTTACTGCCTAAATACTAGGGTTACAGTTCTGGAATGTGAGGCAGTTTCTTGGATGTCCTGTACACTTAAGTACTGTGAGGAAAAGACATGAATATTGTAATTTGTATGTTATTCTTTGGAGAGCCAGTGTGTAGTATATAGTGGACAAAACAATAACCTTGTGATAGGCTGAGAGTTCAACAGTTGCTGTCCTAGGCCAAATGTCCTGATTTTTAACCAAGCGGGTGGTAACAAATAGCTGTTCTTGAAATCGAATAATTTCCTGCAGAGATAAAACCTAAGGTGCCAACAGAGCTTGACTTCGTTTCACTTTTGACTTCACTAGTTGTTCCTGATGTTTCTGTCCAGCATCAGCACTGCTTATGGGCTTCTTCCTCTACTGTCTCATCTCAAACAAGCACTCAGCTAGCTTGATGATTGTGGAATTTCCTTGTTCTGCTGGGGTGAGGAGAACTGTGTCTCATCGGGGTTCTTTTGGCACTTAAGTACATGTTGTTAACACCTTCCAGCTGCTGTCGGTGTTGGTCCTGCATCAGACAGCAGTCTCAAGTGAAAATAATCATATGTTGTTGGTAACTCCAGAGCTAAGCAACCACTGTAGCAGTATCTCCATCCACACGGCAGACACAGAGTTTACAGTCTGATAGTGGTGTCCCTCAGATGGCAAACCAAGGGCTGTGATCAACCATGTCCATAAGCTTTGCTTAAGCATGGGGGGAAATTTTAGAAGATTTTTCAGCAGTTTCTGTTTGCATTTTCTCAGTGTTAGAGATAAAATGGACACAAAGTCATAATGCAATCAATATTATTAATATACAGAGTAATATATCATAGAAACATTAGAAAATAAGTTTCTGCATCAGGCTTTTGTTTATGATGTATGTAATTAAGCCTGCATCACTTCTGTGAACTCAAGTTATTGGTAGTACACAATGTATTCAATCTGCAAATTGATACCTGATATTTAAAAGTATAATACGTTTTCTTCTAGTTCCGAATCATTGATAGTTTATTGGGTTGCTTGTCCATTTATTTCATAATGTGTTTTCTGGTGAGAAATATTGATAACCTTCTGAACTGTACTGTTCCATGCAACAAGTGTAATGTAAGTTTATTTGAGAGAAAAAATTGTTTCTACTACTTAATATAGCTCTCCTCTTTCTTCCCATTCATTACTGAGACATAGCATTGTCCTTCTGATAAACTCAGAACTCATTGTAGGTAGGAACGGTGTAACAGACCACTGGGTGTCAATCCCAGGCACAGGATTTTCTGCCACTGAAGGCAGGTGACAGTTCAGTCTTCCCCACTGTTACGTTTGCAGTGTTTAATTTGAAATAATTTCCTGTGGTAGTAACTGCATTTCAGCTCTGGCTTGTCTCTGATTCCCAGAGTAACCTGCCAAAGCTCTTGCCATCTGTGTTCCCTATGGAGAATGCTCTTGAGCCTGTCAATACACCTCAGAGAGTAAGTTGCAGCCTGTTGGCAAACCTGTTCACCATAACTCTTGGAGGCTGAGGGCTCTAAAGGTGTGCTCTGGCTTCCTTTACAAGCTGCCAGCCCACAGAGTGCCCAGGCTTTGAAATTAGTGGAGTACATCCATCCCAACCTCTGTTCCAAAAAAGAATCTTGAACTGAAAACACATCAGGATTTTTCAAGAGGGAGAAATCCCCAACAGTATGTTTAAAAGTAAGTCTTAAAAACTGCAGAGTTTAAAGATAAAAGTATAACTTTTCTTTCGCAAGGCAACAGTTTGAATTTTTAATTAGAAAGTGGTATAGAACATTTCATCTTTTGCTTCCTGAGGGAAATGGTTACTAAGACTTTCATCTTCACAGAGGCTCTTTCACAATGCTTACTGATCCCTTTCCCCCTGTTATGCACTCCCCAGCTTCTCTGAACAAGCAGAGGAGCATGTTACATCTGTAACATGAAGCCCAGCCTCAGGGTGCTATGTAATGGGATTTGTGCTTCCCTCGTTTTCAGTGCAGTGCTGCTTGTTTAGCTGAAGACAGGAGCTCAGGTTTCAGACAGCAACAAAACAGGAGTTGCATCTCCCTGGCTTTCAGAGCATGGCTCCTCACTTTGCTGGAGGAGGAAGGCAATTCTTCCTGACTTTCCCTTCTCTGTAAATTGGCTTGGCACTAAGGCAGGAGGGCTTGAGACACACTGTGAGTGGAGCAGGCACATGTCAAGGTTCAATATCTCACCTGTTTGCATCAATACAATGGTAGCATGCACATGCATCTCTGGGCTTAAAATGACAGAGTTATTTGGGTATGACTGCGAGTGAAGTGTGTGTTACCTGGCTTGCAGGGAAGACACAATATTTCTTCAGAGTACTGTATTCTTCCAAGTAAACAGGAATTCTTCATGCAAATGGGACAACTTGTTTGTAAGCACTTAAATTCCCCAGTGAAATCTCTTGATTTCTCCTTCTCAGCTAGGTTCTGCAAAGCCTGTAGTTAATCACAGTAGGATCAGATCACAAGCTGTGTGTGTCGATATTTGTGAGGAAGATCTCAATCAGTGCTCTGTACACAGAAGCAAGCTGGCTCATTACTGGGATGGGATTTATACCTGCCAGCTGGTAAGAATTAGGAAGCTTTGGAAACAAATGCACAGAAATTAGCAGCAGGGGGTCAAAAACAAGCATGGCTTTGGATTCCCCATTTTGATAAGGATTTGCAGAAGCAAAGCAGAATGGCGAGTCAGTCATTTCCTGTTAGTATGTATTCCTACCCTGTTACTGCCAGAAACAAAAAGCACACATGCTGGGTATTAGGTGTCTGTGTATTCTTTGGGACATTAAAGCATTCATCAAATTTAGTGCAAAACAGATTGTATCCAGTTCATCTGAATGCCTTTTTTTCAGCAGAGAAGTATAAATAGCATGCTGATCATGTACTAGGTTTTTGCTCTACATCATGGTGTACTGACAGTGAGGGGGCATACCTGAAAACATATTTGAAAGCAGTATACAAATGCTGTTACTTCATGTCAGTAGCTCTATCAATACCTCACTTAACTAAAATGATATACAAATGGCCATTTAACTACAAGATACCCTCTTCTATCTATGGCAAAAACCTTACCAGTTTCTCCAAAGGAAACTGCAGTAGATTGTGCACAAAAGGCTGTGAGGTGTAAAGGTGTAGTGCTTAAACAGACTGTCATCTCTTAATCGAAGGTAAAGAATGCCATAGGTATCTAAATCGTGGAAGTTATAAAAAATAAGAAAATTTTCTTATTGTTTCTTTAAGCTAGTTAATTTAAGGGGTACAATTCTTGTAGTTCTCCTCTTACCTAGCAAGATACACACAAGGACCAAATGAGCCAACAATAAATTTGTGCTGTGTATTTAGAAAATTACAGACCTTGTGAAGCACTGGCTCAGCTTGACTTAGAGACCTGCAGATAACAGTCTTTGAATAAGAACATAAGCCTTAATTAAGTCATTTTTTGTTGTTGTTAGGTGAATTTTATAATTTTGGGAACTGAGAAGGAAATCGCATTTATTGATCTTATTTGTCATGTGCAGGTGGAACACTTGACTTAGAACTGTGCAGGGGAGTTTCTTCTTCTAAATGCTACCATAATAGAAATCACTAAAAGTTTCACTGGGGAAGTTGATCAAAGCAGATATTAAGGAGAAAAAAAAAAAAAAAAAAAGTTGGCAAAAGCTGCTGTCAAGACTATTTAGATGGACATCTGAATCCCTATCTGAATACTACCAACTGTCGCATTCAATCAGTTTTAAGCTCTTCTTGGTCATCATTACTTTTGCAAGACACAGTTTGGAAATAGTTAATCAATTAATTCAAAACCAACAGAGCTGTTGTTATGATGAAAACTTTGTGTCTCTGGAAAACCTTTCCATTTGAGAAAGCTTACACCACAGTTACAGAGGAAATTTTTATAAGACTGGGACCTTAATGGAACTAAATTGTATCCTCGGTAATTGAAGTGAAATCCCAAGAATACCCTGCACGTAATGCTAGAACCGAAAGGCTTCAGTTTCTTGGGCATGACACTGAATTTCTCTAATAACTGGCATGCTACGGAATACTTTATGAAGCAGTCATTGCCAAAGACATTATGAGAGAAGGAGCTAAATAAACTTTATCTGGAGAAGGTTTTATTCTTTTGGTAGGAAAGTTTCAGAAGGTTCACTTCCAGATAATTTCTCAATTAACAAATATCTTCCTTGAATTAGAAGTTGATCTATGTGCATGTTACTTTTGTAAAATCCTTCTTACCCTTTGAGTCACTGATACACATTCCATTCAGTGGAAGTTACTCAGTGAAACGAAGATACTCTTTAGTTACTCTTCAGCTAGTGGTTTTGCTCCCATCCAGTGCTTGCCTTTGTCATGTAAGAAATTATATACATGCAAGGAAGAAAGATGTGGGTGCATGGCTTTCCAACATCTGTGAATACATTATATCAAGTTGTCTTCCTGCTGACAACCAGTTGCTGCAGGATCTCCACCATTGTGTCTGGGCTCTTCTTAGTCCTGAGCTGATGGATGGAGTTCAGTTTTGGCGCCCCCATCTCCCCAGTACTTCCTTTGAATTCTGTGAGCAATATGTGATTCCTATGAATAATGAATAAGCATTGTTAATTGAGCAACACAAGAGAAGAAAATTATTGGTTTCCTTCAAGTTACATGTTATTTGTATTCTCTTAACATTTCTAAGTTGTAATGTCCCATCAGGGAGCCATGGGACTGGTAGCTGCATTGCTGTATTAAGTAATTTCTGCCCCAAAATCACTTACATTCTCCAGCCTTAGATAAAGTAGTATCACTGGTATGTAGTATGTACTGAGCAGCACTACTAACCCTTTAACCCTACAGATTTGCCTTCAGTATTTTTTTTCAGTTGCATCAATCAACATACTTTGGTTCCATTCCTTTTCTAAATTATCTGTCAATCACACACAGGAGACAGAATACCCCATTTTTTTCCCCTTTTGCTGGTTTCTTCTGTGAAAAAGAAAGTCCATCTCATCTTTGGAAGTCAGTGTAGGGCAAATGTAAAATCCAGTAAAATCAAAGGAATCTTTACATCAGGAAAACAAGACTTTTTTTCTGCTTCAACAGTAACAACACAAGGAAGGAATTGCAGGGAGATAGTAGGGCAATGACTTGGATTGCTGAATTGTGGTTAATGAATGTTTATTCACTTGGATGGTAGTGTGCTAGGAAAAAAGATCATATGTTCAAAAGTGTTTGTATAGGATGTACCATAATGTGACACTGATCTTCAGATGGCTGTCTTAGAACTGCAGAAATACAAATTAAAAGGTATTACTCTGTCTAGCTGGACTGCCTCCAGTCAGTCAGTGAAATTTGGAAGGTGGAGTTAATACAAAAATACCAACAGCTGGCAGAAGAAATCACTGAATTTCATCCTGTTTTGTAATAATTGGTTTCTGAATGAAGCAAACTAAATGTACTAAAAGCAATATGACTGAACTAGCGTGTTCTTATGGCCAGCTTATCATATGTATTAACATTTATGGCTCTCATGGGTGTGTCAGGTTTGGAGCAATTTATCCTCTTACAAACTGTGTTATTTTAAAGAATATTAAAATAACAAAATTTACATGGAAGATTCGCATATGAATTGTGTCCTCCTTGTGGAGGACTTTTCCTAGAGCATTAGTAGCAAAGGAACAGTGCAACTAAAAGACCCTGCAATTATAGAAAGTGTGATGGTGGCGAATAAACAGTGAATAACAACAGAAATGCAGGAAAAAATCAAAATACAAGTAGATTGAAGCACTAGATAATGGGGAGAAAAGAAGAACATAAAAATATGGGATGGGGGAAAAAAGGATAAGTCAGTTTGTGTCTGTAAATATATTTTATTGTTTTTAACCTTTTCTTTCTCTGTTTATCATTTTCCATGGTTTATGATGAGACCCATTAAGAACATTTCTTTTTAAAATGTAGAAATTTTAAGATGTGTTTTTATCTGAAGAAAAGAAAGGACTTTCAGTACACAGTTAATGGTGTATAAAGTCCATGAAACCATCAGGTTGCCTTATTCCCAGGAGAACACAAGCTTTCCCAGTTTCAGTAGTGTGCCTCCAGGAAATCGTTCAGGAGGACACATAATTAGCCCACACTCTTCCCGAGTGCACAGTGTAACATGATGCAGTTAAACCAGAAGACAGTTTTCATCTTTTGACCCTGTGTCAAATGTGTCAGTTGAGTAGCTTACCTGAGATCTGTAAGAGAACGTAGGCCATCAGATATTTTCCCACAGAAAGGAAAATGCAGTAGGACACACACAAAAACCTGCAATTTTAAAACCTGACTTATTTTCAAAGTAGCAGAAAAAGCAGCCATTTTACGTGGCACAGCTCAGTGCATTCAGATTCTGTTTCTTTTTGCCATCTGAACTTTAAATAAAAATGTTTGCCCTTGTTTAGGATATATGAGAGGGATGTTAAAAATGGCTCTTTCACTTTAGGCACTAACAAGATATTGAGTCCTCTGGAAGGGTGAGTTTGGTACTGTCATTCCAATGCATATCCAAATGATAGTTCTGGGAATGGTAAAGTGTTTAGTGTAGTGTCTATGTCTTACATCCATTGACATGCAAAATAGTTAAAAAAGTTCAAAGTGAAGTGGAATAATGTGGAATAACTGCTAGACAGAAATGCCCTGGTAACGGTGTGGGGTGGGTTGGTGATGGTGGAGGTTTGTGTGTCTCAGGGTGTGGTGTGTGCAGCGGGGACTTGCATAACTGGTAGAAAAGGCACGAGCTCAAAACTCAAATGACAGTGTAAAACAGCCCTCATAGCTTAATTAAATAAAACCAATAATGCGATTTAAACTTCTTTGAGTTAAAATTACTTTAATAAGGGTGTTAATTACTAGAGGATTAACACTGCTTACATGTGATAATAGATCTGGTCAGTCAATAAAGGGTGAGAATAATGTTCGTTTAAGAAGCAAAAGAATCTAGCACAGGATTACTCACTAGAAAGGGATAACATTTCAAAGTGGCAAGTAAAATCAGGGGAAGATGTTTTCAAATTGCAGGAGGCATTAGAGGCTGAATTTTGCCATCATTAGTCAGCAAAAGTTCCATGTGTCTTGGGATTTGTTGGAGCTAAAATATGAAGAGTAATTATTGCAAATGACATATAACATGATTTGGAACTACTCTGTCTTCCAGGGCAATCATAAGAAATAATTTTTCAGATAAAACATTTAAAGAAAGTACTGTCTATACAAATGAGGAGAAAAGGCATAAGCTAAAGGAAAAAGACCAGTTCCTAAGGAGAGTAATTTCTTGAAGATGTTCTTAGAAAAGAAATTGCATTGGATTATTGCCTTCAACAAAAAGGAGTTTTTCCAAATATGTTTACAAACAACAGCTAGAGGAGTAAGATCTTTTGCCAAAACCCTACAAAAAAAGAAAATTCTGAGGTATCCAGGTTACAACTTGCTGGGCTTGGAAGCCTTTGCTAAACCAAGTTATCTAGACAGCAAGTTAACAAAATCAAAACCGGGACTTTTATGTGGGCTGTAGTATTTGCTAAAATATTTTTAGAGTTATTTGATTGATACAAATATGGAAGTAAATATCTTCTTGCAGCTGAAGAGGAAAGTGAAGGTTGTCCATGAAAGAATATGAAAGTTTCTTCCTAGTGATTTTGGCTTCCCTTTTAACTTGTCTCTATTTACATTCCTGAGCTACTGATTGTGGAATTCCTTGTCCAGTGGTTCTCGGGTCTCGCATAACTTTCCCTAAGGGATGTAACTTCATCTCCTATAAAGGGTGGTTATGCAGCCATACCCTGAGTGCACTACTTTGGAAGAAATAATTATCTGTTTACAATAAACTTATGATGGCCACATCTGTGAATGTCTGTGCCTTATGGATTGCACTGGATTTTTGTTTCTGGATGCAAACGAAATTATGCCTGTTTGTGGCCTGTTATGTCTTGAGTTTCAGTGGCTTTTCACGTATTCAAACTCAGCACCCAAGATCAGCTGAGATACTTTATTGAGCAGTTGCTGTATTTGTATCTGCTTCCTGCAGAAGCTTTTCAGAGAGACATCTTGTATATAAAATTCTGAGTGTCTTGTTGGGTGCCTAAGAGAAGAGTGTGATGCACTGTGGCTGTAATTTTTTTATTTTAGATGTGCAGCTTTTGTGAAATGCACAGATCCTAAAAGAAACCAACCAAAAAAAAGTTGTGAATTAAAAAATAATTACTCTGTTGTGTTGAAACAAACGATTTCCCCTTACCTGCTGTAGAACCTCAGGCTGTCTCAGTGGAAATGGTGTGATTCGTAGTACACACTACAGATCATGGGCTTCTGTGGAGACCAATTGCTGCAGATTCAAGAGGTGCTCATATCCCTATATAGGCCTGATGCATAACTTCCTGTTGAGTTCAATCTCTGTAGCAGTGTAACTTCAGCATGTTTCATAGATGTAATTTTCTCTGGTGTTTTTGTCCAAATCAGAATATGACAAGAAATTCCTGGAAGGTTAGGAGAGGGAAATGCCCCATTCACTGAATCCTTAGTTTGCAGCAGTGCCCAGGCTGGTGGAATCCTGGGTCTGCTCTTGAGCTGCAGCTTCACACGAAGAGCTGAAATCTTCTCCTCCTCTGAAAGCACGAAGTTGATGCCATGGAGCTGTGCCATGCTCACTTGTCTTCCCATAGGCATCAGTTTGCATTTGCATGCCAAGGCTGTCTATCTGAAACTCCTTCCTTCAATCCTGGAAGTAACTGGACTGAAATTTTAACTTGGACTTGTAATTATGTGTGGGCAGACCACTGCAGATGGTTAGTTCTAGGGTACAGCAGCCTGACTGTCTAGATTAGATGTATGTGTGTACAAGGACAGTTTGGGTAGTTAAAACCAACATTTGTCAGATAATGACTTCTCGTGCTGTGGTGTATATATATACCCTTGTAAGACTGCAGGCATCTGGAGTTACTCTTCTGGATAGTGCTAAACATTAAATGTGACAGATGGGACAAGAGCGTTCAATTCCAGAACACAGTATGGAAGTTGAGGTGAATGTGTTTTGTGTTTGAATTTCTAGATTATTTTAAATTAGACCCACCTCTACACCAAAGATGGTTAAAATTTAACTTTAGATTTTGAACTTTCTGAAAATGTTTTTATAGTGAATTGTCTTTCATGGATTTTTACAGGAAGGATTGAGACAAATGATACAGTTTTAATCCCGAAGAAACTTAGTTTAGGATACTGTGCCTCATCATGTGCTATTTATGGCATTATTTAATAGATGAGTGAATAGTTTAAAGCAACCTATTGAAAGTCTAGTGCAAGTAAAAAAGAAGTGCCTATAGAAAATTAAAAATTAAATAAAGTAAACTGTAAAATTCCTTTTTGGTAGATGTCAATATTTAAGTTCTGCTGGCAAACCTGTGTTTAAAAAAACAACCAGAAGCCAAAAACAACCAAAATGCCAGCTGAGATTTAACTGTGCTATATTAAATGCTTCATAGTTTTAACAGGTGAATTGTTTTTTTGAAGTCTCGATGGGGTCAGAGGCAGATGGCCTGTTTTGGGGGGGCTGCACTTGTCACCCCTGCGTGCTGTTCGAGTGTGTACACCTCTGCGTCAGGGGCTCAAAACCAGAAAAAATGGTGAATGACCTGACCATTGCATAATACACAATTTTTAATCCACACAAATTTTGCCATTGACATAGTTTTATGCTTTGTCTGAGGGACTTTGTGTACGGACTAACACGCTTGACAGGAGCAATTTGGCCCGAGCCCGTGCCCTCTGGAGCCTGACTGTCTGCCAGGCTCCTGCTTTTCAAACTCTTCCCTGTTTCTAGACTCAAAAGACGGTTCTTTTGCTATTAGTCCAGCTTATTCTTTAATGATGAACAACACACTTCATAGTAAACATTTTCACTGTAATTAAATAAATCTTCTTTGAAGAGGTATTACTTGTTGCTATACTGTGTATTTCATAGGGCCTAGGTATTTATATTTCTCTCAGAAAATATTTTCTGTGTCTTCAGATGTTGTATCTTGGGCTGCTTGAAGTTTTAATGGGATTTGTAAAAATTATACATTGTGAGTGTTTTTCTGGTTATGGTAACAGCAACAAGCTTGTTCACGTGACTTCGGCAGCAAGTGTTTTATTTTGTAGGTAGGCCTAAGTTCATTTGAAGTGCCAAAGAATAAAAAAAATTATTTTGACATGTTCATGAATGTAACAAGACCAGACATCTCTCAAAGTGTACCACAAGGTCCACATTTCAGGAAAGAATTCTGCTTTTGCAAGTATTTTTGCTTATAAAAGATACATGAATACAAATAACTTCTATTTTTTGTTAGCATAGCAACAATTCCCAATGGTTCAGCTGTCATAACATTATACATTGTACATTTCTGAATGTGTTGAAGATTGTATCCCAACATTCATGATAGTGACAGATACAATTTCACTTATGAATATGAAACAGATGGTAGCATTTAAATATAAAATTGTTTCATTCTTGTGAACATTTCAATGTCCCAAATTTAGACACAATTTCTAAATGCATGGTGCTTGAAAGAAAAAGGCACGTTTTAATGCAGTGGCTTAAAAACTGAAAGACGCTGCCTTTCTAACACAGACTATCCTTCCTTTGAAAATCCAGGGCTCAGTTTTCAAAGCATTGTCTAGGAATTTAGCCTGCGACCCCCATTGACACTAATGGGAATTGCATAGCTAAGTCCCCATAACATCACTTTGAAAATCCATTTGTTGTACCAATTCAGAAAAAGGGTAGCATAAACTACAGGGAGACATTCACAGATCAAGAGATCAATGTACACTTTGAAATACAAGACCAGTGTGCGTTATTCCAGTTATGTGATCAGTAGGGGGGATTTTAAAATTCACCACATTCACAAAATAAGTCACCAGGTCTAAATAAAACAAAATATTTTGGCAAGTGGCAGGCAGACTTACTAACCAGGCTAACAAGATGTTTGTCAGCAGTAATGAACACCGACTGATTAAGTGATAATTGTGTTTGGTTGGTATGGTGTTATTCTACAGTTAGCAAACTGTCTTTTTTTCTTTCACGCTGGACTAAGGTATCTATATTTTAAGTTGTTCTGTTGTTCCTTTGCAACCAAGAAATGTTCAGAGTAAACAAGACTTGTCTTTATCCAGTTCTGATTTTGGTCCTGGTCCTTTATGGTTTTTTTTCCAGTTTAGTAAGTGCTTTCATGGAGTGCATGCTTTAATTAACAGGAGCATAACTTGGTGAATAATCATGGTGTTATCTTCATGGGCATGCAGGCAGTTTTTGTTGGAAATAAGTGTATACCTGTGTAACATATATTCGTGTATACTTGTGCATGAAACCTAAGCAAAGATTTAAAAAGTGTTGTTGTTGTGTAGCTGTGTTGTTGCAGTGCCTATGAGTCCCAGTCATGGAGCATGGCCCCATTATGCTGGGCAGAATATAAATAAGTGTTTTAACAAAAGAAAGACAGTGCTGCCTCAGAGCTCCCAAAGCGATGAGATTATAGCTCCACTGAAAGGTTAACATTATGTCAGAGATTATGAAACAGCAACAATTCTGGTTGACAGGCTTCCTTTTGGGTCGTGAAACCCATTTGTCCTTCTGAGTACAAGGTAGGTTGGATTGGTACAGTGTGAGCTCCTTGGAGTAGGAAATGTTGAGGACTGGAACATTTGTGAATGGCTTTTGTGAGTTTACTGTGTTTAAAATGGAAAAATCCCCTTCATGTTTGGAGCTTTTTGGCTCCAAATCCCAATAAAAGTAGTAATAATTGAAATATTAATATATTTGCTATTTCTTTATCTTAGTGGTGTAAATGATACATAGCTAGCAACAGGACTTTTTTTTTTTTTTGTAGGTCAAAAGCCATGCATCCTCAAGGAAAAAATTGTAATGTTACTTCTGTATTCTTTCCTAAGAAAAGATTGGGTGTAGCTTGCAGTTGTATATGCTTGGCACTGTTCATTTCCCAGAAGAGTTCACCGTCTTCTAGGCTTTGGGGTTTTTTTAATTAAAGAGGTCAAAATCCATTATATCAAAATTTCAAAGAATTTACCAATTAGCTGTAGTCTGTGATGCCCAGCAGGTGGCTTTTATACTATTAAAGGGAGATTGTTTCCATCTCTGATCAAAGCAAAAGCAAAACAAAAGAAAATATAGAATATTTTGCTGTACACAGTGCAAACCACATGCTGTGTAAATGATGTGAAAACTGTACATGAGTGACTGTTCAGTCATCCCACTTCAAGAAAACGTTCTATATATTTTCACACTGGTCCTCAGAGGATTTTAATGGTAATGTCTAAATCTGTTTAGATTACTGATTAGCTGAGAAGGTTAGACAGCTTGCTATTTCCTAAAGTGAAGACTTGAGCATTTTTCTTACGTAAAAGTAAAAGTAAAAACGCACAATAAAGTAGATAATGAATTTGCTAGAAGTGAAATTAGAAAAAGCTGAGTGTGCTGGAATGTTTCAAGACGCAAAAAAATTTCCAATTTGCACTTTTCAATGAATCTAAACTTCCCTGATTTTTGCCTACTTAAAAGAATGTTTGTGACCTTTTGACCCTTTTGTTATCCCTTACTCAGAAAGGCCTTTATTCTGTAAGACTTAGGTATAAAAAAATAAAAAGAGCGTTAATGGCATAACAGTCCTTTCTGATCACCCTGTGTAAGATGTTTATGCAAAGTGTCAATAGAAGCAATTGGCCTAACAGTGTGACAACCTGCTTTGCTTGGAAATGGGCTAATCTCCTGTTTGGGTTATCCAGAGGTCAGGTAAGGATTTCTTTTCTCGCGCTCCCCGTAGCGCATGGGTACATAACCTGCAAGCACTACAGGGCAGAAATCAGAAGCAACTGAGCCCAAGGATGCCACAAAGCATTTTTATTTAATCCTGACCGGTTTGCTTTTCCTGAGATTTTTTTTCTCTGCCTTCTTTTAGTTTTTCCCTTCCTGGTCCCATCCCAGAGAGTCTGCTTGAGCGTATAACACATAATGATGACAGGGACTCTACCAATTTCATTATCTGCTGCTTCACTGTGTTGGTTTTCTTCTTTATTCTTTTTTTTCAAACAGGCATCATCCCACTCTTTTTTGAAGTTCACGTGGAAACCTACTTTAAATCTCAGTTTTTGAGGGCTGCCCCCGTTGCCCTGTCACAGCAGGCTGGAACTCAATAAGAGCTCAGGCAAGCGTAGCGGGCCAGGCAATGGGCCTTGGCGGGCTGCACGCTGTGAACTCCTGCCTCACTGAATCAGCTTCTGTGTGTTTTTATAACTGCCTTTTTTTTCCCTGTTAATTATGCCCCAAGGCTGTGGAAAGACAGCATTTATCTGTTTCAACAGACTAAGCAGCAAGTGTTCTGACATGTTTATCAGGCAAATTGTACCTGACAAAAGGTAATTACACATGCAATCAAGTCCAGAAGTAACTGGGTGATTAGGGGTTAATAAACTGTTTAGCATAAGAAATATTCAGCTTGTGAGCAAGGAGAGTGGGCCAGAACTGACACAACTGACAGTGATATGATAAAAAGAATTACTTTTCTTTGGATGGAATATTTGACTTTACTGAAAGGTAAGTAGGATATTAAGCGGACGACTCCTCAGTTTTATCTCCAGCTCCTGAATCCACAACTGGTGCCTATTGTACAACCAAAGCTATTTGCTGACACTCATGCTACTTAGAAGAGATTACGGCACCATTCCAACTTGCACTAAGCTACCTTGATAATTTACAATTAGGATTTTTGTGGTATAACCAGCACAGTTGCTCTTGTCTAATGGACACTGCCCCCATTTCCATCTGCAAAGTTCATGTCTCCTCCTTCTGTCTGTTGCTGTGTTTGCTCTGTGCATAGCTAGTTCCCAAAGTTGCGTTCTCTTCCAAGATTATTCCTGACAGTTGCCCAAAAGTAAAAAGGAAAGGGCATCTGTATGATATTTGAGGATGTGACAAGAGGCTCAAATGGCATTGAAAGGGCCGGATGGTCGATTCCAGCAGTTCCCAGTGCACAAAATTCTCACATAATTACAAGATGGCCTAAATACAGGACTATGGCTGAGCTGCTCTGAACTTTAGGTAATACAATACAAAGCTTTGGTGAGCAATGATGAACAGTAATTTCTATTCAAGCATGGCCATATTACCTAGATACTAGGAAAACACTAGAGTACTAACTTTGAAGAATAGGTGCAAGTACCCTATTTGAAATCAGAATTCTGTCCCTAAAATTTTAAGAGCTTTTCCACTCACAGCATCAATATTGTAATGTTTTGTGTTAACTGATCCTGTTAGCTTGCAAGGTCTTACAGTAGGAGCTCTTTTAACCAAAACATAGTTTAGTATCTTCTATTTTAAAACTCTTAATGCTAATTAAAAATAACAGTATTATCTGTATCATGTTAGAAGTTACTATAAACTTTTACGTAAGTACATATAAACACCTTTTCCAACTGCTGTTTATTTCTATAGAGAGACCTAATGTTAGACATAAAAGGCATTTAGAAAATACCTGCCCATGAAGGGAAAATTACAAAATCAAAGCACTGTAGGGCATAATTCAAAATAAAAGTGCATAACAGCAACCAGAGTCTTAAGTTACCTATAATGTATACCTATAATGTTAGAAGTATATATGTGACTAATAATGTAATGGTTTGGGAAGACAATGCTGTTGCACGTACAGTAAGAGAAACATGCTGCTCTCTAATCATCAGCCCTGATGGTTCCAAGATGTTGGATAAAGATTCCCCTTCTGTCACACCTTTAGAAGAGGCAAAATCCTCTAAATAAGGCAGAAGTGCATACTGTATCTTGTAAATATAAGTAAGTGGACAATATATTGGATGTTCTGTGTGGTACACTGGAAAGGCTAAAGCTTGTGATTTTCCTTTCTTTTTCCCTTGTTATTCTTTTGGTTTTTTTTTTAAATAATGACTCAGACACACACACTTCTCTGCAAATTGTTCCTAGTCAGAAGCGAATAATTGCTCCTTGCTCATAGGGAAGCATATTCTGCTTCATTATAAAATACTCAGCTGTAGTATTGCCTGTCTGAGCTTCTTCTTCTTTTTCCTGGTTGCTATGGGATAAAGAGCACACCAGTGCCACTGTTCTTGGGTAGCAGAGTACATATATTTAGTTTATTTGGTAGTTCACAGTGTTTTTGGCTGCATGATAAGCTGGTTCTGACTGAACACCCTTGGGTGGCTCCTTAGATGGGGCTGAGTGGCTTTCTAACAGCCCAAATGGGCTGCACTGCCTCCAGACTCTCAGTGCAGCGAGGGAGACTGCCTTTCTGTCTGAAGTTTTTTCCATACACGTTAACTTTGGAAAGATGCATGTGTAAAATAAACATTTTTCCTATTGTAATTTCAAGGCAAGCAACACACATTCTAACTTTGAAGGAGTCTCAGCCAGTTGCACCAGTACGATGTGATATACTCTGTGGCCTTTGACTGATTTTTGAGGCTGGGAAATACTTATTGCCAGGACCTACTCTCTGCCTGTGTTTATCTTTTGACAGTGTATACCAGTGTGTACCATTCCTTGCTAGACGATGCATCTCATTTTCGGCTATTGTCTCAGTGATAGTGAAAGCTTTAACAGATAAAATAGTAGTATGTTACTTTAACTTGGCCTTTAATAATTTTTGATCCTGGGTGGTGCAGTAAAAACTACTGTCACAGAACCAGCAAATTCTCCTGTGCTTCATGTACATCATATGCCTGTGGCCAAGACAGTCCCACTTTTTCTATAACAGGGAGAGGAAATAAAATGCTTAATTTAAATAGGACACACATTTGTGTAGCAAAAGGAAGTGTAAATCAGAAAGGAACAGAGCAGCAGAAATTGAAAGAGACTGGTGAGTCAACACCTCTGTGTTGTTGCTGCAGGAGTGAAGGTGAATTCAGTGTTGTGCTCAAGTGAAGCTTTGCATGAGTGGATTGAAGTTATTTCCCACCACACATGTGGTGGTCCTGGGGCCGGTGAGTCATTTCTGCTAGACTGTCCTCTCTGCCCCTGGCTGCTCGCCAACCTGCTCCCCTCACAAAGCGCCTGCATGGGCTGGACATCCGCTGAGCCTGGGGCCCAGGGCAGATGCAGGTGATAGGAATGGCCAGGACACAGATCCCAAGAGCTGCACCAGACAGCTCCTGCCCACCCACAGCGTGCAGTACGTGCTGTCAAAGCCCACTGTGTACAGCAGTGTGCCACAGTGCAGAACTGCAGCTGTGAGCTGGGACAAAATGGACAATACATAATTGTGCACAGCAGCAGTCTGGTCTCCAGCAGTGTCTGCAGCTCCCTGCTACATTTACTGCAGAGCCAGGGCATGATTGTCACGCTGCAGCCCCTGAACAGATGCACAGAACGAGGGAAGGGGGCTGTGACTGTGTGGCATGTGTTATTTGGTTGCATGTCTGGGCCTTTGAGCTACCTGCCACATGTCATGACAGCTGCTTGATCTTAAGAGATTTATTAGCATGAGGTTGGTTGTGTGCAGCTCTTTGACCAAGCATGGAGCAGGGAAGAAGTTCTGGGTATGTCCCCCTTGCCAATAGTGTCTCTTGGGGTGTTCATTCTTTAGAGTCAGGACTGTCTTGTGTGACATTCTTTTACCTTGTTTTACTTCATGGTCTGTTTAGAACCCTACATGCCTACCTGTGTTTGGGCAGATGACAAATGAGGTGTAGTCTTCCAGCCGTCACTATTACTGAGATTTCCTAGAGCCATGGCACAATGAGACAGATGAGTCAACCATTGAAAGCATCATATGAAACTCACTCATGCTGTATTGTCAGGGAAGTTTCTTTGAACTTGTCAGCACAGTAATTGTGTCAGTCATCAATAGCTTTGGGCTGTACATTGCTAACAGGATACCTTTACATACCTTTCACCCGTATGAGCTTCAGGGTTGTTTAGGATTTACCCAGAATGCTCAATTTAAATGTTACAATAGGGATAAGAAACGAAATTGTTCACCTCTGATTCACTGAACACAACTGCAGGAACATTGGTCCATCCTTAAGGACCATGTCCCATGTGAAGCCCATGACAAGTAGCACTGTAAGTAGCAGTAAGTTATTAATGACCAGATTATATAATTTGGGTTCCTGTCAGCTTTATCCTCACAGCTTGTCTTGTGTATCTGCCTGTCCTATCTTCCTATCTTGTGCTTTGAAATACCTCTATGAGGGCTGAGCACTACTAACTGTTAACACGGGTAATAACAAGTGATGAGTAACAGGCAGCAGCAGCTGAGGCTGTGAGTTTCAGAAATGATAACTCATTTCTGAGCTATCAAGCCTTCCCCAGTCTGTTTGCTCCCTGACTAAAGGCATGTTCTCTGCAGCTCAATAAAATTTGTGGTGTCCATCTTGAGAAGGGCTTTGTGGGAAAGAACTGTTTGAATTTGACCTTGGTGGTTATCATGGATATCTAGTCAGAGAGAATGAAATAGCCTTCTTGGGTTTTAGATCCTTTCAACCCTATGAGATAGTTAAATTTAAAATGTAGGTGTCACTGACGTTTGTAAGGGTCCCTAGAGGTCTTTGGGATGACAGAGCTGTAGGTCCATTATAATGTGAGGAAATGTTGCTACCTAGTCCTAAAAGACTACACTACAAATAAGGAAGGAGTAATTAATTAGAAAATTATGTATTTAAATTAGACACTTTATTTCAAAGTAACATAAGAAAATAGTTTGGAAATGAAAAAATTTGCCAAAAAAAAGAGGCATAGAAATTTGAAGTTGTGAAAACTGGGTGTATGCTTTTATTCTGTAAATAAGTTGGTGTTATGATTTTGAGTATGAGCATTACTGGACACCTCTGACAGTTTATCAGGCTGAGAAGTTTGAATAAGGCAAGGTTCTCTGAGGTGCAGTCCTCCTCTTGGTGTAGCCTGAGAAGTCAGAGGAGTTGCAGTTCTGCCTTGTGGGAGCAGGGGTTGCTGCTGCTGTTGTGCCCCAGGCATAACAGCTCTGGTCTGGCTTAGCAGAAACAAATGTTTGAAGTGAACAGGATCCTTTCTTGAAATAGCAAAATGGTGTGTAGTAGTAGTCTGTTACATTTCTGTAAGTGGTTTCATTACACAAAATCCTGTTCCCAGCCCACCTTTCCGGCATTACTGATTCAGCAGTCTCCAAGGCAAGCAGGGCTCTAGGTTACACCAAAGACCCAGCTCAGCGGAGCAGCCACGGGCACTGCGCGCTGGGGCAAAGTGTTGTTAATGGTTCCCAACGCTTATTTTAACAGTAGGTTTGGCTAACACAGGACAGCCTGAGAACAAGCCCTTGTTAGCCCTCAGCAGCAGGACAAGGCCGGGCACCAGACGCAGGGGGAAGCTGGGGCGCCCCGCCATTGACGTCAATGGCAGTGGGGCCCGCCGGGCTGCAGGTAGCCGTGGGAAAGGCATCCCCGAGCGGGGCTGCCTGTGCCCTGGCCCCTGGCAGCCTGGGCAGGGTGCCCAGCGGTGCCTGGCCTGCACCCCGTGATGCTGGAGGGGGAATTAGGCTTTGAGGGCTGTGAGGGTGCTGGCTGCTGGAGGTTCGGCATTGCGTCTGATTGTAAAAGCAGACTGTTTTGTTGAACAGCAGCTCTGAGATCATGAGTCAAAGGCCTGATTTGAAACTGCAGCCAGACGTAGGACTGTGCTTGGAGGCTTTTTGTTCCTTCATTGAAGTGTTTGGGTTTGTTTGGGCCAGAAGTGTGCCTGGGGCTTGGCTCTGAGTTTCAGGGATCAGTCACAATGGAGAGTGCAGCAGGAGGTGTTTAATTCACTTAGTTGAGACTATCTGAACCTCTGGTTTAAATTACTGTGAGAAACAGCAGACATGAGCATCCCTGTCTTGCTCCCCACGGTAAAGCAAGTTCCCGAACAGCAAAGCATGAAGCCATTAGCATCCCCTCTTGGGGCCGAACCTGCACAGCCGCCTCCCTGCACACGGAGGGAGGTGAGAGACGTTAAAGAAAGAAATGGGCAGGTGAAGGAAGGGGTGTCGGCTGGGCTCGGCGAGGGGCTGCGCCCGGCCTCTCTCCGCAGAGCCGCCCCGCGCTCCCTCACCCGCCTCTCCCCCCGCAGCTCCTGGACCTCTTCATGGTGTGGGACTGGTCCACCTACCTGGCTGACTACGGGCAGGCCACCTCCAAGTACCTGCGGGTCAACCCCAGCACGGCCCTCACGCTCCTCGAGAAGTAAGTGCCGGGGCCGGAGCTGCCGGCGCGGGGATGCGAAGCGGGGCCGGAGCCGGAGCCGGAGCCGGAGCCGGAGCCGGAGCCGGAGCCGGAGCCGCCCTGGCAGGAGCGGC
>VZTX01023809.1:140560-283135 GCA_013400915.1 Pardalotus punctatus
CCGTAGCCGAGTCGCGGGGCGCTGGCCCCCGTGCCTGACAGCCGCTCCGCCCGCCCCGTCCCCGCCGCCGGAGGAGGATGCCGGCCGGGCTCTCCTGGCCCGAGGCGGCGACGCTGGCGCTGCTGGTCCCGGCTCTGCTGGTCGCCCTGTGCCGGCACCTGTGGGCGCTGCGCTGGAGCCTCAGCCGGGACCGCGCCAGCGCCCTGCCCCTGCCCAAGGGCTCCATGGGCTGGCCCTTCTTCGGGGAGACTCTGCACTGGCTGCTTCAGGTAAGGCGCCGGGGTCGGGGCGGGATGGGAAGGGGCTGGCGGGAGCCACGGGCTGACCCGCAGCTCGTCCCCAGGGCTCCCGCTTCCCCAGCTCCCGGCGGGAGAGGTACGGAAACGTCTTCAAGACCCACCTCCTGGGGCGGCCGGTGGTGCGGGTGACAGGCGCCGAGAACATCCGCAAGATCCTGCTGGGTGAGCATACTTTGGTCAGCGCACAGTGGCCCCAAAGCACTCACATCATCCTGGGCTCCCATACTCTGCTCAGCTCCATCGGTGACCTGCACCGCCAGCGCCGTAAGGTGAGCCTCGCGGCCACCCCGACAGGGCGCATAGCCCAGGTGGCACCTCCTGCCCAGGACTGGGCCTCGGTGGCATGTGTGCTCCCCCTGCTTTAACTACCTGCCTCTCTTCCCCCCTTCTCCTCCTAGATCCTGGCCAGAGTCTTCAGCCGCGCCGCCCTGGAGAGCTACCTGCCACGGATCCAGAAGGTTGTGAGCTGGGAGCTGCGGGGCTGGTGCATGGAGCCAGGCTCCATCGCAGTTTATTCCTCCGCTAAAACCTTAACTTTCCGCATTGCAGCTCGGATTCTGCTGGGGCTCCGCCTGCAGGAAAAGCAGTTCAAGGAGCTGGCCAAAACTTTTGAACAGCTGGTGGAGAACCTCTTCTCCCTGCCCCTCAACATACCCTTCAGTGGGCTGCGCAAGGTACTGCCACCTGCACTGCTCCCTCTGCCTGGGGGCAGGGCCTGGGCCCTGGCAGCACAGACCCCCTGTCCCTAGGCCCACCAAGGGGCACTTCTGATGGGCCAGGACATCTGCAACATCCCATTGTAGGTCTGAGGGTTTGGTGTCTTACCTACCCCAGCCATTTCCCCTACTCTATTCACCTCTCACCTGCTCCTGATTGGCTTCCAGCAGCTCTGGACACTGAGTCCAGCTCATTGTACAGCACAGGGCTCCTCTTCTCCCTCATCCCATATGTTTGTCTGGTGAGTCCATCATGTCTGCACCTGTTGCATCTCATCCCACCTGGACTCATGTCAGCGCATGGCAGAGGAGTCTGTGAGCATAAGCCCAAAGACAGAGGGGCACAGCACACTCCCTGTGCCACTCAGGCAGGCTGAGGACGTATGTAGTCCTGCAACAGAGAGACAAAAACCAGGGAGAGGAGCAGTCTCCTCTTCCTCTTTCAACCTGCAGTTTCTTCCCTGCTGCTCTGCCCCTCTTTGCCTGCCTCTCCATACCTGTTTTAGGTGTAGGTCCTGTGTACCATTTCTCACATTCCTCCCTCCTCTGGCTTTGGGTTTGCCACCCTTACCACAGCTGAAATCTCCTGTTCACTTTTGGCCGGGTCTTCCCTCATCTCTTATTTCCACTGTGAGCTCTGCCCCATTGGATGACCTTACCCAGCCAGTCCCAGTTCTCCCCCAGCCTCCCTGCTACTCTTCATCAAAGCTCTTGTTCTCCCTGTCCAGTTTTCCTTTTGCAGATTGTTACCAGTGTGAGCTTTCACCCCTCTTGCCCTATTCCTCCCCATGCTCTCTCAAGTCAGCCACAGCCTGTCTGGTCCCAGACCAACCTCTTCAACTTGTCTTTAGGTCCCCTTGTCTTTCTTCTTGTTCCTTGCCCAGTTTACTTTGTCCAATCCTTCCCACCTCAAATCTAAGCCATTGTATCTTCTTCCCCACATCTGGTCATGGTCATTTTTAATTTGAAATCTCTGGTCCTTCTGGCTTTTGCAGGAGACCTTTTTATAGAGAGTCATATGCTCCGTGACTCCAACTGTCGCACTTTGCAAGGAGATTGCTGATCACTTGACTTGCTGAGATCGTATGTGAATGTTTTGCTGCACTGGAGTGCAACTCACCTGAAGATGAGCTGGCTGAGATTAATGTGTCTTTATTCTCTATACCCTTGTAAAACCATTCGTGCCTTGCTGTCTGGACTCAGTTTTATTAAGTTACCTTTTCTTGTCCCTTGGGACAAGCTTCTTTTGGACCTGACACAGCTGTGGGTTTGCTCAGTGCAGATGCCTCTGAACTTGGTAGCATGGGTTTACTGCTGTCTTTTCCTCCCAGAAAGTTTCTTGGGACTTGTTGCATTTGATTAACAACAGCAAGGCAACAGAATGTGCACCATTTCCCCCCAGACTGCTGCCTCTTGCAAGGGTCTGGGGCTGGGCAGCAGATTAAACAGTTCTTGCTGTTACAGGTCCTGGGATTAAGGATTGCTACACTTGGGTTCCCCTGGTCTCTCTAGAGAGGGGGGCAGTTCCTAAGGTTCTCCTGAACTGTGTCTGCCTCTCACAGGGAATCAAAGCGCGGGACATGCTACATAAGTTTATGGAGAAGGCTATACAGGAGAAACTGCGGAGAAACAACCCAGAAGACCACAGCGATGCTCTGGATTTCATAATGAACAGTGCCAAGGAGCACGGCAAAGAATTCACCATGCAGGAGCTAAAGGTAAGGAGAACCTCTACCTTACAGTGCCCCTCTGGACTCAGTGGCTGTTTGAGAGATGTGGGCTGAGGGCCAGGAGGAGGCTTGAGTGGGGACCCACCCCCAGCTGCTGGCCCCTGCCCTCCTCTTACCAGCAGTGAGGGCACCAGCTCCTGCACAAAGCGAGGAAGCCTGGACTCGGCACACTTGTAATGCTCTTGTAGTCTTGTGTCTCTTTGCATTAGAAGGGACCCTTTTAAAAGGGAATAAATGCCCCTTCTACCTTTCCTCTTCATGGTCACCAGCCTTCAGCCTGATGTAGGATGCTGGTAGGGTTGTGTGGCTGTGCTAAGGCTCTGCACATCTGTACAGTCAGTAACCTTCAGGACGCTCTCTTGGACATAGAGCTACTCGTGTGCTCCTCAAACACAGCCCAGCAGCCCGCCCAGGGCAGGGTGTAGGTCATGTCACTGGACTGCTCAGGGCTGTGAGCCCAGAAATCTCTGAGATGATACATCAGAATGGGTCGAGGGATGGAATGATGGATTCCGTGTCATTCCCTGTTACCCCCCATTAATCAGATCATGTAGCTTGTGGATTGCTATGATGGAATATGATGTATGACTGTGACTTAAGGATGAACCCAGTAGTCCCTACTGAGCCAAAACCACCAAGTGAATGTGAAGAGTATTTTGCCAAAGATCTTGGGAAAAAATTGTCATTAGTAGTGCATCATTCATAGTTCCAGGTCACTTGGTATCAGTGAATGATAGATGACATTACATTTATGTAACAAGTTTTGAAGCAGTTTTGCATGGGTACAGCAGCTGAATATGGTTTAAAAGTATTTCAACATAGTTTAAAGGTAATTTTACTGTTTATGTAAGTATTTCAGGAAAACTATTCAAACACTAATGTTTTATAAATATTTTGTAAAAATGCAATCTCTAAATCTAAAATATTTGAAAAACTTTGAGCCAAAGTTTAGCTATAATTAGAAATAATTAGATATAATTAGATATTAGATACAATTAGATACAGTTAGAACCAGCATATATTCTTAAATAAATATAATTATTATATTATTTATTCTAACAATGTTTTATTATGTTGTAATTTTAAAAAATAATTGACAGATTCAAAATGTTATTGATTAAAATTAATCTCTGTTAGTATTCACATGAATATTATGCAAGAATAATTTCACAATCTCTCATAATGTCCTTGGCTCTGACCACAAATGGAATAAGGGAATATTAAATGTAACATGGAGTGAGTGACATGGCAGTGACCTTGGGCCAGCGGATTCAAATCGCAATATATTCATATGCTGTTCTGTAGCTTTATAGTTAGAAAATTTCTGTATTTAACAAAATTACTTGCAAATTGAACAGCCTATGCTTGCAATTATGGCAATATTCTCCACCCTAATAAACAGTAGTAGAGCTCTCATTTAATGAAATGGTGTAATTGGATAAGAAGTCCAAAGCTGTCTCAAAGTTGTGGATACATCTATCTTTGAGAGGCCCTCCAGACACTGGCACATGCTAGTTATTAATCTGCTTTTTGTTCCAATGATCTAGAAATACAGTTTTCCCAGAAATTTTCCTAAATCCACTGTGATTTGCTGCCATGAACCCACCAGGACCCTTGAAATGTAAAGGTCATTAAAAAGATACTGCTTTGGCAACGATATTGTTTTAAAACATTTATAACCTTGGGAAGATTTAAAAAAAACCCAAAACATCCTGCATAATAATGCTGTCACTGGCTGGATGTGATGCTACCTGTTCTGCCTCCCAGGACAGGGAGTTGGGCTGAACAACAGGGACAGTACTGGTGGAGCTTGGGAGTATGCTGCCTTCCAGTCACTGGTTCTGTTGGCCTCGTAGAAGCAGGGAGGGAAAGTTGTGACAGCAGCTGTGACACAACTCCTGCAGCAGCCTTGTCAGAGGTTGATGCAAAGAGCATAAGGGCTGTTATTTCCAATCTAAGAGCTTGCCCTAAATTCCTTGCATGCTATTGAAATGTCTTGGGGTTTAATTGCATGTGGTGGAGCTGAGAGGTTTCTTTTCATCTGGGTCTGCTACCTTGTGAATGTAAAACTTCCTGCTAATGCCTGCAGGAGGTGTGATAGGGGTTGACAGGGATCTGTTGTTCCAGGGGTTTTATTTCAGCTGAAAGATGCCCTTGAGAGCTGCACTTTGGCAAACGCATTTAGTCCAGCCAATATATGGCTCTGGAGATGGTAGCAGAGTCATCCTTGTTACATTATCCTTAACTTTATCAGACTTGAATCCACTTGAAACCTTCAGTCTTCAAGTGTTCTTCTCTGTGTTTGTGGCTTCACCTCTCTAGAACCGGTTGTGTCAGAACAATTTAAAGTCCAGACACAGTCATGTGAAAGGAAACTGCTCTGTGTCCCTGAGGGATTTTGCTCCGCTTTGCCCCTGGGCTGGAGCAATTAGTGCTCTCTAGTACCAGTCAGGTCCCAGCCCTCACAGCAGGGCAGCTCCTGGTATTCCTCCCTTCAGCTTCTCCCTGGCTTTTACTCTGGCCTCAGCACTCCCAGCCCTGCACTATGGAGCCACTGGCACCTTCAGATGGTGCTGTAAGGTTTGAGCATTACGTTTGCTGTCAGAGATGTGACATGCCATGAACCAGCTCTGGGGCACCCTTAACTTTTGGAAAACCATTTGCAAAAGCTGATCAGAGGGTGCTGCAAACAGCCCACAGCAACCTGGCATGTGCTGTGCCATATAGACCCTGCAGACAGTCCCACAAAGGCTGGGAGGCTGCAATGAGACCCCTGAACTTGGACAAGGCACATAATACAGATTTGACTGTGCTGTGGTCCACGCATCTGAGCTGGTTAACTTCCTAACTTGTTAAGGATACATCTGCTATGGAGCTATGGGGAACACTGCTGTGCTTCCGACTGTAAAGCTTGAAAAGCGAGCAAGTCCTTCGCCTGGTGTGTGCTCCCTGCTGGCTACAGCACTTCCCAGGTTAACCTGCTCTAGCACAGAGGCCTTTATGCTTTCCACTCGTGGCTTGAGTCCCCTCCCAGATAAGATCAATCATAACTGGAGATGGATCAAATGCAACCCCTTTTAGCTGCCAGCACATCTGAAATTTGTGCACAAACACACCCATATCCATGGCCTGGGCAGAAAAGTAAAAGCTGAGCACAAAGGGGAATTGGCAGATGAAGATGAAAGCGTAATGCTTGAAATGGATTTCGCTCAATGTGCTATTAATGCATGTTAAAGTGATGCTTTATAATTGGTAAATCTTGTGAGGAAAGCTTGGAAAAGCTGGTTTGGAGGTGATGTGTACTCATCCCAGCTTGGTTATGCATCAGTCTCTTGGCAAATGGATGTCCATTTCATACAGAAATGCTTTGGTCCTTGCCAACCCAGGAGAGGTGCAGGATTGTGGAGAGCAGAGTGGGGGCCAGAGCCTTCTGCCCAGGGGCAAAACCTGCAAAAAGTGAGAACAGACAGAAACACAATCACTTTAAAATATTATTCAAACTTGTCATTTTCATTCCTCTCCCAGGAATCAGCAATTGAGCTCATATTTGCTGCTTTTTTCACCACGGCTAGTGCTAGCACCTCTCTGATCCTCCTGCTACTGAAACACCCCTCAGTGATTGAAAAAATAAGGCAGGAGCTGATGTCCCATGAATTGTACCAGCAGTGTGAGTGCTGTCCTGCAAGACCCTGTCTGGACACCCTGACCATCCAGAGCAGGGACAGAGAGAAACTACTTTTCCACTCCATGGCCAAAGATGTTCATAAGGACCAGAGCCAGCCCCCAGCCCCAGCAGAGGAAGACTCCCTCCAGCCCGGTGCTCTGCTGGAGCCCACTGTCCCCCAGAGCAAGCCCTGCACTGGCCCCCAGCTCCTGGCACCACCAGGGCAAAGCTGTCACTGTGCTTCAGACATCAGCCTGGAGAAGCTGAGCCGCCTGCGCTACCTGGACTGCGTGATTAAGGAGGTGCTGCGGGTGCTGCCCCCAGTCTCCGGCGGCTACAGGACGGCACTGCAGACTTTTGAGCTCGATGTAAGTGACTTGCACTCTGACAGGCTGCTAGAGAGCTGTTGCCTACCATTGTGTGCAAACACCCTGTGTCCTGCACAGTAGTGGTGCTTGGCAGTGTAGCTCAGGGGGAAGTGTCACCCAGCAACCTCTGTGGGTCCCACTTGGGCTGGGGAGAAAAGGAACTGCAGAGCAGGTGGGCAGTGCGGTGGGGCTGTCCCCAGGCAGCCTCTGCTCACCTTCCAGTAGCACAGGTATATAAAACTCCTTTCCTCCATCTTCTCTCCCCTCCCCAGGGCTACCAGATCCCCAAAGGCTGGAGCGTCATGTACAGCATCCGTGACACACATG
This sequence comes from Pardalotus punctatus, assembly GCA_013400915.1. Taxonomy (NCBI): domain Eukaryota; kingdom Metazoa; phylum Chordata; class Aves; order Passeriformes; family Pardalotidae; genus Pardalotus; species Pardalotus punctatus. Next base: position 147,665 of record VZTX01023809.1, read on the forward strand.
AGACAGCTGCTGTTTACCAGACCCCCCCCAGCAGCTTTGACCCAGAGCGCTTCGGTGCCGGCCGACCGGAGGCTGCAGGCCGGTTCCACTACATCCCCTTCGGCGGTGGGGCACGGAGCTGCATCGGGAAGGAGCTGGCACAGGCCATCCTCAAGCTACTGGCCATTGAGCTGGTCAGCACGGCCCGCTGGGAACTGGCCACCCCTGGCTACCCCACCATGCAGACTGTGCCCATCGTGCACCCTGTCAATGATGGGCTGCAGCTCTACTTCCACCCCTTGCAGCCCAGCCATGGCCGTGAGGCCTGAGCCAAGGGTACGGTGCTCCCCCCAGCCCTGGAGCCGATGCCCCTCCACAGCTGCTGGGAGCAGGTCTCTGCTGCCCCAGGCTGGGTACGCTACTGGGTCACTGCAGAACAAAACCCTAAAGGTCTGTCTATTTTTCCCCTCCTGGTGTAGGACTGGTAGGGTGTGCAGGGTGCTGCAGTAGGGTGTTCCGCAGAGTCCCAGTCCTGAGCACTGGGGTGAACCTCAGCCCCAGTCTGGGGGCAAAACCTGCTGAAGCTGCTGGGAGGGTGTATATGCCATGGGGGCTCAGTCAGCCTCTGCCCCACACAGGCCCCCAGCTACCAGACATGGGGAGCAAAACTCCCAGACCCCCAGCTAAGGCTTCTATGGTTATCTCCTGTAGGTGTGTTATAGGAGAGGCAGGATGAGCATCCTGCACACTGTAGCGTTTCAGATGCAAAAAGAGGGAAGACGGGGGCTCTGCAGGAAAACACAAGCCAGAGCTACCCAATCCATGGCATCAACTCTAGCTAGAATAATAGGGTGTAAAGTGGTTTTTTTTGTAAATATTTAATCTCATTCGTGCACTTCCTATTAGAGCTGGCACAAAGAGAATATCTCTCATTCACTCAGTAGTAGTAGCTGTGTATGTTGTGTTTGAGCACTGCACTGCTGCTTGGGGTGTGCCATGAAGCCCCCTCTGAGATTCCTGCAGGATATGCTGTCCAGCCACAGCCTGACCACAGGATTGGACTGAAGCAGGGGAGGAGGCTTTGGGGAGCAAATGTTTAGAAAGTGGACATTTCTGAATATGTCTGATTTATGGTAGAAACTCCCTTGTTCCTCATGATGCTGTTCACATTGCAGAGGGGACATTTGCAAGGTGACCCAGGCGGTAGCTGGCTGGCTGGCAAGGCTGACTGTGTCACCTCCATCAGCCCAGCTCTGCCAGGGAAAGTGTTGGGACAGCAGTTCCATGTTTCCATCCGGGGGGCGGTACCTGAGGCTAAGCTTGGGTGCTTGGGTGCCACCTTTTTAGGTGGCTTTTGAATAGCCCCACAGGGTATTTATCTCCCATGTAAAATAAAATGAAGTGAGTGCTGTTGTTTGTGTACTGAGAACAGAGCTGGGCCTAGGTCCTTGATCCACATGTTTATAAGTTTTTTTCAGCTTCACTTCTACTCCCCACTATCATGCATCCTGTGTGAATGCAGTGGCAAAACAATCCTCCTTGTCCCTCCAGAGCATCCCATGCCTGGTGGTGTAGTGTGCTCTGTGTGAAGAACCAGCTTGACCTGTGAGGGCCAAAACATGGCATGACGACAATGTCCCTTTGGAAAGGCTCTGGGGAGCTCTCCAGTCTCCTGAAACTCGGTCATCATCCTGCTTCAGTGCTACAGATGACCTTGCCCTGGCCGGTCCCCCTTGCCTGTCCGTGCTGGGGCAGTGCAGCAGGGTGTGTGCTGGTGTTAGCTGTCCGAGGGCTGTGCAGTGACCACCATGCTACCTCAGGCAGAAACCTGGCTCCCAAATGTGACAGGTCAAATCTGGAAAAGGTTGAACTGCAGGGCTGAGTTAAGTGCTGTTGGCAAGTCGACCCTGTAGTGAACCAGAGCCTCTGGCCCCCCTGACCTTGTCCTGAAAGGTGAATCTTTTTGCCTATCAGAGGTGAAATCAGTAGATGGTGGCTGCAAGTGGCAATGACTAACTTTAATTAGCAGGAGCTACTGGCTGGCTGAGACCGAAGGCGATTCAGGGTCCCACCACAGGCAGGGCTGGGCCTGCAGCATCCAGCACCCAGTGCAGGAAGGTCGGGACGCCTCCAGCAGCACACTTAAAAATTACCCTGAGCACTAACGAGCCCGCTGAAAAATGTAACATGAATCTAGTTTAAAAAAAAAACCAAAAAAAAACTTGAAACTGATTTTGTTTGCAGATAAACACGAGCATTTACAAATGAAGTGTAATAATTGTTGCTTGTAATCAAAGTTTGTTCATATTAGGCTGTTAATTTCTTGACCCCCTTCCAAGATGTTTTTAATTATCCCTTTCACTCTTTACCATTTGATTCTTTTCAAGCCGGTGGCTGGGGAATACACAGCTGGGGAGATAATAAAGCCTTCCTGTGGCAATTATCGGTGCTCAGGCCACCGTATCTCGTTATTTTGATAGACAGTGAACTTGGCGCGGTTGCCGGCCGGGTTCACGCAGATGTCACGGTCCGTGTTGTAGGTCACAAGCAGGTCAGCGCCCGGCAAGGGGAGAGCGCCGGGTCAGGGCGCGGCCGCCGCTCCCGGCCAGAGCCGCCCGGGCCCGCGGCGAACCCCGAGGGGCTACCGCCTCCGGGGCCGGGGGAGTACCCTCAAGGGGGGTCCCTCCTGGGCAAGGGACTGCGGAGGCGGGCAGCCCCGCTCCAGCAAGGCATCGTAAGAGGAGGGCGGGTCTCGTGTGATGCGTTGATTGTTAGAAAAATAATAATTAAAAGTGACATCTCCCTCTCCCCTACACAGACACACACACACAACTCCCAGCGTTTATTGAGCTTGTCTGGGAACCAGAAAGCAAAAGTAACAGGGAGGGAAGACATAAAAACCATAATGCAAAAAAAAAAGTGTATTGGCAGCGGCCGTGGCCGGCGGAGAGCTCCGCGGCCCCGCAGCCGCGATCCGCGCCGGGTGCCCTTTTCCCAGCGGCCGGCCGCTCCTGCGCCGGCACCCAGCGGCAGCCGCAGCCAGCGCAGCCGTCCCGCAGCCCCGCTCCCGCCGCGCTCGTCTGCCCGGAGAGCACCGCCACGGAGCCCCTCTGCGCCGCGGCTGCAGGCGGGGAGCCCGGCCGTGCCGAGCGCCTCTTCCCCACCTCAGCAACCCCGACGGGATGCCGGAGAGCCTCAGGCGAGAGTGGGCAGTGGATCCCGGGGAGAGGAGATGGGCACGGCAGGTTTGGTGTTTCCTTTCCGCGCTCACCTCCTTTTCCCTCGGTGACCCGAGCTTGAACCTTCATCGGGAGGCTGGGACGGACTGCTGCCGGCGGCTCCTTCCTCCGCGGCCGGCAGAAACACAAGCCGTGCCGTTCGAGGTGAACCAGGGGACAGCGGAGGCTCCTCCGCCGATTCGCCGGCACAGCTGCGGCTCTGCTCAGGGGTCTCCGGGCTGCCCCAGCACGGGGGACCGTCCGCTCCGGCCGCCCCACGGGTCCGGCCCGGCGTCTCCCGGGTCCGGCCGCTGCCTCGCCGTTCGTTCCCAGCCGACGGCGGCAGCGGGCGGGCGAAGGAGCTCCTCTGCAGAGCGTACCGGCACCGGGCGGTCGAGCCCCGGGGTAGGTGTCTCCGGGCCGCGCGGGAATTTCTCGGTGCGACCGCTGATCTCTAACGAGCATCGGCGATAAATCCGAGGAGGAGGAGGTGGCGGCCGACCACCGGCTGTCGGCGGCGTCCCGCAGCCCACTCGCCGAGCGCGGTGCAGGGTTGGCTAGCCCGGAGCCGCTGCGGTCGCCCCCGACAGCACCTTTCCTTCCCCGGCAGCGGTCTGCGGGAAGTAGGATGCACTACGCAAAGCAAATAGTTAAAGATTTCGGGGGGAGGAGTCAGACCGCAATCCGCAATTAAAGATGAACTTTGGGTGAACTAATTTATCGGACCAAGGTAGGGGTGGGCAGCAACCTGGGAAGGGTATAAAAGGCGGCCCGCGGCGAGCCCGGCCCGCGCACTCAGAGCTCCCGGGGGGCCGGCTGGGAGTCGCTTCCCCAGTCATGGGCTTCTCCGCCCTAGTCGCCAGCGCCCTGTGCACCTTCCTGCTGCCCCTGCTACTCTTTCTGGCTGCCGTCAAGCTCTGGGACCTGTACTGCGTGAGCAGCCGCGACCCCAGCTGCCCGCTCCCGCTGCCCCCGGGCACCATGGGGCTCCCCTTCTTCGGGGAGACGCTGCAGCTGGTGCTGCAGGTAAGGCGAGGCGATGGCGCGGGGAGCGGAGAGGCGCCCCGGCTGCTCCTCTGGCTGCAGGGGAGGGAGATGAGCGGCAACTTTGACAGGCTACCGTGCCCAGGTGGGAAAGAGCTGCTCTCCCTGCGTCTTCCTCTTACCCTTTCTAAAATTTATTTTATCATTTCTCCCCTCTCATCCCCTGGCCAGAGGCGGAAATTCCTGCAGATGAAACGCAGGAAATACGGCTTCATTTACAAGACTCACCTCTTCGGGCGGCCCACGGTCCGGGTGATGGGCGCCGAGAACGTGCGGCACATCCTGCTGGGCGAGCACCGGCTCGTCTCCGTGCAGTGGCCCGCCTCGGTGCGGACCATCCTGGGCTCGGGCTGCCTCTCCAACCTCCACAACGGGCAACACAAGCACCGCAAAAAGGTACGGCCCGACGGCGGTCGGGGAGCGGGCGCGGTCGCCCCGGGCGCGGCGGCTGAGCCTGCGTCCCATTCCTCCTCGTCCCCCCGGACAGGTGATCATGCGCGCCTTCTCGCGGGACGCCCTGCAGCACTACGTGCCCGTCATCCAGGAGGAGGTGAGCGCCTGCCTGGCGCGGTGGCTGGGCGCCGCCGGGCCCTGCCTGCTCGTGTACCCCGAGGTGAAGCGCCTCATGTTTCGCATTGCTATGAGAATCCTGCTGGGCTTCCAGCCCCGTCAGGCCAGCCCCGACGGCGAGCAACAGTTGGTGGAGGCCTTCGAGGAGATGATCCGCAACCTCTTCTCCCTGCCCATCGATGTGCCGTTCAGCGGGCTCTACCGGGTAAGACTCACGGCGGGCCAGGAGGAGAGAGGTGCCCAGGGCAGGGGGGAATCGCAAGGGAGGGATGGCAGTACAGCCTAAGACTCACATTGCTCTCCCTGCTGCTCGGTCAGGGCTTGCGGGCACGCAACATCATCCATGCCAAGATCGAGGAGAACATCCGTGCCAAGATGGCCCGCAAGGAGCCTGAGGGTGGCTACAAGGATGCGCTGCAGCTGCTGATGGAACACACGCAGGGTAATGGGGAGCAGCTCAACATGCAGGTAAGGTTCCCCAGGGCTGGATTCATCCCTTTCCCCCAGTCCCTCTGAGAGCATCACACTTACCTTGTGGGGACAAAAGGCAAGAGCAGAAGTGCTCTCTCTCCCCTTGAAATAAACCAGCTTGTGTTGAGCACTGGGGTGCAGAGGCTGCAGTTAGGCTGTTAGATGGGGAGACAGGTCCACAGGGAGCCACAAGCACCACCGACCACCGCCCCTGGGTGTCTGCTCCAGTTTGGGAACAATGTACTGCATTGCAGTGGTGGAGTGGGCCTGGTAGAGATCCTGTGTCCAAGGCCTGGTTTATCCCTCTTCTATCCTTTGTGTAAGGAGCTGAAGGAATCTGCCACAGAGCTGCTTTTCGGGGGCCATGAAACCACCGCTAGTGCTGCCACGTCGCTGATCGCCTTCCTAGGCCTCCACCATGAAGTGCTGCAGAAAGTGAGGAAAGAACTGCAGGTGAAGGTGTGTGTCTTCCCAGAGCCATTTCACAGGAGGGGGCAGTGGGAGGAAGGTACCTCCAGAACAGGTGTACCAGAGAGGGCTCCCTTTGATGGTGCCCTAGTTTTAGGGGTGGCAGGAAAATACCACTTGCTGAGGGGCAGCTGCTTTGCAGTGCCAGGAGCCCTAGCTGTCTGCTTTGTGAATATCATAGCAGCATTTTCCTTTCTAGGGGTTATTGTGCTGTTCCAACCAAGAGAAGCAGCTGGACATGGAGGTCTTGGAGCAGCTGAAATACACAGGCTGTGTCATCAAAGAGACCCTCAGGCTGAGCCCGCCTGTTCCTGGAGGATTTCGAATTGCACTCAAGACCCTTGAGCTAAACGTAAGTGAGGCTTGAGCACAACTCCTCAGAGCAGCTGCAAAGTATTTTGTGTTCATTTGGCCTGTCTTCCTTAGAGTGATCTGCAGGAAGCCAGGAGGGGAGGTGGGGTGCACTGATGTGTCCTGTGCTGTCACTTCACATTATTTAATACAGCAAGGTGCTCCATGTCTCCTTTTTCTTCTTTTTATAGGGTTACCAGATCCCTAAAGGTTGGAATGTTATTTACAGTATCTGTGATACACACGATGTGGCAGATCTTTTTACCAACAAGGAAGAATTTAACCCAGATCGCTTCATGTCTCCATCTCCAGAGGATTCCTCTCGATTCAGTTTCATTCCTTTTGGTGGGGGCTTGAGGAGCTGCGTGGGCAAAGAGTTCGCAAAAGTCCTTCTAAAAATATTTACAGTGGAATTGGCTCGGAGCTGTGACTGGCAGCTGCTGAATGGACCTCCTACAATGAAAACAGGCCCCATAGTGTACCCTGTGGACAATCTGCCTACCAAATTCATAGGTTTCAGCGGCCAAATCTGAGCGCTCAACACTCGCCTCTGACTGGATTTCTGTATAGCATTTAATATGTACATAGTAACTTTTTATGGTAACAAAGGCCTTTAAATATTTAAAACTTGTAAATGTACAATAGTTATTTATGTCTTCTAAATATTTCAAGAGGCTATGATATTTTTTCCCCCAAGCACTACAATTATGGGTCTCTGATTCATAATTAGATAATGTTATTTCTATAGAAATAAGTTTTCCCCTATTTAAAAATATCATTGAAAGCTGGCCAGCTAAGCATTTGAAGACATTTCAGGAGGGTGTGTGTATTAAGAAATATTCAAAGCATTCAAGACAATGGTAATTAGCTACTCATCCAAATTACCTGAAATGGTTATTTTTTGAGAATGTTTTCAGTATTATTTGCGTCTAGATGATATGTTTAATGTGTGAATTTTAAGTTTGATAATAAAATTTATTTTTGATGATCCTCTGTATGAAGATCTGTGTGTGTGCTAGAGAGTAACTGAATGAATGTGGCTGTAGGGTTTGGATGTAAAGTCAGATCTGCTTTTGTGAACAGGTTATTTGCTATTTCTATGTTCACAACTGTCTCCTGCCTCCCGTCGTTCACATGTGGCTCTTGCTTGTGAGTAGTTAATTGTTTTAAGTTTTAGCTTGTAAGAGCAAGAACAGTGCACAACTACATGCTTGCTGAAATCTGCATGGGGTGATGGCAAGTGCTACAGGTCTCCTTATCAAGCACAGCATTTTGAGCCACAGTAAATAAGAAAGGAAAGCAGAGTAGTGGTCACATAAATCTTTCTCTGGAGATGGCTGAGGAAAAAAAAAATCCATAAATGTCCTCTCGTCCCATATTACTGCTGACCTGTGTAAACAGACCACTGGATCTCGTTCTGTGTTGAGCCTGCTGGCTATGAATCTTTACTTACGAAGGTGTCTCTTATCAGCTGGTAGAGCAAATAAAATCTGCTGATTTCTTCTTGAAATGCAACAGCTCTGACTAGGTCAGAGATAGAGCATGCATTTGGTTTAAGAACTTCTTTCCTGGAATTCAGCAAAGTGAAAACTAAAAGGCAGGCACTAATGTGAATTGATTAACAGAGAATCAACTGTTGAGATGCAATTCCCCAGGGGTGTGTAAGAAGGGCAGATAAAATGCCCTAGGCATGACCCCTATTTTGGCTTAACCATAAGGCGTTTTGTGCCCACCCCTGCTTACTTACACCTATTAGTCTTCCCTCAAAAGTCAAACAACACAGGCTGGCTCTATAAACATCTACAATGTAAACCAATGTACTTCAGTGCCATGAACACCTATAGCACCATATAGAATAATTAAATTTTTTGTTTGCTTCTGGAAAACAGGCACTTTTTCATTAGGTTCTCCCAAGATCAAAATTAAGGACAGAGTTAAGTTGCCCAAAATAGCTGCAGGTGCTTAATGGCATCTATGAGGTTTGGAGGTTTTTTTTTTTAAGGGGTGTTTCTATAACACATTTGATGTTTTTTCAGCTAGTATTTTAAACATGGGAGCTTCTAACACATGGCCTTAGATACAACCTACATATGAGCATAACTATCAAGAATTTTTCTTATTCAGTTTTTTGTAGGTTTAAAATACAAAATATTTTCTTTTTAGATTGCACCTGAGTTATCTTGGCAATGTTTAAAGTCTTAAATATCTTTTACTGTGCAAACCTCTTGCACCATTATGTTTCTCAGGGACTTGATGAATAACCTCAGTTTAAGACCCCTTTATTACTGATATAGTAGTGGAAAATTGCAAACCTTTATCCTGATTTGGAGGTGATCTGGATTCTGGAGAACAGCAAGACCCTTGTCTTGGTATTCTTTACTAACATTTTCTTCTGTAACATTAAAACATTCTCCAAATCCAAATAGATGTTGATATTCTTTAAATGTTTTGTTTGGTTTTAATTAAAGTCTTTCATATGTGGGAACTTTTTTGCATGGCCTTTGTATTATTTAGGTTTCTATTTTAATTTTATAAAGAATGGGAACCTAAGTGCTGTCTGGAGAATACAAACACTTTTGCAGTGTAAGTCTAAGGTCATACATGCAAGTCTTTCATTTTTGGTTTTGAGTCAAGTTTGCATGGCTTTCATGTTCGAAGAAGAAAAAAAAAATAATATACTTAATTTGATTTTGTCTGGACATCTGGGGGCACATCCTCAGCTGCTGTAAATCATGACAGCATAACCTATGTTAGGTACTGCCCCTGTACTAATTTATCTCTGTGTTAAGCAGTCTGTCACTGCTGTGCAATTTAGGCATCCTGGAGTAGCTTTAAGCAAGCTATCTCGAGAAATGGTAGCAGCAGAGCTACAGTAAAACGGAGCTCAGTGTGGGTTAATTGCTAAAATATTTGCCCAACTTCTTGAGCAGGTTTTACAGCCCCTGCTAATCTCCTCTCTGCAGCTGTATTTTGACAGCTTAGATGCTGGCTGCAGACCAGTTTCAGGTGAGCTCTGGTATGAGTGCAGCTTTGCCTGCTCAGCAGAGCTTGGGGTGGGCACATGTGGAGATGTGGGTGCTCTTTAGGTGCTCCCTGTCTGCTGCACCCTGAGCCTCTACCCCCATTGTTGTGCTGGGTTCGGGAACTGATTTTGTTTAAAAATTACCTATCAAAAAACTAATTGCTTTTCAGACAGACCAGGTCCTCATTCCAGCTCCCCGCATGGGCATGGTTTGTGCTGAGGTGCTGCACCGAGACAGGAGGCAGGGTATTTCGTATTTCTCCTCTTGGTTAACCTCTTTTTAAAAGAAAAATATTTGACCAGGTCTCTCTTCCAAAAAATCACACACAATTTAGAAGGTGTTGTGCTTTGGTCCTGGAGCAAAAAACCATGATTTATATGTAGCATGCTGGTTCTTCCCTGAGAGTAAGGTTGGTTACTAGATCCTGAACTTCTCCTAAAACCACGTGAGTAACAGCTCCTGCCAGCCAGCAGCATCTCTGCAGCTGAGAATTCTGAAGTATCTATTCAGTGCTAAATGTGGTGCTCTTAACCGCAGTTATATCTATCCTTGAATAGAAAGGACATTAAAGGACCACATTGGTGTAAATGGGCATTGAGGAATGCTGCTTGATAAATCAATACCTGATTGAAAGGTAACAGTATTTCCAGATAAGGTCAGAACAGGTAAAGGTGAATTTTGGTAATGGTTATATGAGTAAGAAAAAAAAAATGCCGAAGACTCATTGGGAATGATTAAAAATAACTTGATCAGATTTATTTATTTTGTCCTTGTGAAACAAAGAAGTGTTACTTGCATGTTGCGTTCAGTAGTTGAGCTGGGAAAGATTTTATTTCATTTTGGTTCATGGAAGCACCTATTCAAGGGACAATATAATTTGGAGTGTTGTATGCCTAAGGTTTTGAATTTAACTTTCTGACATTTTATTTTATTTTTTTGCTTTTACTACAGGAGTCTTTTCCTGGACTTTGCAAGATGAGAGGGTGACAAAAAGGTTTTCCTTCTTTCTACCCCATTTCAATCTATTGTATATTTTCTTATTTTATTCTGTTCAGTGATTTAGAATAACCTTTGGAGAGGTACCAAGAAAAATACTTAATAATACATAAAATATTTCATCTTTGACTTTCAAGTGGTACTTTTCTAAGTGCTGTAGGAAGCTGTTTAAAATGTTTTTACAAATCTGCATCTAGCCATATTTTCGAACAGAACATTGCTGTGTTTTGTTAACTCTACATATGTTTTCAGGGAGGACGCTGATAAAATAACATGACCCAGTCTTTTAAAAACTAATGTGCATAAAATTAGGACCATGGATCCAACTCTCTGTTTCTTTTTTTTTTTTTAATCATTGGAATTGATTTTATGAAGTATAAATTCTGAAAATTTTCTATCTGTCTCAAAGGGCGCTGTACTGCTTAGACCCCCTGAAAATCCAACTACTTTTGATATAGTCTTAAGCACAGATTAAATAGCCCAAGCATAAGCAACCCATTGCTAAATTTCTTTACATTAAAATTATTGCATATCATCTTTCCTAGTACAGTCTAACAGGATGCTATGCAAGACTATTGGATCTTTTACAAGGCCATGCAGGACATTTGCATAAACCAAACTTCAATCCACTGATTTTCAGAAAAGTTTTAGAAATTATAAAATGCAGACACAAATCTTGTGTTAGAGATATATTACTGGTGTGGTCTAGGCCCAAATTAGTGAATTTATTTATGGCTTAAAGGTACTATGTTATATGTACTTGTCCTCTATTATAACAAAAAAAGAGGGGGGTGGATTTGGATAGCATTTATTAATTGAGATAATTTTGTTTGCCAGGTGGTTTGTATTGTAAATTCTCTGTCAAGTTGTACATTCAGCATGCAATGCAAAGCATATACAGATTAGCAGCAAAAATTCAAAAAGTTTATTAGTTGCAACCATTAGAGTGATAGATTAGGAGAAAGGAAATGTAACTGGCAGCAAGTTTAGAGAAGACTCATTACTAGACTGGCTTGCTTCACTTGTTTAATTATGTCTTACGAAAAATGTTATATGAGAAGTTCAATGAATAATGCAGCCTTCATTAAGTTATGTAAATGAATGTAGCTTCGTGGGTGGGTTAGAAATAAAATATTTAACAAATCTGTTTACATCCAAAGAGTAAAAGCAGCGGAAACAGCTTTTAAAGAATCTGAGATTTAAATATTTAAAAGGTGACAGACAGGAGAACTTTCATAGTAGGACATAATAGTTCTGTTTTAATAGGGGTTTGCAGCTTGCCTCTCAGTTGCAACATAGGCAATGCAACATGTTAAGTATTCTCAGTTAATTAAAGTGTTATTTGTCCCTTTATCAGCAGTCCCATCGTTGCAGTTTCACTTGTATGCTGTTAGTGCCCCGGAGACACGCGCAGAACTTGTGTGATTTGCAAGGCGGGAAGGGTCATTTTAGCAAGAGTGACTTATGATGTACTCGTTTGCCAGGTCATTTTGTTCACAAATACACAATCATTCATATGTTGGTAGATTTCAGTGCTTTTCGTTTCCCCAATTTATGACCATTTAGGAAAGCCTAAAACTCTGTGGGTTAAGATTACAGTGCTGTACAGGGTAACTGTCATAACTGGGAAAATTATAAATCCAGGACTAAATCAGCTATAGACAACATGTTCTCCTACTATACCCACAAATGCCAACCTTTCTTATGCCTCTCCCAAAGCAAATCCTTGGATTTGGGCCTCACAGCTTACACAGAAGGTCAAAGATTGTTGGAGACTGTTTTTGAGCAAAGGGGGGAATAAATTCCAGAGCTGAGGGCCCCTCACAGGATCTCTCCAGAGATAAAAGTAACCGAAATGCAGTCAGAACCGTTTGCACTCTTTTGGGTAGGAGGCAGGCCAGTAGCTTTCTGAGGTGGTGGGAAGCCGAAAAGATCGGTGTCCATAGGGAGATGTGGGTCCTGAGCAGTGCTCCAGGTACAGTGCAAGGAGGAGATGCACACAGGCACACATCTCCCAACACTTGTTAAATCATTCTCATTAATGCTGCTTTAAATGAAATTGCTTCCACCAGGAATTGCTATTTTGAGGGGAAAAGCAACAACGCAGGTTTTGGGATTTTTTTCTGCTTGAGCTGGATGGGGATAATATTAATTTAGTGCATCTGTATCTGAGAAATATACTGCTTTTGTAAAATATCAGCAGAACAAATATGTTTTCAAGATTGAATCTGAATTTTCAGCGGAATGGGAGTAGGTCTTGGTTTCCTTGGCTTGCTGACTTAGTCGACTGAAAGAAGCAAGGGGCTGTGTTGTGCTTTACCCAATAGCCTTTATTTTCTATCTGAGCCCTTCTGAATGAACTAACTGCTTGCATCCAACGGGAAAGCAAGGAAGGGACTGCACATTGCCCTGCTAGCAATAGTACTGCCTGCCTGTGTGAATTGAGTTGGGTGTTACTTTCCCCTCATTTAAAATCGACATCATACACCTACTCATCAAACAGCGCTTTCCAAAGCTTCCCTTGGAAGCCTAGGAAGCACAGAGTAATCGGAAACTGCTCCCTGACCTGGCAATAGCCTCCTCTTTTGTGAATTGTCCTTAACTTTGACAAGAATGGAAGGAGATAGGGTGGGAACAAAGGGGAACCAGCAGTGAGACAAACAGCCCCCCTGCTCCAGCTCCACACTGCAGCCCTGGCTGCCTGACACACAGGTGATTTTCACCCTGGTGTCATCCTTTTTGTCCTGCACTCTCTGTCTCTTGGTGTTATTATATTAAATAGATATTATTGATGTTAATTATGCTGCCTACAGCACTGCAGCAAGCTAGCACGTGCATTATAAATCTAGCGGTTAAAGAGAAAAGTTCATTAATCTTGCTTGAAGTGATGGCATGTCGTGACCTTTTTGCTCATTGTATGAAATGAAATGGCTCAGATTTGTGACATTTCTGAGGGGACTTTTCCTCTAACTGGAACTAAGAGCATGTTGGTCACTGAAATGCACTAATTGTCAGTCAGCATTTCTAGAAAAATATTGCAAATTTCAACCACAAGGGCATGCACAGAAAAGTACATTTTACAGAGACCAGTTACATGCTTGCAAAGTAGAACCATCCACTTGTTATGGAATTGACTTATTTTTCTCCTCCTTTGCATACTGAAAGTAACTTTTTTAAATCAACAATTTGCAGATGTACTTTTTATCAAAGTGTTTAGGAGGAGAGAAAGGTGACAGGCCGAGCGTGCTGACGTGGAAAACCAAGAATCCTTAAGCAGTCAAAGGTACTTGTTTATTTTGGTGGCTCCTTGGTGATTGTCCTTTTCACCTTTTATTAACCTGCAAATGGATTAGTCCTCGTAAACCAAAGAGAAGGGACCAGTGCACAACCCACTGCCCCAGAGATAAGGTCACAAAGAGGGGACGTGTCCCGAGTACAACCTCGGCGAAGAAATAGAAGTCTGAAGGCATTTACACTAGGCTGCCATTGCGCTTTACTAGCCCTACTGTGATTTACCGTATCAGTTCAACTGCTGACACCTTTATGTCCCTCCCTCCTATCCCAGCAGGCCACAGAGACACAGTCCATGATAGATGCTGGTGAACTTTTCCTCTGATCACCTTCTGAAGAACTTTCCCATAATCTATTGTTTTCTATCACAGTGGAAAACAAAACAAGGGGTTTTTTTGACTTTCAGTTACCAGCTATTTTGCCCTAACTTTAAAGCAATGTACTGAATTTATTACATCAGTGTGAAAGAAGTTTTAAACTCTTGTCTCTTTATCCTACTCCCTGAACTTAACATGGTCCAGAGTAAATCAACGTAATTGCTGTTAGACCTACATTGTTGCAGGAATGTTTTATATTCCATGTTGTCAGTTATTTAGAAGAGTTAATTGAAATTGCAAACATAAAGAGAGGAAAGCTACAGTTAAGAAATTAACTTTTTTTTTGTGCCTGTGGCTACTTGTATGAATTATATAAAGAGCAAACACTAATGTAAGGCCAAAAGTGTCTGGAATAGCTAAAAGGGAAATTACAGTTGTGGATTCAAGGCCAGTATTTCCTTTAATTGACTGCATAAAAATATAAGAACCCATTCTGGATTGAGAAGCAGTTGACCTATCATTCTTTGTAACTCCAAAATATTTACCAAAATGTTGCATTTGCTTCTAAATAAACAAATGCCAGGGGCTACACCTGTTTTTTTTCTCGTTAAAATTTAGTACCAGTATTACAGCATGAGGGGGAAAAGAAAGGCACAGCGACGTTAACAAGGGGTATATTGAAGAGGGAGCCCTTGAAAGAGGGAGAAACCGTGCCCCAAACTCTCCTGTGAGCGTTCTGTCCCTGATGTGCCCTCAGGTGACTTCCTCGCTCCCGCAGCCCAGAGCAAGGCTGAGCAGAGGTGTACAGCAGCCTCAGTGCCTGTACCAGGGGCTTAGGGAGCAGCTGGATTGGGAAGGAGATATCCAGGGAAGGCGAAGTCAGCGGCTGTCAGTGGTGTTCTGATTGCAGCGCTGAGCAGCGTCATCCTTTCAGCAGAGGATTGTGTTTGAGGAGGTCCACCATAAAATGCTCCCAAAAATGTTTTCCCAGCCTTGTGCAAGGCTCTTTGTTCCCTCTGGGTTGTGAGTGTTGCAGACTTAAACTTAGTTTTTTAAAAATTATTTTGATAATTGCTTCTTATAATTAACATTGCTGTTAATTGCCAGATTTGGCTCAGTGTCTTTTAAGAAATTAAGTCTTTGTCTTACTAATTTTTTCTTCATATACTGAACTTCATGCTCTCTAAGCCCAGCTTCTGGGCTCTGCTCTATCCGTATGGCTGGCTGTTTTTGGAACAGCCGTTTTCAGCAGAAGTGGCAGAAATACAATTGAGATATTATAAACCAGTCTTGTATTTCTGAATTCCTTAAAACTGATTGCTTTATTTGACAGCATGGAGTCTGCAGTCAGGTTAGATATAGAAATATTTACTCACACTATACGTGGGTAAAGGTATATAGTTATACATCTAGCTAGATAAAGCCAGGTAGAAACATGAAAAATTATTTTTAAATTCATATTACCTACACTAGGCAAAGAAACACCCGACGCACCGGTCAGCTTCTTTAAAGCACAGTGCGTGTCCCACCTGACTCCTTGTTTGCTTGCTTTTCCCGAGGTTTGGAGGAAGGACAAGGATTTTTGCCGTGGCTTCTTGATCAGACACACTGTCCTTGCAGCCACAGCAGAAAAGGGGCAGCAGTGTAGTCAGGTCACCAGCCTGTGACAAGGTCAGTGCAGGTGCCCTCGTGCCTGCTCAGCTCCTTTGGATGGAGGGGACATAAGTACGCTGAGAAAAGAGCAAGCGGGGGGCTCAGAAACCCAGCCCTTGGCTGCTGCTCCCACGATCTCTGGTGCGCTTTGCAGCTCCTGCAGGCTGAGCTGGCGCAGGCACCAGGGTCACCTCCCCGCCAGCTTCTTCCTTTCCCGTCCTCCTGTGATCTCCTGCCTGTCTCTGGTGCCTCATCCCTGCTGCTGCACCGTGGCTCCCCTTCCCTCCCGCAAGATGCTGCGCGGAGGGCAAATGCAGTTCACGTCCCCTCATGCTCCCTGCACCTCTCTCCCCTGTACCACGCTTTCCCTTTCTCCCCATCTCCCTTAGCAGGGCTCACCGCCCTGTCTCCCTAATTCTGTTGGTAATCTCCCATCATTCCCATCTGAATTGCCTTCCTCAGTCTCCTACCCCCAGTGAAGGCGGACTCTCCAGTCTTTATCTGTCTGGGAAATGGCTCATTTAACTGGGACAGGGAGGATGGGCAGGGATGAGAAAGAGCCATTGTTATGCTGAAAGCAGTTAATGGGTGCCACCAGACACTTGTTCAACCTACAGCCCTAGCAGAAGGCCCTTAAACTGTGCTGGAGCTGCCCAGGCCACCAGGGTCTCCCACTTCTCCCTTCTCAGTTTTCAGATTTTCCTCTGGTTGGCACTGATCTGGCACCATTCCTTGGCATTTTCTGATTAATTTGATGGAGTGGTCAAAACACACCCTACTACAGAGGGAGATAGACCCTCGAGTTGAGAAAAGGCCATATGATGTGCCTGTCATCAAAGACCTGAGACTGGTTTTGGAGAGGGCTTTGGGGAGCTGGCAGCTCCTGTCCTGGATGGGAAGGACTGGTGGATGGACAGACAGAGCTTCATCTGGCTCTGCTCCGAGCCAGCTGTGCACTGGCTGGCTTTGTGGAGGAGGGTGGGATTGTGTGAACCAGGCCCTTACTTTCTCCTGAGTATTTAAACATGCCATTAGAAAAAAAAAACCCCACACTCTTCCATGAGAAAACATTTTTTTTACAGGCAGATGCTGGGCCTTCAGCAGATGTGTAGGTCAGCTGCATGGTCTGAGTGTCCTTATTCGATTAAGGAAGGCTTCCTTTGTGTTCCTGTAGAAATTAGGCTTAATTCATTGCTGGACTGGAGCTTCTATGGTTATTAGGCAAAACCACTGTCAGTTTAAAAGCCTAAATAACTAGCCTTTTACACAAAAGGTCATTCATTACCATACTTCTTCCACTTTTCATGCGGCTGCCTGTTACAGGCAATGTGAATTTTTGATCAGTTTTTCAGTTCTGTTGTCTAGAGACTTGAAAGTTACTTAAATTTTCACCCTTTCCTATTTTTTTTCTCTTTCTGCCTTACCCTCTCTCTGGATAACAGGTTCTGACCTTAATGGTCCACAAGCAGTATGTCTCAGAGTTTTCCTGTGACCAAAAAAGTGAAAAGATGAGTAAGATTTTGCTGATCAGAAATTGACTGTTCCTGATTCATTGAAACAAATCCAAGTGTTTGCTGGGATGTCTGTAACTATGCTGTAATGAATCACTAGTGACCTCTGAAAGGAAGATGATGTGTCAGAGGTTGCCTACAGATACATCTTCTAGACTGGTACGGAAGATGGCTCTTTCCATATTCCCAGAGAGGTACAGGGAAGGCACTTGAAATAAATCTTGGAAGAAACAGGGTGGCTGGCATATGGTGTCATTCCCCTTCCAGTCACATCCAGCTCAACTCAGCAGTGGCTGGCGCAGTTATTGTTGTCCTTTAATGGTCTATGAAAATGAACTTTTGATCCCAGTCCTGTTTTAAGTAAACAGATGACCCCATCAAGCAACACCATCCCATTTGGGAGCTCAGCAGAGGCTGAAGCTAGCAGTAAAAGATCTGCCATTTACAGACACTGCTAGTGAGCTGTGAACTTTCATCCAGGGGGTGATGGTGGTGAAAGGACACAGGAGGAAGTAGGAGGAGTGACACTCCAGCCTTACCAATTTATGGTCTGGTTTTTTAAAATGTAGCTCCTTCTGTCAGAAGAAATGTGGCAATGAAGGATATTATCCGTGAATAAACTCGTGAGGAAGAAAAGGTTAGTAACCCCTCCTGCCTCTCCTAGAGGAGGTCTGTGCAGCGGCAGGAGAGGGTTCGCATCTGGTTCCACTGTCCCCTGCCTGCGGTGGCAGTCCCACCGCCCGCTGCTTTTAGCGGGAGCGATGCTGAAGGTGCTGAAGGTGCTGAAGGTGCTGAAGGTGCTGAAGGTGCTGAAGGTGCTGAAGGACGGCGCTCAGCGCACGGGCGAGCCCTGGCCCCGTTGAGCTGAACTGGGTGATAAAGTGCCTCCAGCAGAACCTGCGTGCCGACTGAGCTCTTTCCCGTTTCACTGACAGAAACCAAAACTCTCGTGCAACATGGTGTACTTAAAGGCTACCACAGGCTGCTTCCAATTTGGTCTTAGAAGTGTTTTTTCCTGAACAAAGAAATTCACTGTCTATAAACCTTTTTTTTCAGATTATTGCAATCTTCTTTGTTAAGCCAAATTCATTAGTTTAAACTTCAGGACTGCCTTATGCCATAAAGCTGGATAACCTTTTTTTTTTGCTTGTTTGGGGGAAGGGAAGAGAGCTGCGTGGCCTTTCACCTTCCAGCTTTACAAGCAAAGCCAAACTTCTGGGCAATCACTGCAAAATGCTTTTTCCCTCCCCCTCTTCCAGTGATGGCTGCAAACAAAGGTCTTCAGGGCTGGCTACTCCAGACTTCAGGACTTTTAAAGGTCTTTACTTGACTGGAGATCAAAGGTTTCTCCTTAAAGAGTTTATCACTCAGACAACTCTGCAGTTAGCATTTCAAACTGCGTTTACAAGTCAAATAATTTAGCAATTTCTTCTAACCATGTGGCCTTATGTGGAGGCTGCTGGATGCCAATTATAGCACCACTATGACATGGAGTGCAGCACTATCTATTGACAAATGTGTGTGCCCTTTCTGCCATTCTTTACTGCAGAAAAAAGAGGTTTCCACACATTCTGAGTGGGTCCCAGACTGCTCAGCTGGGGTTTGAGTTCTCTTCCTGGGATTGTGGATTCCTTCTTTGTCACCTTCAGTACAGCTTTTCAGTTCTCTGTGCCCTGGCAGAAAATGTTTTTTTCCTTGGAAAGCAGAAGAGCTATAAAGATAAGTAACTGAATGGTGACCATTATTATCATTGGTGTACAATGCAGTGGTATGACTAAAATGAGGTCTCAAACATTGTTCAAATGCCCCTGACCATTAACCCTTCTCTTTTCAATGTTGCTATCACAATGTCCAGACACAAGGAAGAAGAGATTGGTGTGCACAGGCCAAGCTAGTGACCAAAATGCTGTTGTCAGCAAACCTGCACCAACAGCTCTACCGTATTAGCTGCTTGAGTCCAGAGCTCTGTTTATTTTCTGTGCTAGGTTAGCATCTTTTATGTTCTGTAGGTCCCCTTGCTGTGCCAGTCACTTTAATCACCTTCCAAAAGTGCAGTGAACAATGATGCTAGCACCCATCTTGGATTCGAATGGCTTTTCCTCTCGCCAGGCGAAGAAATGGAGCCATTGAATTGATTTGGGGATGGTGAAACTTANAACTTTTTTTTTTTTTTTGTAAAAACCGGTTTAAAAAAAAAAAAAAAAAGAAAAAAAAAAAAGAAAAGTGTTTACACATGTTGTACTTTAATTTGAATGTAAAATTATGGCAGCAATATCAGCTGCCCATTAAATTGTCAGAAGAGTAACACATGGGGTTGGTTGAAGGGAAGGTGCCTAGGCTTACAAAAACAATCAGCCTGTTGTAAGCAGAGCTGTGCAAGAAGTATTATATATCCCACATATCCCTTCTTTATGCACCTGGAGGGAAGTTTTGCTCTGCCTGCTGACTGTGGAGGCACAGGGCCTGACTTTGGCTGACAATTGCAGAATAGAAGCATTTTATGATAGCAGAAAGTGAAAAAGTCTGTGGGTTAGGTTTTTCAGACAAAAGGCTGAATGGTTTCTCAGAGCTCCTGTGCAACCAGTAGTAGACACAGTGTTTAGGCAACGTTATTAATGGTAGTTTAGGTGGCTAATTGTTTTCAATTCAAAGTGCATGGAAAGGTAAGGAAAGATGTCAGCATGTTATGAGTAATTTGTGGGGTGTATTTTTTCCAGATGGACATTCTATCTTGTACATGCCAGTTGTGGTGTAGGCTGATATTCAGAGTTATGGGTGACTGAGCGCTCAATAGAAGAATAGCATGCTGTTATTAAACAAATGTTCTACCTGCACCTGTAAGTATGTGAAAGGCTGGTTAAGGATAACTTTTAATTTAAAACATATTAGGTGTACGTTAGGTACAAATACCCACTCTGATTTTATATGACTATGGTATCCACTCAGCATCCTCATAACTCAACTATGTTAAATTCTTAGGAAGTATTTCTGATCATTGGACCCTTTCCCTCACAGAGAGGGTGGTTATTTTCTATATTATTGGAATTTTACAGCTTCTGTTCCCCAGGCTGACAGTTTCTACAAGAAGCCAAGGTTGTTCATACAAACAGATTGAAAAGGAACACAGATGGTGTTTCATCCTTCTCCTGACCAGCTTCTGCATGTTAACCTGTCCTTGCCCAGTGTCTACACTATGCAGAAGGCCTTTGCAGACCAAACTGAAGATAATAATGATTATGATAGGATTGTCTAACACAGGGATGGACCATGCGATGTTACGTACAAAAGCAAGGCATTGTTCAGAAGAAAACCTCATTTGAGTTGATAGCAAAATTCCACTTGAATTTGAAAAACCAGGCTGTATCTAGCCAAAACGTCTTGCAGGACTTCCCTAGCAACCCAATCTTTATGCAGGAGTCCTATAAAGGGACTATCCTTATTTATTTTGTTACTATTTAAAATTTTGTCAAAGCATCTAGGAATCTGTAGCTTGAGGTAGGAGTCTAAAAGAGCATTTTCTGACACATCTTTGTTTTCAGTAACCTACAAGTCTTGATGCCCCTAGATGCATTAATTTTTTGCTAGGTATGTTCAGGATGTCACCCAAAAGAGGGAAAACAGCAGTGATGTTTCCCTTTCATCTAATTGCCTACTAATGGAAGTTGCTGTCCAAGGCATAGGAAATGCGAGTCT
Organism: Pardalotus punctatus; assembly: GCA_013400915.1. Lineage (NCBI taxonomy): Eukaryota > Metazoa > Chordata > Aves > Passeriformes > Pardalotidae > Pardalotus > Pardalotus punctatus. The sequence continues at coordinate 168,250 of VZTX01023809.1, forward strand.
TACCATGGCTGGGTGACATGCTCCACCCCCTTGCTGGGAAAGCATTCCTAACCACAGAGCCTCCAGCAGCATGGTGGAGTGCTCAGCTCCAGGGCAGAAAGTTGGCTTTACCTGGAATTGTGCCAGACCATGATTGCAAATATTCACTCAGGTCTGGTCAGGAAGCAGGGTGCTACCACAGGAGCTGGAGTGCTTGTGGGAAAGTGAGGGACTTGGCTGTACCTTTTACAAAGTTGTGCACCTTTTGAAGGAAGCTTGATTAGGGTGAGGATGAGTTTGATGTCAATTTGGTTACTGTGTTGGTGAGGTGGCTACATGAGTGTGGAGTTGGTGTGCTCAATTCTGCTTTTCACATTGCCTCCTGCAACCTTAGCTCTGTGTAACCCGAACTTTCTAATGATGAGTGTGCTTGATTTCTGAGAGAATACTTCAGAAGATGAAAGTTAAGCTCCTAGGAGTCCTGATTCCAAAGGCTCAGGTTTTACCCTCCATGATTTAGTTCACTTGTTTCTTGGGATGACAATACAGGCCAGTGCACTGGGGAGCATATTCACCTATTGTGGTCCTGGGAATTGTGGTTAAAACTGACAGGAGTGAGGCAGGAAACAGCAACATTGACTTACTGCAGAAATGCTGAGATTTCCTAATGGACTATCGCCTTTTCTGTGCCTGAATGTGAACATTGTCCACTTTATTATCTCTGTCTGGAAAGAGGAATTGGATAAAAGATACTTGTAGACCTGAACCTTTCTGAGTGATTTATCAAGTAGTAGGAGAATTGTGAATATGAGGGTTAAAATCTGGAAAACAGCTGTGTTATGAACTGAATCAATGCAAAATACAAATTCCTTGTTCTTTCATACCCTATTTGGTTTGTTCATTTTATTTCAATGTAGTAAATCGGGATCCAGTTTTGCATTCCTTACTCAAATGCACAATTAATGTAAAAGAATCCCCTTGTCTGAAAACAAGTTGTGAAAGGTCTAAGTTAAAACAGCAGGACCAGGCAGTAAGTCATACACTCCAGAATAATAACTTCTTAACATAATATCATCATGTGCCACAAAAACTAGAAACTAAAATATTCACACTGACCATAAAAATATCTTTCTACACTTCACCACATCCTAAGGTATGTTTTCTTTTGGAAGTAATGTATAATATATTCCTACCATTACTATTACTTGGTGAAGTTGTTCTTGCAAAGTTTAGTGTCTGCTGATGCGAGGTGTGGGGGGAGGAAGTGGAGGCAGAAAGAACTTGTTTCTAAATTCTAATTTTGAGAGAAGCTATATTAATATGTCAATATCTTGCAGGTATTATTTTACAGATACTTTTATTTTGGCAACAGTGTGGTGATTTTTATATCAGAGCTAATAATTTTTATCAAAAGCGATGTATGTTATCAGGGCACTGCTCTAGAAAAGACCTTCTTTGACACTGCTGTTGCAGCTCATTGCTATTTAGTCACAAACCCCATTCTCAAAATATATCAAACTTGGTTGTCAAAGCAGATGTGTTACTCGCTTCCACTATTCTTAAAGGAAAACTCTCCTTGAATGTCCCTTTTCTAATAGTTAAAAACTTATTCAAAATCCAGAAAAAAATTGCTCAGAGCCAGATTATAACTGTTTATTCTTGCACTAATTTGGTTTTAAAATTAATAAAGGTTTTTCCATTTTGAGTATAGAGAACCATTCTAGCAGACTTCACTCTATTGCACCACACAAACCTTTTCATTCTCTTCTCCAGGGTCCTGTCAGTACAGCAAGTTTTCTCTTTAGTCATTCAATTTTGAGCAAAGATGAATTTAAAATATGGGCTAATGTGAACAGTATTCCAGATGAGGCTCGAACAACACCTTCTCCAGTGTTATGAATATTTGCCTATTTCCACTGGAAGTGCCTCACCTCATATATTCCAGGATCATTTTTGGCTTTTCACAGCCATATCATGTTGGCAACTCAGTCTTTCCATGGTCAGGTAATAACTCCTGACCTTTTATTTTTCCTTCAGTTGTTTCCAGCTGATGAGAATTATTAGTCTCATTTTAGTCTAGTATTAATTCTTGCTCTTAGTTGCTAGACATTTACTTTTCATCCCACTAGCACACTCCTGAGTGCCCCTCTCTTTGGGACACTACTGTCCTCTCGACTCTTGGCTGCCTTATGAAATGAGAAGGTCACAAAAGTGATCACTGAGAAATTACAGTAGCAATGTGTCACCTAACCACCTCTGACCAAATATTGCTCCTTTTAGAACCTCTCCCCTAGCAAAACCCTCATCCACCTCACAACTAGCAATTCCCACCTTCTCTGCCTTTACTAGCAACACTTATGAAAGATAGCACCAAGTGCTCCACTGCAGGTTTTTTGTGTACCCAGAAATTCTGTAATTTCTTCAAAACAAACCATCATGAAATGCCTCACCCAGTCTGATACATTTACTATGAATTCTCAGTGGTAGAACTGAGCTTCATATGGCAGTTCTGTACAACATCCTATGAAACAATCCTTAACTTGTCAGGAAAAATTCAAAATGTATGCATTTCAAATATGGATGATGGTATTGTTAACAGCTGCAGCTTTGTGATACTTCAGTGCAATATTCAATAGCTAATTCCTCCCATAACAGAGCAGATAGAATGCAGAAGAAGCAGGATACTGCTTTTAAAATGCTCGTCTGGCTTGCTTTTTTTGGCTTTTTGTTTCTCCATTGAGAATCAATTCTTGAGATTAAATTTTCAAAGATGATGAAAAACATTTTTGGGACTACAGTTGTGCAAAAAATCATCTTTATTTATTGATTGATTAAGTCTTTATAATACAGACCTGGTGCAGCTGGTCTGTCCTAATATAAAAACATGATTCAAGAAATATTAATACTCTCCTAATTATGTAGACATGATGTATAAACTAATACCTTCATGTATAAACTAATGCCTTCATTTTTGAATCTTTTTATGTCTTTACAGTCTTTTGAGATCTAGATCTTTGTGAAGCACAATGGAATTGAGAATGAAAAAGAGGAATTTTCTGTGTTTCTGGTATGGACAACTTTGAACTAATAATTACCTATATAAAGCTATTTATATACTATTAGAAAAAGAAATTTAAAGTAGAGAGGCTTCAAAAGGTTTTCATACTTGGACTTGCTTGTAAAATACCTTCTGTAATTTGTATATTAGCCATTCTTTTAATAGTGGAAAAGGTTTATAATTCTTCAGATACAAGTTCCTAGTTCTTGTTTGTTCCTATATATTTTTTAATCAATGACTTATCATTAATAATTTTTTGGAACAGGAAACAAGCAGGTGGTTTGGACTCATATTTGATCAGATGACAAATACATGTAGTAAGGCGCCAAAATCTTTCCTTTACAAAATGGAAAGAACCCGTAATAAATAAGCTTTTTCTCCTCCTCAAAAAACCTACCAACCAACCAACTTAAAAAAAAAACAAACCACAAAAAAACCCAAACAAGCAAAAAACCCCCAACTTCACATTTATAACTCCTGAAATCCAGCAGAAATTTATAAGAAGGCAAACATTTTTGCAGATGACTTCAGACTCAGACACCTGGTTTTGAACCGCAGAACCACCTGTGCAGCGTCACACGCGAGAGGAAGGAAGTGCAGCGCACAAGGTAAAAGTACAGGGCGAGGCGCTGGGATGTGTCCCCTAGGTCAAACCAGAAGCTGTTTGCAAATGACCCTTCCGAGGCAGGGTATGACTTCCCAAGACTGGAGCTCTCTACAAAGGGATGCATAAATAGCAGTTGTTCACAGCAAGGGTTATACTATATGGCTATTAGGGTGAATAGAGGCAGCTCACTTCTCGCCAATGACAGGAAATAAGGTCAAGCAAAGATAACAGGTCTTTGAATTAGAGGTTTTCAAAATATTAGTCTAACGCCTTTAGTATGGAGTTGAATGAGTGGCTCTCTTTAAAACACCCTGGTCTGAAACTCAGGGACATTTGAAACCAAGCGTATGAAACGGCAGTCATGAGGTTTTATACCTCCCTGACCCAGCTTCACTTTCTCCAGGAGGCAGTATATTTAATAACATAGCCAATCTGAATGTGAATAATTAAAGAAGGCAGCTGGGGGCTTTTGAGGATGTTTTGTTCAATCTGCACGTTCTCTCTGAAAAGAAGAGAGGTATGTAGGTATGTCAGTGCTGTAATAGCACTGCTGAATATCTGACTTACTTGAGAAAATAAATGGTTGTATAACAGCATTTTGTTTACTATTAATCTTTAATACCTGTATGTGCTGCAGGAATAGTCACCTTTTTTCATAATTCCTTAATGGATTAATCAGTAATCAATTTCCAGAGTGACCAAAGTCTTAGCTTTCTTCTTAGGCATTTGACAGAGGAAAATGGATCTTTTCTTGTTGCATGTACCTGAAAGTGACTCATAAATGATGATCCAAAACAAGGCATTACCATGTTTTACAATGCAAGAATTTAATATCAAAATTTTTTAAAGGAATAATTTTCCAGTGACTTCTAGAAGCTCAGTCTGGGCTACTGTCTCCTTATCCCTTCAAATATTACAAAGTATTTTTTCCTGTAAGCCATTTCAAAATGTAAAACAACTGGAACTGTGATAGATATATGAAATTAAATCACAGATAAAAAACTTAGGATAATTTAAACTCTTATGTATATATATCATGTTCAGCAATGACACAATAAATGAACCTGTATAAACTTGTTCCATAATGGGATGAGTTCAGTAGAGTGGATTCAAAATTAGTGGATCTGCCTGCAACAGTGAGGATATGGGCAAAATATGAAAAAAATTGAGTAGTTTTTTTTGGCAGCGCCTCTAGTAAAATACTACATCCTATTAATTTTGTATTGATATTTTGTAGTCAAATTCAGAAATTAAAAGACAGNTAGTTTTTTTTGGCAGCGCCTCTAGTAAAATACTACATCATATTAATTTTGTATTGATATTTTGTAGTCAAATTCAGAAATTAAAAGACAGTTAAATGCCAAATTACTTCTTGCAGATATACAGCTATAACAGTTTTTGTCTCTACTGTGTGCGTATTTCCTGTGTTTAGCAGGTATGCAATTTGATTTTTCACATGTGTTATTCTTTTAATAAAATACAAACCACTGCTAGCTAAGTAATTTCTGAATAGTTAGTAAGTTCATGTGGCATGAACTTTACTCCATATTTTGTTCTAATTTGTGTACACATTTGTTTTTCAAGTCAAATGTAAAAGGAACAATGGGAAAGATAATTAAAAAAAAAATAGTCTTGTCTGTCATTCTAGCAAGAAAGGGAAAAACCCCTTGATGGTCACTAAAGTGTTACCTGGGCTAAAAAAAAAGGTTAAACATCTTTTCTTATTATCCCTTAATCATAGGCAATTTCATTGATGCAGGGGTTTCACACCTTTCATAAGGATGCCAAAATGACCCATTTAAGCAGATCAGCTGTAAGGCAAGGGAAGAAAAAATTTCTCATATTTCTGTTCCTTTTGTAATGCTGCAGCTCCTCCTTTTAAATGACAGAAAGCTTATTTCCACTTGCGGTTTTACATTTAAGTGAAAAATCTTTCTCCTTTTATATTGTATGCTTTGTTCAGTAATAAAATGCTGGTGATGTTAATTCGATGGATGAAGATTGTTAAATCAGCAAAGTATTTGTTTCTGGTAAAATGTGCTGTTTAGGCAGAAAAAACCATGGAACATTAGAATATATTTAATAAAAATAATGATTATAGGTACATTTCATTCCTACATGACATTCTTCAGTTTATTGAGAGTTTTACAATCAATAATGAGAGCTGTAGTAAGGAAAAAATGCTAGAAATGATTATATTTCAGCTACTTTTTAAAGATTGCTGTTTTGAAACCATAATAAGACAAGGTTGAGGAAGAGGTAGAGGGACAGAGAAATACCTTTTTGTAATTCAAAGTCTGGCTTCTTTACACAAATATTAGTTATTGGTGGTTTTTTACAGTTCTTGTGCTATTTACAATAATTTTAGAAATAATGTTTGCTCTCTCATTTTTTCCCCCCATTCTAATTTCACTTGTTTTGAATAAAGGATTTATTGCATTTTCCTTTAAACAGTGTGCAGAGTAGAATTAGCTTGACAATATATTCTAGTTCTTTGTGGTTTATATATATATGTATATATATTTAAGTATATATGCAAGATTATCTGTCTCATGTTAGGTTTTTCCCTACTCTTCATTAATTTAATGACTGTGTGTTTCTACCATAAATTCTGTGAGCTCCCTGGGTAGTGCCAATCTGTGAGTGATATTTGGTTTTCTTTCTTCCTTGGGTCTTTAACTTTTATTTAAAAACATTTAAGAAATGGTGCCACATGCCCTTGTATTTGTCCCCCTGAATTATTCCTCACTTGCCTTTTTACCCAAAGTTCACTGACTCTGCTCACTCTTTTATTCATTCATTATTCCACAAAGGGTGGCATTTTTCCAGGGTTTGAATAATTTTTTTTTTTTTGTAACTGTTTAAAGTTGAATATTTTCAAGGCTCTTGAGAGGTTTGTGACTCCTCCACATTGGAGATGCATTAATTCAGTGAGCACGGCTGTGTTTCTGGGTGGTGACTACCCAGACCTCAATCGTCCTTTCGCAGTTTTCAGTCCCAAACGAAGAAGTTTCCTGAGCAGCACAGTTTGGGATGGATGTTGAGATTGGTCTGTCCTGTGTAGAGCCAGAGTGAGTGCAATACCTCAGTACTGCAGTCCCAGTGCATTTTCTTTATGTTTTCTTTAATGAGGAAAGTAATTGTCGTTATTCCTGTTTCACATATGGGTCAGCATGCTTCAGTTTATGACTGCCTGCATACTTCAACACAGATTTTCAACTCCTCAACTCATGTCCTAACTGCTGGAATTTTAGTATGGTTACTGCACTTTATGTGTGGTTTCTAACTCAACCTTTTAAAGGAAATCTCCTAAGAACATAGGATCCCACATAATCTGAAATTCCTGAGTTTTTGAATGAAAAATGTTTATGCATCATTGTACAAATTTGATTACAAACTTGAGTCCCTCTGCTTTGTCATGTTTTCTGTCTATACAGGTGAAGGGATTTTTTCCTCTGGCTTTACCTGTAAGGACTTTCTCTGTCTATTGCAGCAACATTCCAAAACATTAATATTGTATCTGCGGTGCCTGCTGAGCGTTTTGACACTTACCCTGGGAGGGGCACACATGTTAGTAATGATATCTCCAGCTGCTGCTAAATAAATCATAATGCCATCTCAAAAACATTGACAAAATAGAACCAGATTCCATATTGAAAGCTGGCCAATCTTTCATATGAATGTCTTTCGCAGAAATTCCTGGGCACCTGTTATAAGACTTAGTCTTCACTTTTAATTAAAAGATATCCATAAGTATTTTTATTAAATACCTAAGCACACATGGTCATCTCTTTTTATCTTTTGTTTCTTTTCCACAGAGTGTAAAATCATCTGCCAAGCATTGTCCTCTGTGCAAAGTTTGCGGTTTGAGGGTCGTGTTGAAATGGGGAACCAGAAAGATGAAAACGTGGAGGTACAACTATGACACTAAGTTTGTATATCCAATACATAAAATGCAGGCACTTCTCTTTTATTTGTCTTGTGCTGCACTCTAGAAATGGGAACATAATCATAGAATCATTTCCTGCTGGAGAAGCATGAGTATGTTAGAGAATAAGTATTACCCGTATCCTAATAATAACAAATGAAAACATACATGGGATAGGATTTTAAAATAACTCAATGGTACTCCTATATTTTTTGTGTATAGGTACCCAAATGAAATCAAATTGATCAACATTGAGGGTTGCTTTTTTATTTTCCTTTGTTATTTTTCTAGTTTTCTGTTCTATGGTGAATGGATAGGATTCTGCCTTACTGTTTAGGTCTTTCTTGTAATGTTCTTTGCACTTCGTCATCTTTTGTTCTGACTTTTGTTTTCCCTGAGGCAAACTGCACAGTTACCAAAAAAATTCACAAAATTTACCACCAGCCAGGAGCATTCAAATTTACCGGTAAGACTTAAGAGAAAGTCTTCATGTTCCTTTAGTGCTTTGCTTTCATGGGGGCTAAGAAATCCTTTTTAATAGTCTCTGTCACAAATATGACTGTGAGACAATTTCCCCCTGTGTACCTGTAAGCTCTGCAGAGCACAGTCTGCTTTCAAGGCAGGTTTTCAGGTACTCATGTCTTTTAATGCTGCTGTGTGCTGTCCTTTCAAAACCGTTTTTTCCCCTATTGTTTTACCCTAATACCATAACATAAGAGTAATGGTAGTTGTCTTAAGATGAAGTAAATGAGACTCCTAGGTGCAGGCTATGGAGAGAAGCATACACAGGCCAAGGAATGTCCTAAAACCCCTGGCAGCTCTGCACAGTGGGGAAAGTAGAGAATATGATCAGAGGGAACAAATCCTGTTAATATTAACCCACTGTTTTCAGTGCATAAGGTTACTGTCATGCTGAAATTCTGTGTCAGACAAGAGCTATTATGGGCAAGCTTAACAACAAGAACTGGTGGAAATTTATTTGTGTACGTTCTGGTAGAAGTCACCAGCCAGCTGTGGTTAGTATGAGCATCAGTTTGAAATAATTTCAATATATAACACCACTTGTGTGCACAAGCAAGAAATACCACCAAGAATCTTACACTGGGGTGGTGTACCACACATATATCAATTTAAGCTCTGTAGAAAACCTTGCCAAATCAGCAGGCCCTGCATGCCTTTTGTTTAACTTGCTGTATGTATTGCTTAACACCTTTAAGAAACTGTTAAAACACTGTTAATGCAAAGAGAATCCCTGACACTGTGTGCCAAGTTTAAAGTTAGCATGGTTTACAGACTATTCCCATGCCCACAGAGGTAGAAATTCTGCCCAAGGCCATAGGAAGGGTGTAGCCTAGTTTGGAGTGACTTAATATGAGGAAGGATGTGATGTAATTACTGGATACTAGAAAGTAATAAAGCATTTTAGATTAAAGGTGGAACTTAGAAGTTTTTATTTTCTAGTTTAAATGTATGCAAAGGAATGACAAGAAGTTAGGTTTTTTTGGGTTTGATTTTCTGGTTTGTTCCCTCATTCTTGCTTTTTAAGCCATTTTGCTTTGTTAATATTGCATAATAACCATCTATATTTTAGAGGCATATTCCGTTCATTAGTCTCTTTTTTTTCAGCGAAGTACTCAATAGCCAACAGTTTAATTGTAAGCTCATTTAAAACACATTGATAGTGTAAAAGAAAATGAATCTAGAGTTAAAATTTAATGGATAAACTGCTGAGACTATTAAAACTGTTCCATATAATATATAAAAAAGAGGAGTAAAAACAGTCTGAGATATTGTCATACACAAAGTATGCAAAACATCTCATCTGCTTTCTGGCATTAACCCAGCTGAGACCTAGCTACCATGTAAAAAACAGATTAAACTAACATCCATCAAGGTGAAAGATAATTATTGCTTGTGTCAGACAACACCTGTTTTTGCAGCATTCCTCAACTGAGTTAAACTAGAGACATGCTGAAGTTTTCCACTGAATTTTACATTTGACAGTTGCCTGAAGCAATTGTGTCTATGAAACACCTTCACCTCTTCCTTTGTTTACTTTTTGGATAGACTAAAAATGTGAAAATACTCAACAGAAAATTTCAAAAATTAAGCAGAATATTCAGCAAGAAAATATGTAAAGATTTTGATGGATGTTTGTTGAAAAGTGTTACAATAGTCTTTTGTGAGGTCTACATAGAGATCAGCTGAAAACATTCATTTGGTAATGAATTCTGCTTACATTACTCAAGTGAGTAATCCCTTACTTCAGTGGAATTTTGCAAAAGTTCAAGTAGCAGTTCCTAGATAATGCCATAATGTAGTCCTGCTATCTTTAAGAAACACTGCATGGGTTGTAAGGCAAGATGTTCATCCTACTGCAGAAAGTAATCTGCATTTCAGGCACTAATTTCACAACAAAGCTCTGTTTCAGTTGTGCCAAGACAGCTTAGAACCTATGGATCAAAGTGGATTCTTTTACATGAAAAACGATGATACATATGAACAGTATAGCTTTCACAGGTCAGTTCACAGAGGGATTTGGATTTTTTTTCTGGATTTTTTTTGCCTTTTTGAGAGATGTAGGATAAAGTTCGATTTTGCAACTGTCTTTTGAAATAGACCTCTTAAAATAGAACTTATTTTTCCACTATATAGAAAAAAACATTGAAAGCTCTGTGTCGTGAACTACTCTGCAAGGTACAATCTAACTTGATCAGGTTAAATACTAAATACTAAGAGGTTCAATCTAGGGTTCAGACAGGGTGTTTTCATCAATTGAGGCGGGGTATGGGTGATATTTGATGGAAAGGCCAGGTGGATGATTATGTTAAACAGTAGCCCCTAAATTAATTTGATTGGAGTATGAATACGAAAGTGTGCAAGTCATGGAGCACCAATCATCCCATTAAAAGCAAAACCGCCAGCTCAGGGTAAACTATGATAAACTGTGTTCAAAAGGTAAAGAAAACCCCTCTGCAAAAAATGTGCTTCCCAAGAGAGAAACACAGAGGTCCATAGAAGAGAATGAGCTGAGGTCACAGATGTGATGTTTATTGGGGCAATAGATCCAGAGGCAGCACAGCATGGCTCATTGCAAAAGGAGGCAGCAGTTAACAGTGTTTGCTACTAGCTGCTTTTAATGACAGTTTCTAAAGATTGCACACGGATTTGAAAGCAAACATGATCAGATGGAGAAATGGGAAACAGATAAAATATATAAGCCAAAGGCCCTAAAAGAAAAGCTACTGCTACAGTAAGTTAGGGCAGGCAGTTGTATCAGTACAGATAAAAGATGCAAGATCATCTTGTGGGAAATCTTTGCTGAATGATCAGGCAGAGAAACTATTTGCACTACCTCATCTATTCTTAAGAATTTTATCTGAAAGCATATCAGAGCAGTATGGTCACAGCAATGGCAGCTTTTGCACCATAAATAGAGGGTTTGAAGAGACTCTTGTAGTAACTTTGCCATTGAAATCTCATTTGGAGGGCAGGCCCTCATCAGCAGAATATGTCTTTAAGAGAGTAACCATACTCCTGAGAGAATTAAGAAAGTGGAAAACAGAACAAAGTCAGTAGAGGAGACCACAAATGGGCTAAAGTCAATGGTCATCTCACCAGAAACTTAGTTACCTGTAAAGATCCCTGAGTTTTTATTAAGATTGTTATGCAAGATCTGTATTAGGTACTGACAGAAGAAGGACAGTTAGCGACAAAAAAACACGAACATTAAATAAGAAGGACGCTCTGCAAATATCATGCTCTTAGAGTGGATGTCAGGATGACAAGAAAATATTTCATAATACTTTAGCAACATCACCACATTAATTTTCTAAAAACTTCAGAAGAACAATGGATGGACAGAAACCCAAAAGTAACTTGACAGTAAAGTAACCAGAGGCAGGAGTTAAGAGTATGCAAACAGTAGGATTGTGTCTGTGGAAAGTGTTTTAGAGATGATGCCTCAATAGAGGATGAGGTCAGTGAAGAAAGCTGTCAATTATTTGAGCTGGAAATCTACGTTGCTGTGAACTGTATTAACAATACAGCTGGTACTGATTACATAAAAGCACCACAGGAAATACCAGAAGGAGTAGATAAAAAAATGTCCTTTGGTTTAAGTGTATGAAAAAGACATCTTTGTAGTTATGGTGGTAACTGTGGATGGTTATAGTGCATTCCTTTACATCTCTCTTAATCTATTGATCCTGTGCTTTAGAATAATTGACTTAGAGCATGATTCAGTTACATCAAACCAAACTGAATAAAAAGTGTAATTGGTGATTAGGGAAGTGCAATGAGATCAGTGGGAGGAACCAAATAATTAGCTTCCACACAATGTTTTTCAGAGTTTTATATTTCAGACAAATCTGAGCAGAGACCTAACACATATTCTTTCAAATCCTAGCCATAAAAAACATTGTTATGGTTATAAAACATAACAGTCTTTGCCCTGGAGTTTATAGCCTTGAACTATTTCAGTGCCAAGTCTGTATTTCTACCTGTGTCAACATTTTAACTTCTACTACTGCATGAAATATTTCAAAACTGGTAGAGAAGAAACAAATGCCCAGGGCAGCATGTAATCTGAAGAACAAATCATTTGGATTAGCTGCCAAAGAGACAGTCACAGCTGGAGTCTGGTCCAAGGAACTGGTTTACAGACCACGTGCACCAGCTGAGTTCCATGTAATAAACCCTCACCCATTTGTCTGCACAACACCACATGCTCGAATTAGTACCAGTGGTGACCATGGTGCTGTATTTAATTTACAGATTTTTCCCAATCTGTGACCTTCAGTTGCCTACACAGCTAACACCTTTGAAACTCTCACCCCCTCACATCAGTTTCTAACACATCTTTTTGTCTAGTGTTCACAAATTCTGTTCTTCCCCATGAATTTCTGCTCAGAAAGATAGCTAAAATGCTGTTTTCCTAGACTGTTATTTCATTCACCTGTCTCACAATCGCTCTCTCCACAGTCTAAGTCAGCAGAAGTGGTTAGTCTTTTAGGAGTTTCATAGCTTATATAATCTTCTCATTCAGCATCTAAAGATTGACTCCTATTTTTAACCTGTTAATGATGCCAGTGTCTATTTTCCACTTGTTACATTTTCAAAAGAGCACTGGAGTGCTTTCATCCATATATTGGCAGAAGCTCCATTGAGAACTTCTAAAGAAATACAACCTATTTATCTTCATTGCCCTTAGATACAATGCCTACAAAAAAATTGCCAACAACAGACTGCTGGGGTCCTGAGATGCCTGCTCCTCAAGCTGATGAGTATTGTTCTGGTGTTCTTTTGTAAAGCTCTGTTATAATTTGTGCTCTTTTATTTAATGGTATAGCTCTTTGGGGCAGGGACTCAGGAACTTTTTCTGCTTTGCATTTATGCAGGATTGCTAGGGCCTGCAGCCGTGCCAACAGAAGAACAATTAATAACACTTGTACAAAACTTGGACACACAGCAGCCCATAAATGGAAATAGTAACTTTTGCATGATCTACTGGCTATCTTGAAGTGCCTTGTATACCCACCCTTTCTTTAGCATCAAGCAGGGAGATTCTGTTTGATTAAAGATGTTGTGTCTAAACACAGACTTTTAAAAAGCCTGTGGCATTTGCTGCATAATTCCAAATACTGTACTCGGCATGCATTAGTTACTTTTCTTCTGGTTACTCCAGAATTAATAAAACTGGTCCCAGCCAATTTCAGTGGCACTCTTTGCTTCTAACTTTCTCCATCCAAATCTCTTAAAAATGTGTGAACCAACACAGCAGTCTGACAAACCATTTTAGGAGCTGATTTGATTGATGCTTCTGTAATAGGTTGCCAGTACAAGTCCTACAACAAATTAGAAAGAAATGGGAGAGCAGAGGCACACACAGGGTCTACAGAGCAAGGGTCAGCTTCCTAAGTCTCACAGAGTGTTCAGTGTTTTAGTGGGGGAATGGGTTTGATATACTGTTCTGAACTTCCCAGAAGAAAGACATGGGGATCTGAGGAATTAAACACATATTGGTCATCCACACCTGTCACTGTGAAGGTAACAGCAGCCTCAGGGGTGCTGCAACAAAATCTTTCCTATCTGTTATCATTCCAGATGCCAGAGCTAACTTTCTCTCTGGGTCACAAAATGGATGCCAACAACCACACCTGTGGTTCGGAGAGGGGCAGGAAGCAACAAAATCACTCCCATATATTTGAGATGAAAAGAAATTGTCCTTGTTGCATGGCAAAAGGCTCATCTGGAAAGCCATGCCCAGCAAGGCTCACTTAGCAGAGCCACCGGCAGCAGCTCGAAAACCGTGGGGTAAATCTGTGACGGCACAATTGCAGGGTGTGCGTGCTGCTCCTGGGGTCCAGGCTTGGTAGGGTTTGTGGCTCGTGACAGGGAATGCTTGGGGAGTTCAACTGTCGGGCAGGGCAATGGAGAAACTCAACTTTATCCCTTGGAAAGTTCAGAAAGTTAATTCATAGAGCATCTGGGGTGTGAATTTAGATGCTTCATGGAGAATATATAGAATTAATCAAGTGATGATTCAGGTGATTATTTTTCCGATCTCTGGTTACAATATAATGAGTGGTGCGTACAAAATTGTTGTTTTAGGTCACATCCCTGTAAGGGATTTCAGCTCCGTGTTGCCCTTCATCCGTGACTCACTGTCAGCTACTTCCCATATTTTAGGACATTGTGGAGCGCAGGTGGGTTCCGGAAAAGAAAACAAGTGAATAATAATGAAAAGAATCCTCAGCCATCACCCTGCTTATGAGGGGCGGCTGGCTTCAGGCGCAGGTGGCACAGTCCTTTCCAGGTGACGCTGCTCGGGCCTCGCCCGCGGCGGCCGGAGCGGGTCCGGGGCTGGCGGTGTTGTCCCGTGCCGTGCCGTGCCGTGCCGTGCCGTGCCGTGCCGTGCCCGCCGAGGGGCTCGTTTCGGCGCTGCCCTGCCCCGCTGCTGCTGAGCCGCTGCCGTCCCTCGCCAAAGCCTGGCGGGTTTGGTGCCTCCGCCAGCGCCGTGAGAAGCCGGGACCGTGACCCGCAGGTACCTCAGGGCATCCCTGCGTTCGCTGCTTGGGACGCAGCGGGTCGGCTTCGGGAGCCAGCTGAGGCGCTTCCTTGTGGCTGTCTGCCTCTGTGTAAGCTGCTGACTGCCTGGCCAGGAGCGGAGCGGGACTCCGAGGGTAACGCGTGCGGGATTTACGGGAAAAGGGAACCGGGAACGGCGGCCCGGGCCGGCCGCGGGTGCGGGGACGGAAACGCCCGGCTGGGGCTGCGCCTTCCCCGCAGTCCCGGTGGGACCCGGCAGAGCCTGCCCGGCTTCCCCACTCTTCTCTCAATTTTTTTTTTTTTCTTTTTTTTAATGCAGAGAGATAGGTATTTCCTTTCCTCATTCCTGCTGAATCCTCAGCTCGTGGGTGAATAGGAAAAAAAAAAAAGAGCAGATATCTTGGATGTAAAACTTGCCAGCAAATGAAGTGGAAGGGCTAGAAAAAGAGCTGTATAAGTAGGCTTTGGAGTTAAATGGTAAGTTTGGACGACTTAGAAAAGAAAGCTAGTAATGCAAACTGTCATCAAATTGCTTTAGAATTTTCTAAATCTTGAATCTATCTTCCTGTCATGGTTCAGCTGAATCAAAACATACAACTGTATTAGTGAGCTGCAGCAGAGAGGTGATATTAACTGTAATATTGTTAGTGATTGCCACAGCTGCTCTCTGTAAGTAATCTCTGGGTTGCTTTTCCTCATTCTTTGAGATGGAAGGAATGAGTGACTCCAGCCTTACAGGCTGGTGAAATACAGGGCTTTGTGTGGTATGATTATTTTCACAGGGAATTCATACAGGACTAAACAGTTGTAGGAGTTTATCACTCTTCTTTGGATATTGTGAGGCTTGTTTGAACCGTATGCAATAAGCATTTCTAATGTGGTCAGAAATCTTTGTCATTCATATGCACCAGTGAGTTATGAAACTGCTTGTGAACTTGAAGTACAGAACACCTTGTAGGGGTTTTAGTAGTTTTAAAAGCCTCAAAATATTTTCCAGGTTTTGTTGGTTGATAGGTCTAAAACTGATAAAGCATGAGTTGAGACTGCTGTAGAATTTCTAATAACAGTAAGAAGAGACAGTAGTAGTCATGTGCATGCAGGCCAAGATTTAGGAAGAGGATCAGCACAGGAATCTTAAATGCACTGTGTTTTCCTAGTTTTACAAAGGCTTTTGCTGGTATATATCAGGAATGAGGGTATCAAGCTTTTTCCTTTTGGGAAAAAAAAGTATCTCTACTTCTTCATAATACAAAGAATACAACCTAAACATCAAAATGAAATAGCAGTGCAAGGAGCCAAGTGAAGTCATGTGTGCAGAGTTGTTTTTTTTCTTTAACTAACTTTATCTGTGAACTCCCAGCCCTGGAGCCTATTTGAAATAAGATAGGAAGCTTCAGTCTTGTCACAAATGCAGCTACAACTTGTCCTGGGGAAGCCTTCGTAATGGGGTCAGGTAAAGTTCAATGAACTACCAAACCAGCACTATTTCAGAAATGCTAAGGTGCTCTTTCCACTGATCGCTCCACTCTCTCTGCCTGTTATTAAACTGGTAGTTTTTACAACATCAATAAAGAACTTTCCTACCCAATTGCCCCAGACAAAGGCCTGAAAGCTAGGTTTAAACTATGAAAACTTTGTGTTAGGTTCATTTAGATTGTTTTGCTGTGTCAAATACTCACTTGAGTTCAAAAGTTCAGATGAACCATGAACTTTGTCATTTCACAGCAGGCAGTTCTACAAATATAATCTGAAAGTGAAAAAACATGGTATATTTAAGGTGCGTTTGTTGCTCTGTGTGGAATATACTTGGAGTTCCGCATTTGCAAAGTTCTGCTCAACTTAAAAAAACCTTTTAACAATTTAAAAGACAAAAACCCTTAAACACAATTAAGCCAAATAATTCCTTGATCCCTGACCTTTTAGGCTTTCAAACCAACACATATTCAGTGACTAATCATTACTGCACAAACTAAACCCAGCTAATCTTCTTAATAAATTGTGAAGTCTTGTATGTCTCATGGTTTCAGTGATGGCTTTTCTCCCTGTCTGGAACATTGCAGAATATCAAAACAAATGGGTCATGGCTTTATGTATTTGTTTAAACTTTGAATCTATGTCATCTCATGATATAGTCTTGAGTCGAGAAGGCTTTACAAGCCTATGTGAAGTATAAGACTGGAAGGAATGAAAAAACAGTCAATGCAATTTTCACCCACTTGCTAGAAAATAAAAATGTGTGGGCAAAACCAGTTTGTGCAAAGCTATTTTTTAAATGTGGAAACCTACCAGAAACTGAAGAGCCTGTAATAGATTCAGCTACTTTTCCATGAAAAAAAATTCCTTATGCATACTCTTCTTCCTCCTAGTAAGCCTGGAGTCTCAATCTATCGGGAAGGAGCAGCTTTTTTATTCTGGACTTAAATTTGGAATAGTAAGTAACTTTAGGCTATTGTCCCTGACTGTTCATAAATCGTAATTCAAGGCTCTTCATAATTGCTACATCTGTAAAAAACAAAACAAAAAAACAAAAAAACCACACCCAACAAAAAAACCAACCAAAAAACTTCCAAACCCAACATGACATTATTTGAAATCTATTTTTCAGTATCACGTGTATTTTATGATTTTTACATTACAATAGTTTTGAATTTTTACACTTTTCTTGATGCTTCATAAGAGCTGAGACCTCTTATGGGAGGGCATATAGTTTGATTCTAACACTCTAGGAGCTTCTCATTTAAGGAAAACAAAATAATTACAGATTCTTGATAAAATTTGGTCTCAAGCTTTTGGCAGAAGGAGTAACTTAATTGTTTGAAATAATTTGTTGGTATCCTTGCATTACTCAGCAAAGAACAGACATGACAATGGAGAAGAACTCAGCAATCATGTTCTTCATGAATGGCAAAGACAGGAGAGTGAGGAGATGTCACTTTTACTGGACCTCTGCAAGAGTTCCCAAGCTGTGCTGCTAAGCCCATACTTGCAGCTGAGATTATGATGCAGGTTGTGATTACTGCTAGGATCACTGCCCTATCTCCTTCCTCCTTCTGAAGGCTTGTGTCTCCTAAATGGAAAAATGCACATTGCAGGTGAGTGCAGCATGTGTCTTGTCTGACAGGTGCCAGTGGTGGTTTATCTTGGGCAGCTCTGCTGCAGCACCTTGGCCAAGCACAGCAATTCCGGGGATTGGTGACCCTCGCCTCCTGCCTGGGTGAGCTCTGCTGCAGCAGCCATGAGCGCTCTTCCCGCTTGCAGGCTGCTGTGGAAAAAGCCAGGGAAGCAAAAGTAGAACTTCCAGAATACAAGCCATGCATTGCAGGGGCAATAGCTTCCTACTAGTGCTGGCAGGAAGCTTTATATAATGCATCAGTGGTTTTCAGCATGAGCCACAAACCTACTCAGAAGTTTTGATTATGACCTAATTTATATGTATGCATGTAAGTCTTTCCTCAGTCCCCTTATGCTGGGTAAAAATCACAGAGCAGTACAATAAACTTTCAGAATTTTAGGTCTAGGTGAGGAAGACTGTCTTCTGAGAGCTCTCCTGTCCTGTCTTCCAGCATTTCTGGAGGTGGGTTGGTGATAGGGGACATCACATCTGGGCAGCCTTCCCGAGCGTGGTCAGCAAGTGACCTGAGAAACTGCGATACAGACTGGCTGTGGAGATGGCTTTAAGCCAACTGAGCATTCTGTCATTTCTGTGAGAGCTCTCTGTAGAGGAGGTACAGCAGATGGACAGCCTTCTTAAACTGCTGCGTAACTTGTGAGCTGAAGAGAGTTTTGGGGGATGGTGGTGGTTGTTATTTGGTTGGTTGGTTTGTTTTTGCAAGGTGCAGTTTAGACCAGAGTCCTCTGTAAGTTTCTAACTAAAGACAGAGTTAACTAATGATGGGGTGGCCCTTCATTGCTCCCCATTGTTGGGGCCGGTATAGCAGTTGAAGAGCTAGGAAGGATAGGTTACTTTTATTCTATTCTGGACATAACTGTGTTTAAAATCACTGTCTTTCTTTTTGCATTTGGGAACATGACTTTTACTGAAAAATATTCTATTGAAACCAGGTTGCAACACTAATAATGTTAATTCAACACCATACTTTACAATGTATTGTCTCTTTTATTCAACTTCATTGAGATAATAGAACAATATTTATCTACTTATAGATATCTCTTGCACAAACAGATGTTCAGGATCTAATTCATTGTGGTAGGTTCTATCAGGTGAAGGATAAATAGGGTTCCTGTTTCTATCACCAGTTCTCCTGAATGTGTAGCAATTGCTATACAGTACATTTAATGTATTTTAGAGTTGGACTGAGAAAATAAAAATATTTTTTAAAAAGTGCACCTCACTTTTTTTTCTGATGTTTCTTCCTCTAGGTCATCTCAGTTCTGTGTGGGTATGAACAGCAAAAAAAATGATAGTCACAGAGATTAATTACTAAAGCTATGTGAAAAAGGTCAGACTCGTCTAGTACGATTCATAAATTAGGCTGCATTCATCTCACTTTGTTTTGACTGAAGTAGAATAATAGTGGTGATAAATGCAATACATTTTTCTATTCAGACTGCTCTTAATTGGGGAGATCAAATTATTTAGTGAATGGAAATAAGTCCAGGATGGGAGAAAGATGGGAATAAGGACTGTATTGTTCATTAAAGCTTGGATTACTAGGTTTTCTACTTAATTATAATTTGTTGTTTGTTTTAACAAATAGGACTTTTACTAACATTTGCTATTAGTTATAATTGTATCAATAACTTTATTTAGGTTACTCCTGATCAGCACAGGAAGCAAGCATATTGCCTTCTTTGGGAATGCTGAAATTCTGGGGTTTGTTGGTTTAAGCACGTAAAATGGTGTCAGTTTTTCTCAAGCTTCTTGAGACTTCAAATGTTGACTTGAAAACCTGAAACGAAAAGTTGATTTCTGATACTAACCTCTTACTGGTGCTTTTGCACATATTTCAGAAAGAATTTTCAGTGGTATTTTATCCTTTTGGCTCTGCTTGCAAGTTAAGTAATATTGAAAAACCATTAAGGTGGTTTCAGAAACTTTCTGTTTAGACTTGACATAAAAATATTTAAAATATTTTTGGATGACAATGATGGAAAATTTGTACATTTTTTCCCAGAGTGGTTGAACAATTACTAATTCAGCAGTTCCCAGTCTTATCTATACAATGCAGTAGAGGCTTTGAACTTCTTTTTCAAATAGTGTCCTTTAAGAGTAAATATTAGTGTTACCTTTTTACATCATAAATGCATTGTTACTTTGGTTAATTGCTAGATTTACTGGTATTCTGGGGGCTGACATGTAGTTTAAAGTGAAGTCACTTAAACTGAGGGCTGAACAACAAAAAGCTGAAACTGGCACTGAGAGCACAGAGAGCAGGCTTGTGCACTGTCTGTCTTTACTGTGTTAACAGAAAACACATCAAAGGTGCAGGAACCTGATCCTCTGACTGCTCAGAAGTCTGAAAATAATTTGGTAGTAAGGTGCCTACCCAGAATGGAAGAGGGAAGTGGTAAACTGCAGTCCCAGCTCTAAATCAGTGTGATCAACTCTTTCACTACTTTGGGCAAAGAGATGGTGGCTGCAAGAATTCCCGTTTTGCTGTTGGTCAGCAGGAGCAGTGAGATGTCACTTCTGTGACTTGCCCAAGTGTTTGTGTGTCTAATTGCCTTAACAGGAGTGTTTAAAAACACAGCAGCATACTTGGGAATGGCAAGGAAGTAGATTATGAAAAAAACAGAGAATAAATGAGAATGTCAGTTGTAAGAATTCCAACAAGAATTTTGTCTTGATTTTTGTCTGCATTGGGGTTCTCAAGTAATTTCTTTGACATCCTGCTAAGGATACTATCAAGAGAGATTTTTGCTTTGAACTTATTTCCCCTTTTCCTTTCAAAGAAGTCGCTGACAGCAGGCTAGCCATACATTAACATATGTTTCATATCCTCATCATCCTCAGATCAGGTACCTGGCCAAGTTGTGGTTAGCAGGTCTAATTCTTTGCATTGTTTGCTGACTGCAAGGCTATAGGTTGCCTAAGCCTTCAGGACTGCCTCCTCTCAGGCAGTTGCTCTGCTCCTACCCTCTCTTTCTCTATTCTTCTTCAAATTGCTTTTACTGTAACTGCTAAAAGCATTTTTTTTTAGCTTAGATATTCTCCTGGCTGGATAAAAGTGAGAAACTGTCAGTACTGGCTTCACAGGCCATAAAAGACTCAGTGCTATTGATAGTTTTTGCCACAGTATTTTGGAAAATGTACTATTGTAGGAAGCTTCCAGGGTGCATTTGTGTACCCTGTGGACCTGCCTGAGGCCACTTGGTACGGTGGCACTCCTTGCTGGTTTGTTTGTCTCCACACTGCTATGCCAGCACTGCCACTGGCTTGTCTTGTGCCCAAGGATGTTATTCTGCTCCAGGAGAAACTCCAGAGCATTCACTGCTTCATTGCAATGACAACGCTGGTGAAACGTCAGGGCATCCACTGCTGCAGTTTCTGGTATGGCCAGTTCTTTAAACTCAAGTTCTGTGTGTATTTGCTTTTTAATGCTTTGAACAAGCTTTACCAATTTCCACAGGAGCTGTGGAAGTAGTGGAGTTTTTGATGGCATGTTTCCAGCTCAAACTGGAGACCGCTGTTCACACAACACTTCCATAATTTGTTTTGGCCTTGTAAAGTCAGTCCAAGAAAATAAATTGCTTTCTTCAAGAGATTCACTGTGCAATCTGTAGATGGCTGCCTCTCAGACTGTCTTTCCCTTGGTTCACAATTCCCTACTGTCACTGACTGATTGTTCAGCCTATGTTTTACATCAAGGACATCTGAACTTTTTGTAGTTTTTCATTTTCTCTGAAATAATGAGCTCTCAACTGGTGAATTTGAAAGTTTGTGGACATGCTGGAGATCAGTATCTATCCCTGGGTCAAATGATGCTGTACTTGTTTCTTTCACAGCTTGGATTCCATGTGCTTCCATTAGGTATTAATTCCTTAAAATTCACCTGCTTTACTAACATTCTCTTTTATTCCTCTTCACAAGAGCCCCATGTAAATACCAATAGGAAATGACACAGTTACCTCAGCTGTTCTGTCAGTATAGGAAATGCACTTTTCCAGTAACACTGTATTTTAATGGCATGTCTGTCACAAAAATGCACAGGAAGAACAGCTCAGGAGAGATAGAACAGAGGGAATGTCATCTTCTGCCTTTGCTTTGGGAGCTGGTTATCTCCCCACACAGACTTGGAGGGCTTGGAGCACGCTTGCTTGAATGCAAGTGGAATAGAAACTCTGGGAAACAGGGATGGCTGCTTAGAGAAGTGCTAGAGAGGAGAAGGAAAAGGTAAAATCTAGAGCTGAACAATTGTTTGGCCTGAGATGATGGATTCATCGTATCTGTCAGTGGCACTTTCAAACAGTGCACCTTTCAGATGTTCTTGCATCTGTGATCTCTGCTCTGAAAAATCTCCACTTGCATTCTTTCTTCTTACAGCTGGAATATTGAGTAAGTGACCTTTTCTGACTCAGACCCATTGTTGTCTCTGACCTCCTCGAATCATGGCTTCACCTTTGCTGCTGCCAGATGCCTGACTGCTTTCCATCTTCCCTGTCTCTGCACCTCGAGAACAGTCCTTCATTCCCATGAGTCTTTCCTGTTGGTCTGTTGCAGAGCTGCTTTTCTCACCACTTGCCTCTCAGATCATTATAACTGACAGACATTTACGTTTTATTCCACTTTAGGAAAGCAGCTTCCATAAGGAAAACACATTTTATTTGATGTTGGATTTATCCAGGAGCTGATCTTAGTCATAAGAACTGTTTCTCATTCAGGGTTGCTGCTTTTCTTTCTGTATTTTCCAGCTGGACTGTTTGAGGCATAGGAGGTCAAGTGACTTGTCCCAGACTATGAGTCAGTGCTGTGAATTTGGATTAGTACCCAGTATCCTAAAGGCTCCCAGTCTTCTCCTCTGACCATCACTAGACCATGCAGCATCTCTGAAAGGATTGGCTCTATGGAAAAATACAAATTAAGAACACTGAGTTTGAATCTTTAATTCCCAGAATGTAGTTATTGAGCCTTGTTCATATTACAATGAAAACATGTTTTTTTAAGTAAATAAACCATGTAACAGCTTTTTGGGTTTTGGCTTTGTCTCTTTCTCTGCCCAGCTAAGTACTGGCAAAATGTTTTTTATCAGCAGCTAATACAGGAAGCAGAACATGAAAGGGAAGAAATCTAGAAATGTTTGGCCTAACAGTGGCCACGATTCAACAGATATTTTGGACAGTCTGACTCTTTTTGTAGCTGCTTGCAGTTGAGTGCCTCTTCCATTTAATTAGAGTATACTGCTGTTTATAATTTGAGGTTAAATCCTCTCTTTTATTTGTGATGTATATTGAGTTTTCCCAAGGGAACCTTCTGGAATGCTTAACTAATGTCTTAATTAAGACATTTTGTTTTCAGAGGAGCTCCACAGTGTGAGGGTGATGCTGCCCCATCTAATGAAGTACAACAAAAGTGCAGGGAAGGTGGTGCAAGCATTTCTGCTGAGTTTGTGACTCCAGTCTGAGGTGTTTAGACCTGATTCATCAGGGAAAAGAAAAGTTGTTGCTTATGATTTAAAAGATTTGTGGCTGTTATTGGCTGTTTGTATTCAGTAAAAACTGAATACAGGAATTGTTTGGGCACAAGATCTATGTGTTTCCACAAGCTGCCATTTCGTAGAGCTGATCCCACAGAAATTCTGTCACAGGTTTTGGGCTGACAAGCACCTACAGCTTGTTGTCTAACTCAGTGAAGAAGACATGAAATGTTCTGCAGACAGGAAATCTTTTGCTGAGGTCTGATCAAACCTTTTTCTGTTTTCTTTCCCTATCCACTGCTCCCCATCCTTGTCTCCAGGCTGACTTCATGCAGGTGTGGCACAGTGGTCTCCCAAGCCAAGTCTTAAGCCCTTGTTCTTAAGCATTCTAGCTCTGGGCATTATCATCTGAGTGTATTGATGGGGCAAAGTTATTCTTGTTTCAGGGAGCAGTGGCACAGCTGCTTCAGCTCTCCAGAATGCAGTCCCACATCTGCTAAGAGGAACATGAATGCTCAGATTAAAGAGAGGGGTGAAATTGTGGGCAGTTGAAAAGAGAATTTTACAGTGCCAAGTGATTCTATGCTTCTGGTCAGCTAAGCAGATTCTGGAGGTGGTTGGTTCCTCTGACAAACCTTTTTGGCAATCAGAATTTGTAACACAGTACTGATATTTGTTTCCCTTTCGATTATCTCTCCCAGGTAAACATCACTGTAGCAGACCTGAGACCTTTCCTCCACATGCAAATTAACCAGCTAGGTTTCAATTTAAATTTGAATTAAAAATTTGAATAGTTTTGTAAGCTTCTATGCAGGGGGAAATATGAATGGCACTCTCATTGGTGCTTCCTAAAAATACTGAGTAAAGAGGTTTAGGCCTAGTGTAATTTAAGGTTACATTTAAAAAAATGGGCACAGATGAAAGGGCATCCACATGCTATAAGATTCCAGGGAAAATATTTCAAGGTTAGAAATTCTTATAAGATGTCTGGTCTTTGAAATTCAATACTTATGGAAATTCATATTCTCATGAAAATTTCAACCAACTCCTAACAGACTAGAACTGAAGAAAAGCTGTCTGGTTTTGATTTTGACTGTAGTCAAAGTTGTTCATTCCATATTGGACAATTTCAAGGAGACTGACTCTCATAACTGAAGCTAATTTTTTCTGAAATGTTAGATGAATCAGGGCATTACAATCAAGGTTCTTATTAGAATTTCTCTCTATCAGACTCCATGTGAACACATAACCTTTAAAGCTCATTTTTTCTATCAGTTTACACAGATATATGCAGAGTGAGGAAGTGTCACATACTGCAGAGGGGAAGGGGTGTTGGTTCCACGATTTTGTTTTGTTTAGGCTTGAATTTGAACTCTGGATGTAGGTTTTTCCAAGGGATGTCTGTCTTGGGTACTTTTGAGGCATAGACACTTGTGAAATGGAGAACATCTGGTTCAGCATTGTTAATCTCCATTTAAAGAATGCCATTTAGTTATTACTCAGACTTTACGGTCAAAAGAAAATATTTTGTTTTTCAACATTGTCTGTTGTTTCTCTGCCTTTGAAACTTTTCTGGGATAATGGAATTGAAATATAAATACAATGAATGTGTTATGCAAATGAATTTTTTTTTGTCTCTGTAACTGAAAAATGTTTAGTTTTATTGCTAACTTGTCTGAAAAGATGGGTTACTCTAAATAGCAAATTACAGTTCTACTTGCCTTATTGTGCGGCTATAGTATGCAAACTTGCAGTGTAAACTGTTGCATTCAAATGAGGGAAAATGAGGACTAGGGAGGCTTGCCTGGTTTTTCACCTGCTGCAGTGAACTTCTGACTTCACAGAATTTGTGTAAAGCCTAGAAAAGCATTAAAGTTTTACAGCTACCGGTCTTTCATCAAATCATTGGTAGCAACCAGTGCTTGAAATACCAGTTGCTCCCTTGGGCTTCATATATGCAACACAAGAATATAATTTGACTTTCACTCTTTCCCATTTTGCTTTTGCTCCCATTTAATAAAAATTACCAAACACTTTAAAAGGTCTGCATTGCAATGTACTTTGCCAGCCTCCCATAACTGTATCCAATAAGGAGAATGAAAATGTTTGCTTTTCTCTTTATTTTCTTTTTTTCCCCCCTGCTTGGATTAGCCCTTTGTATTACCAATGGAACTTAACAATGATATTTCTTCTTCCTTCCACAGACTCTACTAACTGGGCAAATGATAATTTTGCTCATGACACAGAGATTAAGGTAAAGCAAAGTACGTTTTAGTAACATTCTCCATTAAATGCTGCTTTTACCTTTTGAATCCACTGCCCATTTTTTGTTCCAGAAACTCTGCTCTTGAGGTTAGTTGCTAAACATAGGAACAAGTAATTTGCATCAAAGAGTCTACCCTGTTATTGAAAAAGGTTAGTAGTAGTGTGAAAAGGAAAATCCCTAACACTCACTTTTTTATTACTAAATTGAATTTTTATTGCAGTTATCACTGAGCCTTTTTTTTTTTTTTTTTTTTTTGGTAAGGAAAACACTTTGAATTATTTAAGAGAAAGTAAACAGCTTCCACAAATTTAGCTACTTAAAATAATTGGAAAGTTAAATTCAGCAAGTTCTAATAGTGTTTTGTTTGGGGGAGGGTAAAGGTACCTATATGTGTAAGATTTCCTCTGAAGTGAGAGGGAAAATCTGTGGGAAATCTGTTTAATCTTTATTGATTTTTTTTTT
Source organism: Pardalotus punctatus (assembly GCA_013400915.1). Classification (NCBI taxonomy): domain Eukaryota; kingdom Metazoa; phylum Chordata; class Aves; order Passeriformes; family Pardalotidae; genus Pardalotus; species Pardalotus punctatus. The sequence continues at coordinate 194,194 of VZTX01023809.1, forward strand.
TAAAAAATCAGTTATGACACGGTGCACCAAGAATGGCTATTTCCCTTTCCCCCCACCCTCCATGAATTCTTCAACAAGTAGCAAATTATTTAAGATAAATGCCTACTGCTGTAGACAGCTGCCAGAATGGAAGTGAAAATAAACTGGTGAAAGGAAACTGCCCAGTTCATGGAAAGGGCAGCAACGATATAGTGCAGCAAGTCCATGACACTTCTGGATACACATGCTGAAAGACTTACCCTGGCTGGCCTGCTACAAATCTCCCAGTAATTCATTAAGGGGAAATGCTCCTTGAAACATTTCACTCCTATTTTAACACCCTTTGTCTTTACCTTACATACTCAGTGGGTTCATTCCTATGTCAAGTGAGCCTCGGTGAAACCAGTTTTTCATTCCTGATAGAGCATACTGTTTTGCTGGAGTAGAAAGATTAGATGGATGCTTTTACTGTAAGTATTTTAGCAGTCTGTGGTATTTTTTCAAGGTTTGGGGTCAAAAGAAGGATATGATCATTGTGATCCAGTAAACAATGTAGAATGAAGTAACTTGACTAGTGACTGAAACAGGCATGAACGTTGTCATGTTTTCCCATAACTTGGAAGAAACAGTTATTCTCTAAATATAATGCAGTCAGACATATATTAAGATGGAAATACAAAACCTTGTCCTGGTTTTTCTAATCTGCTTCAAATCTTTGAAATTACAGAATTAATTTATTTTCATTATCAGGGGGCCAATTTGCTAGGATTGTCTAGGGAGAAATCCCATTAACTTCACTCTGATTTTTTTTCTGAATGCTGACCATGGGGTTTGACCTGTTTAAACAAGGCAGCTCGCCATTTATTTCAGCTAGTATTTAGTTACATCCAGTGTCTCTATTCCTCCTTATGTAACTTTACAACCTTAAAGACAGTTGTAGCTGAGTCCTGGTTTAGTAATTTTGTATTTCTAAAACAGATCAGAGTGCTGCGACAGTTCTTGAATTTACACAATACTGACTCAAATATGTTGGCAGAAAATTGGGTCTGGATAACCCATCTTTTGCTCATAGTTTACAGTTTTATGGGATTAAACAGGTTGGGAGGACAATGTATGGCAATACCAGTATGTCTGGTGTAGTGTGGGGGTTTTGTTGCTGTGAGTTTGGAGGGGGTGGGGGGAAGTTTAGTTGTTTGTTTGTTTGTTTAGGGTTTTTTGTTTGTTTTAAATGTAACAGCTGCATGATGGCATTCTGGCAGTTGCTGTAACACTTTGAGCAGTTTGTGAATGGATCCATCAAGAGAAAGTTTCAGAACTTCTTCTACCAATCATACGATTCAAGAAGCAATCTGTTTTACATTAGCGCATCTCTGGCTACAGATTACAGGGTTTTTAAAGTCTTGTTGTTATTTCCCAGTTTATAAAATAGCTCATTGCTGATGGTATTCTGTGTAGCCTTTGGATTTCATTCATGAACCTCTACAATTTGATGGGATTTCCATGGCTGAGACACATTCCATTGTGCACATGCAAACATCCATACGTGTGCATGCTGCAGTCTTATCTGTATAAAGGAAGCTCCTCTTTAGTGCAGGCGTATGAATGAAACATCTGACTGAAAAAATATTTATGCTGGGCCAAGAGTGGTTGCAGGTTCACATTGGTCCAGTAAGGATACTAACTTCTGTAATACTTGGAAATTTTGTTGCCTGATTGTTTGTTTGTTTGCTTGTTTTTGAATTGTTTTCTGCAGAAGTAGCCAGTGTCACTGAAGGTACCAAAGCTAGGCTGCTGTAACTCCTGCTAACCCTTCTATGGATTTAAACTCAGAAGTGCAGGGAGCTGCTGTTGCCTTGGTTTAGCACAAATGATAGCTGTAACTAGGATGGAAACTTCCAATGTTAGAAAGCAAACCCTGTGCAAAATAGTTATTTTTTTCACTCACTGCAGTAGGTTTGAGACTTCAGCACCTTTTTTTAACTGTACACCTTTGTAAGTGATTAAAACATTCTCATTCTTTTATGTGGCTATATGTTTGCTGTCCCTTTCTTAAAAATCCGAGGAATCCATATTTGGCATGATCTGGAAGTGCCATGCTTAATACTCTTTCTTATTATGCACACAGAACATTATTAAAGTTTCCTTTTCACCCTTACATCTGAACATTGCTGTCTTTCCTCTGGGATTGTATTCTGTGTCTAAATATTGTTTAATGTGCTATGATCAGTTAAAAACTCTCTCCCTACTCTGACACATAAGTGCATCTCCTGCTTCATACCCTGTAATGTGCTTAGTGCTTTGAGAGCAGGATACAGTGAAGCTTTCTGAATTCCAGCAGCAGAGCTCACAGTACAGTGTCCCTTTTCACCATTTTTGAACCTGAAATTTCCCACGTGTTTTTTTCTGTTACTTGTAACAGCATTCCATCATGTTGCTGTGCATGACTGACCCACCAACAGTGTCCCATGTTTTGATTCTGTTTCTTTGGGCTTACTTGCTTTGCTCCTTTGCATGACTCCTTATCTTGATCATAAATTGCATCCCCAAAATAGCAGATATCTACCTCAGTGCTATCTTAGCAAAAGCAGACCTTCAGAGCAGCACCAAACCCAAGTACTATTAATATGAAAAGCAAATGGTAATGAAACTAGAAGAACTAAAGACAGTAGTAAACTTAATAGCTAAAACAGGAAAAGAGGAATGAGTGATGAATCTTGATACTGTTTTAAACGTGAGTGCAATGATTTTAGCTAATGACTTGCCATTACAAACATCTCCATGAAACAAAGTACCTGGTAAAGTGGTAGATCCCCTGGTTTTTTTATAACAACTACAATTATTTGAGTAGGGAACTACTTGTAAAGGTGTTCTGGTTAGCCAGTTGAGCTGTATTAGCAGGAATTATTACAAGTTCATGAGCATTTAACCTAGCACAAAAATGCAGAATGATTCAAATGGAAGTAAAAACCAGTCACTAAGCAGTGCTTTGGATCACAAGAATATTTTTTGCCTGCTTATAGTATGCTGTTTATAATTGAGAAAGAAATAGTTGTTTTAAGAATTGAAGTATTAGATGTACTTAACAGATCTCATATAAAATGTGTTTTCTCTATTTCTCCTTTTCAGAATATTAGAAATTGAATTATATATGAGAACTGAACATTTTCAAAGACATGATCTTGCTGCTTAAAAGCAATGATCTCCTGAAGTACAGGTAATATGCTTAAAAAGGAAGCAGCATCACATAAAATGTGATTTCCCCACCCTCCCCCCCCAAAAATGCAGGTTCGGGGCCTGATACATCCCCTAATTTATCTTGAATTTATTTCTTGATGTGAATACAGAGGTAGAAAGGTTTGTATTACTGTTGGGAGATGTGGCAGAGTAGTTTGTTAACCAAGTTCCAAGGGAGACTTCGAAAGGCTTAAGAAAAACATGTGCCTAGAACTTATTAAATCTCTCAAGGAATTTCACACCTAATGTGCCTTTACCAGAGGTGCAGTTTTCTCTTATTTTGTTTAGCAACCTTACAAATGTAGGCTATCCTGTTTCACACTACAAAGTAGGCTGTTTCAATAATAAAATTAGCTACTGATTTCTTCCCTAATTTTGTTTATACTTGTTTATCAATTACTTCTTTAGGGGTTGACCCTAGGTTTAGATTTAGGTTTTGTGTGTTCAAGGCTGACAAATAAAATATCTCTACTTTCACTACCGAAAGAGATTAAGAATTAATAGGTCAAAAACTAGTGACATAAATCAATATCAGTATGCCTTGTAGTTTAAGGAGGGTGAATTTATGTAAGTAAATACTGCTTTCAGCTCAAGCCAAGAATCCCAAAGCTAACTTTTAAATAAAAGGACATATACAGACCTGTGGGGTGGAGTGTCTGCCTTACCAAGAAACCTTAGTTTGGCATAGTGAGAAAGGGAAGAAATTGTAATGTGTAGTATGAACTGAGGAAAGAGCATGAGGAGCAGCATTGCTTTGCTGGTCATGCTCCTGCTTCAGGAAGTCATCCTTACTTTGGGAAGTGTCAAAAAGAGAAAAATGAGAGGCCACAAAAAAGAATAATGGAAACAAATCCAATTGGGCATGAAGAGAAGCAGTGGTGTGAGTTAGAAACATCAGGATGCCATGAGACTTTTTTCCATCAAAAATGAAGAAATAGATAAGATTTCAAATATGGAACTTGCATAAATCCAGTGTCAGTGGCCACACATGTGTACTCCAAGAATTGGCAAGAATTGTTGCTCAGATAGGAGATGTGGACAGAGTGTTTTCATCATGCTATTTATTCCTTGTGGAATGTAGTGCCATGAAGCATAAGGTAGGAAGTGTGTCCAGCTGTTCTGCTGTGACATTTAAAAAATGGCCCATCCAACAAGGAATCTGGTATTGTTCTGATCTGAACAACTCCCTGACCAATCAGTTGCTATTTCATCTGGTAAAGAGGTGAATTACAGCAAATATTAGGGTGGAAGGAGGACATGTGGAGAGCAGCAGGTTTCAGAAATGTAAGTTTCCAAGTCGCAAAGCCTTAGAGATACGTAGACATGAATAAAAATACTTGCAGAACATTGTATGCTGAAGAGAAATAGCTGCATGTTTTCTGAATTAGGTCACATAAAATCCTGAATTAGCTCATCCCTACCCCAGCCCACTTCAGAAAGGAGCCAAGAGCCTGTTTGAGTTATCAGACAAGTAACCGTGAGAGAGACTAAAGACACAGTGTGATAGTCATGTACACATTTGTATATTTATTATTTTCCTTGCTTTGCTCCTGGGATTCTCGCTCCATCAGCCAGTTCTGCTGTGAACAGCTGAGTATTTGCTGAGTGGCAAAGAAGCAGCTCACCTCTAAATTCAAGGCACAGGAACATTTAGAATTGGGTTTAGGTTTTACAGTTCCTTGTGACAGTCGTCTGTCAGGTGAGTTGGCATAGCTTTGCCTCTTAGGTAAATCAAACTTTGAGTCTTGGATTTGGTTTCACCTTCCTATCATCGTGCTAAAATGCATTACAAAGAAGCCAATCCCAACACCACTAAATTCTAGTAAACCTTTAGTAATTTGTGAAATTGTATTCCTAATTTGATGATGGCTACTTGCTAAACAGAGATCATAAATTGAAATATGTTGCAAAGCAATTGGATACATTTAAACCAATGCCTCTAAGAGGGCAAGCCTGGTGCAAGTGAGTGTGCTGGTATTGACAAGTTAAATCTTGTTTAAAAGGACAGGTGGAAATCAGGGCATTTGCTGTATCAGCAAAATAACACTGGAAAAAAGGATGTGTATGGCTGAGTAATGAAATGAGTCAGGTAAAGTAAAAGTACCAGGTTTTCTTCACCTTTTCGTTGCTGTAGGTAAGGAATAGATCCACTGAACAGAGTTGCACAGGTACAGAGTTCCTTGGAAAAGTCCAAGCTGAATTGAAGTGACAGTGGCTGGAGCAGAGAGGGTCAAATCTTTTGTAAGGGTTAGAAAGAGGAGCTGGTAAAGTTCTCTTCAGGACAGCTGTGAGTTGAGACAACAGCTTACTCCTGTGTCTGCCTGACAGTGTGTTTTCTTGGAGAAGTGAGCAAGAGACCACAAATGAAAAATTCATTGTTAATCTTCTTCTATTTAGTTCTGTAATTTGTAGAAATTATTCCTGCTCATCCAGAAGAACATTCACAAATTAGACAGGGAAAAAAAAGCACCAACCCCTTCATTTCTGATGAGATTTTGTTTAATAGTAAGAAAATTTATGTCCCACTGACTTTGATTATATCTTGGTTTTGGGATGTTTTCCTCTTTTGGTTTCTTGTCATTTCCAGATATTTTTGGTCTGGTTTTCAGAGAGCTTATCTGATTTACTACATCCCTTTTAACTTGAGTTACAAAGTTTTAGAAGATCAATAATAGTTTTTCTTGCTATGAAAAATGAAGTTCTCAATGAAAAAGGCTTTTATATGGTGATTGATAGGTCTACTGTATTTCTGGTTTTAAAATTCACTTTGTCCATGTTTTTTTGTAAAGCAGAATAGTGTCAATATTACATTCTATTCAGACAAGTCCACTATAGGCACTCAGATGTCAAAATGTTTCAAAAACATATAAAAAATAAAGAAATGAATAGAAGCTTCCTTGTTCCTTAAATTATTACTGTGTTACCCTGAACTGTAAGTGAACCCTTTTTGCTTATAAAAGAAGCAGCTGTTCATGCGATTGAAACCATGGTTCATTACAAGCTGACCTCAAATTCAGGAGTAAAACTTCCTCTATTTTACTACAACTATTCAGACATGGACTAGAGATAAACAATAATCAAAATCAGGATGAAACTTGACTGGGAAACCCTCTATACTCTTTGGCAGAATTATAGCAGCTTTTGGATCACCAAGAGTGATATAATGTTAAATGACCCTAAAACATTCCCTTCTCAAATGCAGCAGGTCTGCGCTGCCAACTCTGTAGCAAACAAAGGCTGATTGTAATGACTCCTTAAGCATAAGAGTATAGAAACGTTAATTATCACATTTTTTCACATTAAACATTTACAGAGAGTCAAGATGAAAATGGACCTGTTTATGATTATTTCCCACTTCTTTTTGGGTAAACTGTGTGAAAAAACCTGATTTTTATTGTGTGTGTGTCTTATTTGAGTTTCATGTCTTTCCTAAATGGTTTTGCTTTTTAGCTAATTTTGGAATTAGGTCTGGATGTAAAAGTAACAAAAGTAGCCAATGTGCCATTATTCTGTTTTGACTGAAGATTTATGTCTAGAATAATGTCATACCATTAAATAATGTAAACTAAATTAATGCTCATTACTAGCCAACTCTTTTATAAATGAAGTAGGGCAGTGACATAGTGCCTTGGATGTATGTTTCTCTCTTTTGGTCTATTGTGTTTGTTATTCCTCTTCTGTAGCTCCCTTGTTTGTTGTTGTCCAATTTTGAGACACAGCACTCCTTTCTGGTATTATTCATGACCCATATACCAAGATGCAGAGATAAGATCCTTGACTATTTACTGCAGGGCTATACAGAGTACCTAGGATTTCATGATCAAGTACAAATAGAAGATTATGAATATGTGTGTGTTTGCCATGATACATTTAATTACAGAGATTTGGGGCAAACAGCTTTTGAGTCAGAGTGAAATACAATATGCATCGAGTGGTAGCAATATTAATGGTACTTGTTCAGTATGTCAGAAGTCTTCCTCATATTGTAAGTACGTTCTGACAATTTTTTTGCTTTCTGACCCAAATTTCTTGTGGAGTTGTTAAAAACTTAGTAGTGGGAATGTATCTCTGTGCTTTTAAAATGCATTTTGTGTCATAAGACATGGCTTGGGGAAAAAGAAAGAAAAAGCTGTTCTCCTATGCTTAGAAATCTGCTGGCTGGAGATGTGTAATATTGTTGTGGAATAAACGGATACTGCCTTCCATTGATAGTTTTCTGTATGCCTCATTCATCAATTGAAACATTCATGGAGTTTGACTCTCAATCTGCATAAAATTTGTTAATTTCCTTTACCCACAGATTTTGAAGTGTTTTTACTGAAGATGAGGTTTGTTTAAACTGTCTAGTCTTTGAATGTTAGGAAAGCAAAAAGTACTTCTGTTGAAGTGTCATTTTGAGGGAAGATAATTCAAGAGCTAAAACTTTACATTTCTAAGAAATATTTTCTTAAATTTGTTGTGTTTTCTTTGCTCATGACGTGTGCATTGCATGCAGTGTCTTCTTCCCTACTCCACAGAATTTCATGTCATCTTTATTCAGGTCTATCCCCTGCCCTTCCTGTAAAGCAGCCTGCAGGAGGCAGCCCAACTCGACATCTCAGTTCTCCTAATTCCGCTGTTTGGTTTGATCCCATCACTCTGTTAGATTACTCATGCCTGCTTGCCAGAGGATCACAGAGCCTTATGTGATAGACATCAGAATCCCACTAAACTAGACTACCTTTTATTTTTAACTTTATTTTCTTGAGCTACCGCCCAGCTGGTGCAAATTCAGTCATAGTTTAAGCAGAGCAGAAAGAGGAAAGGAGGGAGGGACATTGGGCAGATGCTCAGCTGTGACTCCACTGTACGACTTGGAGTCAGGTTTAGCACAGACCATAGCTGTCTCTTGCCCTTCTCTCCGTCTGGACTCTTGGGGATGAATCTCTTTCAAACGTTTCATGTATCCTGTTTTCAGGTGGTCTTTACTCAGTCTGTTTTCATTTAGCTGCTGGCCTCTCAGTCCTGACAGTTGTGCCCTCTTTTCTTGCTTGTGTTATAGGTCTTCACTCTTAACAGGCCTTTGTTCTTCTCTGCTTTTGAACTTCTGACTTCTCTGCTTTCAAGAAAGAATTTCTGGTTTTGTTTCCTGTCTGGTCACAGTGTTACTAATTATTCATGTTTTCTGTAAGAATGATAATATTTTAGATTTCATCTTTTTAACTATTAATAAGTGGCACTGTGGTCATAGCTAAGTCATGTCTACATAATACAGGATGCTCCATTATCATATCTGATACTCAGACCCAACGGTGTTCTTTTCAAAGTGACAGCCTATAAGAACATTTACACTGCAAGTGTGCAATGCTGTTGTTCCTGAGACTGACCAGTTTTTTGCCTTCACATGAAAGTTGTGTTTTTCATGCTCTGCTATCCCTCATGCTCTTGTGCAGGAGGAGTATATCTATCAAAATTCCATTTCCTCTCAGCTGCCTGCAGGATAAAATATTCTGCTGAATAAGCCTTGTGCAGAGAAATCATGAAGATTTTTGTTCTACTATTGTTTGTTGCTGTTTTATTTTCAGTCTTCAGCTCACGTAAATGCCTGCTCTGGAAAAGAATCCAAACACGAGAACCAGAGAAAATTCTGTCAATAGCTTTGGTTGTCAATCTCTTGCATCTGTCGTCTGTTCAAGTTGTCTTAGCTCATTTTTGGTGAAGGTAAGTCCAAGTGCCCTGCTTTTGGGGTCGATGCATTTCTGTCCCAGAACAGCACAACCTGCTTCTCAGGTGCACTGAGTCCTGTGGTTCTCAGCAGCAGCACACCGTGATCCTTGGCCCTGTTAGAGAGGACACCACTCAGTACTGAGCATATCCAGCAATCATCTGGCACCTCTGGACACCAAGGTAAAAGCACCCATGCATACTCTTAATTTCAACCCTGAGTCCCCTTTTTCATCCCCACAGAAATGTGTCCATTGCATCCACTGCAGCTGCTTAATACCATCCATGTGTCTGTAATCTTCTCAACTTCTGGACAAGGAACTCCTGCAGAAGAAAAGAGCAAAGGCAGGTGAAGACTGATTTCTGTCTTCCACTTAAGGAGAAAGATGAGCTCACCCATAACCTTTTGGATATTTCTTCATAGTCCATTGACTGTTAGGGCAACAATTCCACTTAATGAAACTTTCATGGTTCAAAGCAACATCTTGTGGTTTATTGTATCCTCTTGTCACCTGGCTATGAAATGAGTCAGCAAAATGTATCAGCTTCCCACTGGGGAGATGGGTTTCTTGTTTGGTTATCTGCTCGGCTAGGAGTGTCTAAGAAATCTTACTGTTAAGATAAGGACCCAGATTTTTTAGTTGCCTGTGATAAGTGATCATTTCTCTTGGACTGGTGTGATTGGATGATTACCAGACTTTTTGATGTTCACTGAGCACCAGCTCATTGGTCATCAGTGCTTTCCAAACCTCTAGTTAATTGAAACCAAGGATACATTGGTGGGGTTTCAGAGAGCTCCAGTTAATTTCAGAATCTCTCTTGGATTGTTCTAAAAAGAGCAGGTCTTAGATCTGTCAATTGTCTTGTAATTACCATTTATTTTTTTGCTTCTCTAAGAGCAGTTAAAATTTACCAGGTTTTGGAGGTACCATTCAACAACATCAAAATACAGCAGACAGAAATTACTGAAGATTGAGTAGGACAATGCTTTTCAAATGGAAGAGATTTATAAATTCATTTGAAATCACTTCATCTGCTCTTAAAATGATGCCATGCCATTTCAAAGAAAGGGCATGAAGGATATGCACTCAGTGGAGCTGTAAGGAGAGCAAAAGAATAAATAGGCCAGTGGAATAGATATATTTACCTCTATAAATATCCTAAAACATTTAATGGCCGAAGGAGTATTGCTGTGCCTGCTGTAGCTGAGTGTAGGGTTCAGAATGCCCCAAAGCCAGAGGGAGCACCCAATGGGTGCAGTGTCACCTTCTGCACCCATTTCCATTGTTAAGAGCATCCTGGATTGCCCTGTGTTCCCTTGCCTGTCCAGGTTGACAGTAAACTATTTAGGTGACTCTGATGCTATAACTCGCAGACAGTCTATTGCCTTCTGTCTCACTCTTCAGTGTCTCGGATTAATTTCATAGATAAAAGAACCTTTGTCCTTTAAAACTTCTTTCAGTGGTTTGAGTTAAAGACGAAGTGTCAGATGTGACTTTTAATTTCCTGCCTATTTTGTTTTAGGCCAGGTCTTTTAGCATTATTTAATCCAGGTTTTTTGTGTTATTTAATCAGTGTGATATTTTAATGCAGCTGTTTACATTTGACTCTTGCTCTGGCATGTATAGAAACACACAAAATGCATGCAGTATGGAAAGAAAATTGTTAAAATCTGAAAATTACAAGGAACAGAATACTTATTTTTCTTATTTTTTAAAAACCCCAAAACCTGATTATCTTAACATAGCCTAAAATGGATTTTAAAAAAAGATGACAAAGATAGTCTGTGTTTGGAAGATGCTATTTAGATATGGTTCATGCAGATGAGAAATGGTTTAAAATGTGAGGCACAGTATTAATTTTAGGAATGTCTTAATATTTTGAGATTTTAAAAACATAAATGTGAGAAATTATCCACAGTAATTTGTTAACAGTAAAAAAGAAAAAAAAATATGTACCAAGCCAAACTATTAGGATAAAGCCTATAGAAGATTTAAATAGCTGCTTTCAAAGCTAGCAGTGAAGTAAGCTGCTTGATGTCATTCATGACCTCTTTTTAGAGAACTTAGATTTCCCTGTGGTCGTATTGGATTGACTCAGGCAAACACAGAGGGGTCTGAACATCTCGGAGGGAGGTCTTCTGTTCCCTGATGCAGAGGCTGCTCAAGTAATAGTGCAGGTTATATTCTTTTCAAAGAGAGTCAGAACAAAACCAGCCCTCCATGACCAAAACCAAAATATAAAACACCCTACACACATTGGCCACTCAGTGCCTTCTTTGTTCTGGCAGTGCACCATCTGCCACAGGCGACACTGGGATTCTCATGAAGTATTTATTTCTGTAGTGTCTGAAAGTTTGTGCTATAGGTGTTAAAAGCACATAAGAAGGTCGCACTGTGCCTAAAGACCTTAGAAGTTAAAGTAATGGGAGAGAGGATATTCTGCCCTTTTATAAAAAGCTATTTTGTTTTGTCCATTCTGCTGTTTTCCGTAGCTACTCTTACTTTCTAGTTGCTTCCTCTTGCTATTGGGTATTTAACTGCTCACACATGCTTTGTTGTTTCTGGTGTAACTCTTAAGCTATCATGCAACTTTTACAACTTTTTCCATTTCCTTTTAGCTTTCTTCTGGTCTTTGCACTTGTACACATACATTTCTTCAGCTGTAAAACACAATTAATCTGTATTCTGCTTCAAACTGCTTGTCTCAGGCCTTTGCAGGAACCTCTTCCTGGCACTTAGGCTCCTGTTAAAAACGCTGTTTGGGCTGCTGGTGGTCTTGCTGTGCCAGGGCCACTGAGTATCTCTGTTGTGACCATGAAAGCTTAAAGCAAGGATGGAAACCATGCTGTCCTCGTTCCTTCTGGTCTGCTCTGTGCTTGCTTGTCCCAGGTATTGCAGCGTGGAACATCTTTCACTTGGCTGCAAGAACAGTGAGTGCATGACCTGCACACACTGGGCAGGGGAGGGAGCAGTGTGATGGAAATTACATGCAAAAGGCCTTAGAACTCAGAAGTCCTTAAAAAACCCCACTTGGTAAGATTTTGAATCAAAGATTTATCAGCCATGCTACTTTACTAGCAGTAAGAAAGGTTTGGTGGGAGTCCAGACTTCTGGCCCAAAGCTGAGAACAGCAGGTTTTCAACCACATAAAGGTGCAAGTTTTGCCTTGTTGTTGATCCTTGACAGAAATCAAGTGTAAGCACCCCTCACTCTGAGACATCAAGTGGTGATGTTGGCTCTGCTCCAGCAAAGGCAATATTCCGGGGAAACATAGCATAACATAGCTGAGCAAGTCAGCTGTCTAAAAATGGCTGTGTTAGAAAGGAAGAAAGTGAGAATAGAGAATGTCTTATTTTTTAATTATATAGAATAATAATATAGAATAATAAATAAAATTTATTATTTTAATAGTCCTTCTGACTTCCCCCTAAAAATTGCCTCAACTGTTTGTGCATTGGCTCCCAAGGTTGTTTTCCTTCCACTGGAGATGGTTGGTTTTAAAAGAAGGTGGCGCTTAAAAAAAAAAAAAAGAAAAAAAAAGAGAAAGAGGAAGATAAATAAGGTCCTCTAATTAAAATTAAGAAAAAATACCCCAAAATCAAGGCAAAATATTTAATCAGCATAACATCAAAATTTTATTCAATCTGAAACCCATCTCCTCCCCTAAAATGGGAGAAAATAGCAACTGTTAGTTTACAAATTGGTTATTTAGAGAGATTTGAAGTTCAACTTATTTGAAATTCCCACCCAGCTATGCTGATTCTGAAGTAATTGATCTGTTAACGCAGGAGATCAGACTAAAGGATACAAATTTATCTAATATGTGTCTGAACCAAAAATTCTTACAGAAATTGTCACTTGTTTCCCTGGAGTGTGACTCCTGGGCTAATAACTTCCATGCAGCTGAAAAATTGCCTTCTATGGCTTCATTGCAGTTTATGATTGCTTTTTTCCCACTCCACACAGAAATGTTATTTCCATGGAAAGACAGCAGTTCTTAGGATCACAATGGTGGTTTTAATTCTGCTTTTCTTCCCTAATACAGCTACCTATTTCTAATGACTTGACACTACTTATTAGCTTGGGTGGTTTTGCTTTCAAATTTATTTTCACAGGATTTCAGTAAGTCCAGCTGTCTTTATTGCGTTTCTGGAATGAAGAATACCAATAAATTGCATCTTGCTGAAACGAAAGACCTCTAAAGAAATTGTATTCAGCTGTAGTTCTCTCTGCTTTGCTAAGATTAATGAATTTTAGTGCTCAAAAGGCCAAATCTGTGTTCCTCACAAACAGGAAGCCCACAGGTGGGTGCCTTTGTCAGACAGGATAACAGAGTCTGGTGCAAATAGCTTTGATGTGTGCAGTGACCAGGTCAGATGCAGTATGTCATGGTAAAGCTTGATTGGATAAGTGAGAACTGTAACGTGTGTATCCGTTGTTTCCCAGACACCCCAAAGCATCCCTGCTCTATACAAAGGACCCCCTCTATGAACTGCTCTTCCCTCCCTCCCCCCCAAGTTGTGCTAGGTTTTGGGGAGGTGGGGGTGAAGTTGAACATGTGAAAAGACTTCGAGATTTTTTTTTTTTTGTTTGGTTTTTGGCATTTCTCTATTTTTAATTTTGAAAGCATAAAAAGAAATCTGGCCTCTGAAACATTTTGTTTCTCCTGGCACATTGTGAAAGTCATCAGCCTTTGAAAAAACTAAAATTCTAACTAAAACTTGGAGTTCCCCCATAAGGTGATGACAGAGTCTGGAAATGTGTTGTTTTTATACATTATGGTAACAGAAGTGGTGAACAATTAATACTCTCCCGAATAAAATCCAGGATCTGAAAATGAAACAAAAAACACTAAAAAAACCCGAAACAAAACACAACATGAGCACCACTTTTAGACACTTGGTTCAGTCTTTTAACATCTACTCAAACCTGTACCTGAGAAGGGATTTGAAAACATTGTGACTTTCTGGATTTGCTTTTTCCTGCTGTATTTGCCTTTTTTTTTTTTTATGCTGCCTCATGTTGACTAGTACAGAAATACTCAAATTTGATGAGTTTAAGGTACCTTGCAAGTCACTCAATACAGCTTTTCAACCTGTGGGTGCAGAAAAATTGGAGAAGTCGTGTCAAAGCATTAAAATCTTGAATGTTTATGTCAAGCAGTTCTGGATTCCATGACTGCCTAACACCAAGCTCGCTCAATAGGACAGAAAAAATAGTCCATGGGATGAACTATCAGCTCATAAATAGTAAAAGCGTGTTACCTCTCCCTGTCTTTCCCATTGCTATCTGAATGCTCCCCGTTTGTTTTAGTAGAGATTCCCACTCCCATTGCACTAAGGACGTCTGCCTTGTTTGGCATCAGTCAATGTTAACAGCACTGGAGTGGATCTGCATAGTTCAGCATAATTTAGTACAAAGACAAGGCTCTGGTCCCTAAAGCAGGATAGTCGTGATACTCGTGTGGGACTGCTTGCTTTCTCAGTGGTTTTTTATTTGGGTATGGTGCAGATTTGACTACAGCAGGAGAGTTCTTCTTAAAATGCTCTTTTCAGGCAATGGCTGTGTAATTGTTACATTGAAGTCTCAGAGAAAGTTTCTTCTAGTAGATTAAAAAACTCGGACCAGAGTTTAATAAATCTGGCTGTTCTGGCTCCTGACCTGTTTGATAACAGTGAGCAAATAATTTTATCACCGTGTGTTTGGTGCTTACCTAATTAAGCCTGTTCACATGCACTGAAGCTGGATATTTTTGCACATCAGAGCCAAGAGTAAGAGTATTTCACTAGAATGCCTGATGGTTTAGTCTGATGTGACATTTATCTTCGCTCATCAGAAGTGCAATCAGTGGGGAGTTACCCAGATCTTTGTTCATGAAGATAAATGTCAAATATTATCTATCTACATTCTCATATGGTGTCTATCACCATGGTATCTGAATGCCTTCCAAAGCAGTGATGTACACAAATTAGACCTAAACCAGTCAGCAAATGATCATCATAAAGATGTCGCTGACAATTTTCTGGCAGTGCCTGTTTGCATCGAACCTTTCCTGTTTCCTTTCAGTCTGTAATAGACAGTGAGAGATAAGCTTGTTTAATTATTTGAGGGGGGAGGGAGGGGAAAGGAGGGGGAATTACAAAAGATAAATTGGACAGTTTGATGGAATACTGAATTCATAATAAATTCTTTCTTTCACCTTCCTTCGAGTTTTCCTTTCTGCCCAGGAGGCTAAAGACATGTTCCCTCTTCTAAAGTCAGTCTTGGAGTAAGCAGTGCCAACAAGGCCAGGTGTAATCTAAAAATATTTATGCATTGTCAGTTCTGGAATTAATCTTTCTTAATTGAATTGACATGAACTTATGTCTGCAGGTAATGTAAACTGTCAAACACTCTGCCAGTGACAGCATGTCGGTCAGGGTGGTGAAGTTAACGAGAGATCTAAATTATGATGGAATATCTCAGTGTTGGCTTTGGAGCCTGATGTTTATAAATGCATTAGTAACATCACATTAGCTACAGGCTACAGACTCCGGAGTTCAGAAGGGCTAATTACTTGTTTGCAGTTTCTGAAAGAACCGGGAATGAGTTATTTGTACCTCAGAAACATTTTAGTAGTATATTTGCTGCAGTGAAATTTCTTTCCCTTGAAATGCATGTAATGGAATTTTAAAGCATAATATATTTCATTTGACAAACAGTGCTCTTAGTGTCTGGAAATATTGTTTTAAAAACACATATCAAACTATTTATTGATGCTGTCTAGGAGTGTCTCACCCATTTCCACTGACAGGGATATCAAGCCTGCAGTTACCTGTTAGCAAAACACTTAGCACAGCCTAATGACGATGCTTTCCTTTCATGGCAAAATGGAAGGACTATTAGCTTTCTAAAATTCAGAGAGTGCAGGGTGGACCCTGTGGAACAGAAATCATAGATAATGTTTGTGTAGAAGGAACAAAATTAGCAGATGAGCCTTTGCTTGCCATAGGCAACTGTTGATAAGAATTTCCCAGGATGCTTAGTGAAGCATCACGAGCTGTGCCTGGCATGCTCAGGGCGAGTCTGCAGACTAATTTTACTGAAGAGAGGTAGGAGGTGATGAATCCAGTCTGAACATTCCAACTGCAGAGATGAGCACTTGCTTATGTGCCATAATAAGTCCTTGTAAGTACAAAACTGCTTTTGGCACTAATTAGAGTTCAGGCCCTCTTTAGTGCATGCAGGCTGGGCTGAAACAAGGATGCTGATTACATTTTAAACAGCAAGGCTTTTATCTTGAGGTAGCTGGGTGATAAGAGAACACCTGACTGATAATAATGGGTCCAGTGATCCATTCTTCCAGACCAAAGGAACCGGGCTTGCGGATGGAGCCCTGGGGACAAAAAGCTAAAATATTTGAGTATCAGCTTGGTATTGGGACAGTCTTCCTGTGGGTTGGATCTCAGGACAAAAACGAAAGGATCCTGAGAGTCCCTTCAAGCCTATTCACAGGCAGAATTCCGAATTGATAAAATGTCCCTTTCCAAACTCAACAGATGCCCAACTAGGAGAACTAATGAACCTGGTTTAGTTCTTCTGTTGCAAATATTTTTCAAGAGGTAAGATAATCCATTGTAAAAGAAGGTCTCTTAAAATTTCACTGGCTTTAGGTTGTGTTGGACTAAATTATTTTATGAAAAATTTGAGTTAATGTCACAATTCAGCTGTTTATAACTTTTGAGAGATATTACACAGGAATGTGGATTTAGCATATGATGTCTTTATTATGAAGGTGACCCAGTCTTCATGTCAGAGGACAGAGAAGTGAAGGAAGAATTGCTGTGGCTAAGTGAACTGAAGCACATACAGTTTGAAGTAACCTGGCTTGCTATATGTGGGAAACGTCAGGCAGCACATTAAAGGTAATATCTACTGATAACTTTGAAGCATGTTTAAGGAATTCCTTACCTGGTGTGGCACTGCTTTCTGTAGATGGTTTAAACAATGCAAGCACGGGATTGTTTGACACTGGAGAAAATGCTGATTAAATTTAACAGCACAGCTCTTTGTACTCAGCAGTTATACATCATATTATCCCCGTTACTCTCTGCATTTGATGTGACAGAACTGTTGCTCAAAGAGTGCGTAGGGAAGCGGAGGCTCTGCAGACGATCAGAGCTGCCTGGGAGCTGAGGCTGCTGAGACAAGCCTGGTCATGAGGAGACCTGGTCAGGCCATTCTTCCACTCTGGTGTTTTAACAGCGGGGTGTGGGACCTTGGACTCTCCCAGTCCTGACTGTGCCCTCCCTCAACATCCTTGGGAGTAAGGATGTCCTCCTTAGACCTTTGCTGGCCTAGCTTTATGTGTAGCTAGAAATACTGTCCTGTGAAATGAATGGGGGAAAAAAAGGGGGAATTAATAGTGCTTTTTACAAATGCTGGTTTAATTTTATTTTTTCTGGAAGCAAAAGGGCACCATTGTTTGTGAATGTTCTTATGAATGCTTGTTAGTCAAACTCTTCCTTTCCCTCAAATCCTGCCCAAACTGTACATCCTTCAGGTGCTTAGTGATTCTGTCCTATGCCAAATAATTGATTTTAATGGGGTAATTCTAAGTTATGAGGTAAGACAAACGAGTTTAGAATTGAGCTTTGCGTGAAATACACAATTTTTCTTTAAAATTGGTTAAATATTCTCATCTTTGTTAGACATATATCTTCCAGGGACATGTACTTAGCGAAAGAAACTAAGAAACACAAGTGGGGTAAAATTTAATAACTTCATTATGCATAAAAAGAAAACAAAAGTTCATTGACCTTGACATTTCAGTTGAGGTGTTGTTCATTTTATAGACACAGATACAGGGTCTGTTACAGCCTGGCCTGTATCTCTGAGAGCTTGTCACAGATCCAGCACTGCCCTGAACTTGTTTTGATGTCACTGTGGTTGCTGTGGGCAATTTTGGTAGCTTTCTCCTGCTTTTCAGTGCTCGTGGCAAAACCAACAAGTGTGTATTTTCAAAGATGGGCAATGGATTTTTTTTTCTTTACCCCTCTTTAATTGCTTTCACAGAAAATTTTCACAAGATTTAAAAAAAAGTTGCATTCAGATTTAAAAAAAAAAAAAATCATAGGTGAAATTTGGTGTTTCCCGTTTCCAAACTGGAAACTCAGCTTTTGAGCCAGTAGTGGCATGCTGCAGTGGATGTGTATAATAGAGTGGAAGTTCCAGGGAGCAGGTGGCCACATGCTGAGCAATTGCTGTGGGAAGGTGTTTCCGTGGTGCATCAGCATCTGGCTGCCTGAGCTTTGCAAAGGTAAGGCTGATGTGGAGGCTGGCTGGATCAAAGGCATTTTCCCCCATGCTCCAAAAGGGACTAGGAGCAGATCAGCTGCTAACCCGGCGCTGACAGCAGGACTCTCCCAGGATGTGGCAGGCTAGCCTGGCTTTTGCTGTGCCAGAGGGATTTGGCGTTTCAATCCATTTTCTCCCCTCCTCATTGCCCTGAGCGCAGTAGCTTGTTTTCAGGGTCTTTTGCCAGTTTGGAGCAGAAGAGCTAAGGTTCTCTTTCATTGCTTTGAGGGATTTCCATTCCCTTTTCCTTTAATTTGCTCCTCCCTGTTAATCGCATAAGAGAAGCTGAGAATGTTAACTGAACAGATAATTCTGGGTTCATGTATATGAGCAAGAAGAATTCAGATTTGCATGAAAATAACTGTCCTCAGGTTAGACCTTTGCATTTGGAAATAAGCTCTTTTTGGCTCTGTTTTCCCTCCATTGTTATGTGTTTTATTTAATGTGAATGGTGGATGTTTGGGGAGGGACAGACGTTTGTTTGACTATTCAGATGCATTGGCAGGGTTTAAATTGGCACAGCATGGATCAGAGCCAGATGAGTGGAGACATCTTATTTCTATTTAAAAACACACCCATATATACTTGAGCAACTGAAGTAAAAGTAAATCCTTTCTCAGAACTGATTGCTTTTAGTGTTTTTACCTGTCTATTTCTTGTGTGTGTGTGTGTTTAAGATCACAGCACAGTGGGACCATCCCATTTTGTTTCAGGATATTTCAAGGTGAGAAACAACAAAAACTTGGAACAGATCCTCAGTAACAAAGGCCCTGTATGGCAACATCAGAAGAAGATCTTGCCAGGTACTCTGGCCCTGCCTTGTATAAATAATTGTCTCTGGGTTTTGTTTTTTCTTTTTAAAACTTTCTTAATGTTCTAACAGTAGCAGTTATTCGTGTATAGTGCATATACATTGCCAGTTTTTGCATGAGAGCAAGTGTATTATGTGGAAGAATGTGTAGATTCGGGTTAGACTGCTCTAACGTGGGCAGTATTAATTTTAAAAGTTTAATTGACGGCCTCCTACTCCAAAACAGGGACTCTTCAGCTTTGAAAGCAGCCCACAGAAATTGATCTCCTCTGCCAGGCCAGGGAGCATCAGGGATCTGGGCAGGAGCTCATTGCTGGAGCCCCAGGGGTGCCGAGGCTGCGAGTCACCTTTGGAGGCTGCTGTAAGTGAACGGGTTGATTAACTCTGCTATCAGTTCTCAGCCAGGGAGTTGTCTCAGTTAAAACAAAGGCTTCATGTTTCTGGGAGTAAAAGCAGAGCAGAATCATATATGAAATACTTCTGCCATGTTTCTCCCCTTGAAAACATGGAAAGGAGTGTTAAGAAGTCTGGAGTTTGCTGTAGAAGCCTGGTGCTTTTCTCCAAGGTAGATGATGTCTAACGTTTTGCTGCTGACTGGAGCCTTCATTGTTTTTGCACATTAATGTGTGTCTGTTACATTTAGAGTAAGTCTAGGCCTTCTTATGAATGCTTTATCTCAACTGATGAGTTGTCCTCTTTGTGTCTAAGTGTCCATCCTTATTTTTGGTACAAAAGTGAGCTGGTGGCTAAGTACTTTTTTGTTATCTTAATTTTATAATTTTATTTGGTTTTATTTTCTTTCTTATATTTCTCCTCCTGTGAGCAAATTAATTCTTTTGAAGGTCACTCCTGTGCTGTTGATGTATTCTTGTCTCTCTGAGTTTGCCTGCAGTCCTGAAATGGAGTCTTGGGGCAAAGGAACTTGCTGATGGCTCAGTTTAAGAATATTTTGTTTGATGACTACATCAGCTTAAGGTATTCTTCTCAAGGCCATAACCCATGATTTCTTTCAACACACCATAGTACAATGGCTGGAAGCAAGTAAGAGCATTGTCCCACACTAAACAATAACTCAGGGTGTAGGAAGGTTGTTAGTGTTTCTTTTTGTTTTGATTTTGGTAGTCAAGAGCATGGTAGTGAATGGGAATAAATATCTAAAGTTAGTCATGCCACCAGTGCCAATGCATTGTGAAGCCATGGCCCAACTGGAATGGTGACTCTGAGGCTGGTCCATGATCAGTCCTTCGTGGTATTTTATCTGACAACATGAATAGTAAGCGGTATGCAGTTAAGGCTAGAAAACTTGGGACTTCAACAGGGAAGGGCATCTTTCTGAGCTGTGAGTGCATAATCCTCCTCTCAGTAGCATGTGGAATAGGTGGAATATGGTTGGGGATTCCAGTGAGCACGGGATGCAGTGAAGTATCAGAGCTAGTTTATTTTGTAATATTGCCCTAATATGTAAATGCAGGGAGGCATTACAGGCTTCCTCTGTTCTTACTAAACCAAATAATATGCTCTGCCAGTGTGTTCCAACAGTCACCTAAAATCTGCACTATTTCTCCTTTAATATTTTGTTAATTTTTTGGCTTTTAGTTTGAAGGTTTTGAGGGGGGGGAAGGAGTCTTCATGTGTGCATGTGCATGTTTTTAATATAGTCCCTGAAGAAATGCATCTGATTTATGTTCTCTACCTCTGTGTAGACTACCTCTGACACTTGTTACTTTCTTGTTGCTCTGCCACTTTCCTGGCTAATGCTTATGTCTCAAGATTTTGTTGTACAGGAAGCTTTATCCTGCTTGCTCTTGATTATTTTCATTATCCACAATTGAATTTTTATTCATTTGTTATATGCCTTTTTTGAGACCTGTAGCAAAATAAAATACAGGGTTTGACCACAAGAGGATGATGATAGACAGAACATTGTTAACATATCCTGGGTTTATTAATTGTTTCCTGTTTGATGATGCATCTAACTCTATTCTTACTGCTGTTTTATAGAGAGCTGCTGTCAGTGACAGACCCAACAGACACACAGCTGTGTGAAGAGGCACTGCTGGGAGCTCAGGTGCTTAGGTGCAAATCTGTAACTGTTCCATTACTGCCTAACAGCACTTGAAGTTTATATAAACTCTCCAGTCACTCCTGGTTCTGCAGCTTTTCCTTTCTGGAAGTATGTGCATGATTTTACAGCTAACCAGCTTGGCACTGAACCTGCATCATGACCAAAAGCTTCAGTATCTCCAAAGGCCTGGGCTGACAGGTTCACTCACACAACTGTCTGCAGTACTGACTGTCCACAATTTATCAGAAGGTGGCAAGTGAGACTTCTTTTGTTTTACCGTATTTGCTTAACAGTGACAAGAATTACACAGGAGACTGGAAGCAAAGGTTCAGCTCACTTCTCTGCCCAAAGGGTTTAAACCTAAATTTGCTGCCTGGCTGAGGGTGCTGGGCCATTCCCGGTGTGCTGTGGTCATTCCTGGGGTCACTTTCCAGCACTGGTGCTGTGGCAGCAGCACTGCTGCAGAAAGGAACAGAGAGGAAGTGGTTTGGTCTGCAGCCCCAGGTGGATGCTGGCACCCTGCAGCAGCCTGGGGCTGCGAGGTCCCAGGCAGGCTGCAGGCTCATTGTGGCTCGCTGCCCGCTCCTGGGCAGCTCTTCTGAGTGCAGTGAGCACCACCCTGGTCTGTGCTGGCACTGCAGGGTCCCTGTGAGGCGGCTGGCAGTCCCGCTGCTCGTTCCGGGTGTTTGTGTACCTCCCGCTGTGTTCTCAATGCCCCGGTGCCTTTTGCTGCACGTCCTGACACCTTGTAGGGCTGGGAAAGAAACAGAACTGTCTTGAAGTGTTTTGTCAGCACGTACAATGCATTGAGAGTTTTTGCAGGCTTCAGGAAAGTGTTTTTTCCTACAGTGTTCCTCATCTTGCACTTGCAGCAGATGTAATCTCTTAGCTACTGTAAAGGTTACAATGGAAACAAATTTTTCAAAGCATAACTTTTTGGTTAGAACATGGTCAGATAAAATGAGTTTTCCTTTTTTTTTTTTTTTTTTTTTAATATATGAGTTTTTAAAGAAGTTGATAGGTTTCCATTAAAGAATTGTCCCTGTCTGTATATGGCATGGCAGCTCTGAGCAATGGCAAGTTCTGTGTAAAAAGCTGCACGGTGTTTACTAGCTGAGGTAGCATTGAGACAAGATGCAGCACTGAATGCTGCCATTTCACACTTTGGTACTGCTTTCAAGTCGCTAAATAGATACTTAGGCATGTAGGGGCAGGGACACAATTGGAAAAGACACACAAGGCAGTAAGAACCAGGCTTGGAGTCACTTTCTTTGTATGTAATAGGTAGGTCCCAAAGGTGCTTACAGCTGTGTTTTTCAAATACACTTAGAAGCAATGGACTTGATGGGACTGTTTTCCCTTAACTATTTAATGTATTTTCTTGTTCATCTCCTTATGTGAGAAGTACTTAGGGTAGGAATAAAACAGAAGTACTGGAAGGCCTTTGTGAACACACGAGACTTGGGATGTCATCTTGTGGTTGTTCAAAGAAATGCAAGAACAGCTTGTAAGTGTGTGTGAGTTCATTGCCCCTTTACACTGAGCTGCTATAGGTGCAAATTTCTCCAAATTTTTCATCTTGAATTACAGGATGACTCTTTCTTTGTAAAGTACCTGACAGTAGCTGTTAACTTCCTTACAGCCCATGCCAGTAGTCAGGGTTTGGGGCGACTACAGCAAGCAGTGTCTTACGCTGCTCGGATATCTGAGTGCATCAAAGAAGCAACTGCTGGTGTTTGAACCTGTGTGATGGCAGAGGCAGGAGGACTCTGACATACGGCTTCTAGTCACCCCTTTTTTGTTATAAGCGCTTTCAGTTTAGCTTTAGCCTTTCCCTGGCTGTGCCAGCTGGCTGGCAAAACAAACTCATAGGAGGAGGAATTCTCAGGGTTAGTAATTTCCTCTAATAAGGAGGAGTGGTGCCAGGCACATCTCCATTCTGCCCTCTCTTTGTCGCCTCTCAGGCCATTTGCCCCAGTTGCTGGTAACTGGAGTGGTTCAGAGCTGGCCTGGCCAAAGTGAACATCCCTGTCGTCAGTGCACAGTGAGAGCAGCCCCAAGTTGTTCCCTACACAGGGCTGAATCTTTGGTAACTGTTCCAGCTAGGCAAAAACCTGTTGCACGTTGGAGTCATGCACAGCACCTGCACCAGGGATTACAGATTTGAGTAGCACTGTATGAAAATATTAATGATCACCTCCTCTTTCTTGTGAACATATGTTGTCTTTTGTTTGTTATTGGGGCACGCTGGCAGACAGAATGGCTTCTCAGACTTTTCAGTTATGTTTTTAATAGCACTGCCTAATTGAAGTGAAATGATCAAGCCTCTGCATGCTTGGACAAAAAGGCATCTGGAAGAGGGTGAACTCCACTCAGAGGGGCAGTACCTGCCTGTCTTCAAATGCTCTGTGGACAGGCTTGCTTGGATCTCTGCTCCACACTCTTTGAAGTTAAATGCTTTCTAATTACAACCCTTAGAAGCAACAGACTTTCTTGTCTTACATGAAAATAAGGTTGCTGTGATTTCTACCATTTGTCAGGTTTATGCCATTGATTGAGACAGATTTTAATAGTGGATGATCAAACATTAGCTCGTGCAAATTGCTGGTTATTTCTGGAGTGCTATTTCATCATTAGTGGAGGGACAATCCATCTGGATAGTGATTAGTTCCAGCTCTGAGCTCTCATTCAAGGGTCAAGATGCTTGAGAGTTTCTTAACAAACAAAAACTAAGGGTGGTGTTATGTTTTCAGCAGGATCACTGCTGCTTGCTCCACTCTCGCCACTGGGACTTCACATGATGAAAGTTATTTCATGGAAGACCTTTACCCGAGCTCCTCCAACAGAATAAGGTTACTTATTTTGCCTGACAAGGACATGCTTATTATTTTAGAGTATTGTGTTATAAGAAAGTGTTAAGTGCATCACTAAATACAATGACAGAGATTTTTAAAGGCTAATTAATTCTTGTAGGTTTTTTTGGCATCTTTTTAAAGACAGCTGAAGTCTTTATCCAGCCAAAAGTGTGACAATCATACAAAATTCTGATTTCAAGTTCTGCTGCAGATATCCTTCATTTCAAGGACCAGAGAATGTTTGGAAGTGCTTCTGCTTCAGCCCTCCCCAGAAGTGAGATAGAATCACAGACTATAACCTGATTTTTAGTGCAGATTATATTTTACTCTGCCTTGGGAGAGGAGACTGAGGCAAAATGAGATATTTCCCATGTGCAGATCAGATTTCAAACAGGGGTTGATTCTGGGTCATGTATCCTCTTGTGTTTTGATTCATGATAATCTCTAAATACAAGGTGTATAGTGAAACTAGTCAACAGATTTAGTTTCTTTACTAATTTCCTAATTAATGAATAAATTAACAAGAACTTTGTGCAAAAGTATTTCCTTATTCTTCCCTGTGCAGATAACACTAAAATACCTTAAATTCCAGGTCTGTGACATTACATCCTCTGACAGACACTACACAAATCCTAATACATTGTAGTTTTGTAACAGGTGAAGAAAAGTGGAAACTTACATTTTACTTGTGGATAAGTTTATTTAAAATTTTGTAATATACTAAAAATATATATATAATTCATTTCTATGTTTATGCAGTTGTCAAGACACCTGTATAGTGTTGTCAAGTCTACAGCATGGCAAATAAGAATTTTAAGCTGCATGATGAAAACTTCGGAACCAGAAACAACGTATGACCCTTCAGTTGCACTGTGATGTTTCTTTGGTAGACATAATTGTAAGTAGTGACTGTTTTCCTTTCATTTAAAATGTCAAGTTTCAAAGTGTGCCAAATGAAAAGGATTCTCAAAAGGAAGCATCCATTAAAAAACAGAGGTATCAATAGCAGGCAGCCTCCTGAGTGATTTTTATGAAAAATCCACTTTAAAAGCAAAGTCAGAATTTTACCATGTATAGATACCACTGAAGTAAAAAAAAATGGGGGGTGTGGGTTAGTCCTTGTTTTTTAAAAACACCTTTTATGACCTCTTGAACCTTGGTTAACCTTATTGAAAGTCTTAATTATCTATTTTACCATTCTAAATGCAAGCAGATACAAAGCCTGGAGAGCCTTGCTGATTTTGGTCCACAGCCTGGGGCGAAAACTCAGTACTATTTAAAAAGATGAGGTAAAAAACTTCCTTAAATTGGTTTCACGATCTTCATTGACAAATAATTCTGTTGGGGAAGGAGGAAAGAAACAAGACAGGTAAAATGATGTACACAAAATACTTCAGTGTAGTTTTGAAAAAGACATTTACAATATTAAAATGGATCAAAATGTATTTAGGGTGTGGTACTTTCAGTTTAAATACAGTGAAAATAGTTTGGTTTTTTTTTCAGACTAATGTAGACTGAAATTCAGACTCTAGACCAACTCAGCTATTTTAATTGTTTAGGTTATTACTCTTCTAAAGCAGTTCCTTGCTCCATCTTCAGACAACACATTTGTTTTAATCTAAATTTTAATTGTTTCTCTATAAAAATTAGTTGCATTTTTTTATAGCTATAAGGATATAATCCCTGTGTCCTGCTAAAGCAGAGTTGATAGACTCCTGTCTGAGCAAGGACTGTATCCTGTTGATGACTCCTGTCTAAGCTCATCCCACAGCTGAGGAACAGGAACATTTAGGAATTCTTACCGGCAGGGAGTAGAGGAGCACTGCTGCAAACAGGAGGAGAATCAGCAGGATGATAAGGCCTATGAAGAGCCATTTAAACCTGCGCCACACGATAAATTTCATGGTCTTGCAGGGATTTGTAAACCAAAGGAAGGAAGTATCTGGCCGGCTGCATTTTGAAAGAAATAAGTATTTATACTCTAAAACCAGGAAGTACTTAGGCATGAGATTATAACACATTAAAACATGCTGGTTAGGAGGTTGAAGAAAACAGTTTTGAAATGAAAGATAGCAGCTGCAGTAAACATGTGCCATTAGTACTGAAACCACCTTGTATTTTATCCCAATGCTTGCAGAAGGAAACAAGACTGGCTTTTATAAATGAAGTTTTGCAAAGGATAACTGATCACTAATATATTACTGCATGCATTACAGTAGCTAGATATTAGATATTTCTAAAGCTAGTGAGAGAAAAATATCTTACTTTGGTAGATCTAGTTTGGGGTTCATGTTGGGTTCATCTCTTCCTTTACCAGCTGGCCTTTCCTCAGCTTCTTTTTCATTGACAACTTCCAATGTCATTTCAACTTTACCCTTCAGAAAAAAGGTGTCATGAGACAAACATCGTATTGAAATTGCACTAATAGGACTTGCTTGCTACTTATACAGAATAGTTAGGATCAGCTCACAGTGTACATCTGTGTCTCCCATTTCCTTGTCAAAATACCCTGATTTCTGTACTATGACAGTGTCACAACACAATATAGAAAAGACACAGAAAAAAATAAGTCACTGGACATGAAATCGTTTTGCTAATTCATCTGTGGTTCTGCTTTAAGGTATAAATTTTTCTCCAATTTAGCAAAACAAAAACAGTTCTTCTCTTCTTTCAAGAGCAACCCAAAGACTGCATATTTTCCAAATGACGAAGTATCTAACTTTTCATATTGCTGTGGCTTGTAAATGTTTCTGAATATTTTTCCTCATTTATTAAATTCCAGTGATATAAAGGCAAAAGCATTAGAAACAAGAAGACACATTTGAAAGGCTTAATATTATGCAAATGATAAATATGCATTTATATTCTCTATAGAACAAGTTAGAGTGCTTTCAGTCTTCTGATTGCATATGTAATCACAAAACTAGTCTGGATTCTCAGTACAGAAATTTTGTTTGCTATGTACAAATATCTTTTGAATTTGAACTCTTTCCTTTAGTTCTTAATGCATTCAGGATGTCTCTGATGTTCTTCTGAGCAATAATGCAATAAATTAAAGAATCACACAATCATTTAGGTTGGAAAAGACCTCTAAGATCACCAAGCCCAACTTTTGGCCAATGGCCACCTTGTCAACTAGACCATGGCACTAAGTGCCATGTCCAGTCCTTTCTTGAACACCTCCAGGGATGGTGACTCCACCACCTCCCTGTGCAGCCATTCCAGTGCTTAACAACCCTTTCTGTGAAGAAATTCCTCCTGATGTCCAAGCCCAACCTGCCCTGGCACAGCTTGAGGCTATGCATTCATTCACTCGACTTCTTCAGCTGCTTTGGCAAGACAGCACGACTCAGCCCGGCACCAGAGTCTTTCAAGCTAAACAAGGTCAGCAGCAAACTAAACACATGAAGTATTAAGCTCACATTTTAAAACAAGAAATTGTTTGCTGGACCAAATTCCTGAACTTGTGCATGGGACGTGTTATTTACCCGTTCTCTATCCACTGAAAGCTAAGTGGGAGACTCTCTACTGTCTTCCTTTGTAGTTTGAAAAGTAAGGTGAGCACATCTGAAGTACTGGTGAAAGAAGCAATACCCATACCGCTAAAATACGCGAGCCGTCCTTTTCAACATAACATGGCCACCACCCTTTCATGGATTTCTGTTCAAAGAGAGAGGCGGTCCTGGGAGCCTTCTGAGAACTGTCTGCCTTGTATTCTGGAATCATGTCTATATTACACTTCTCGGGAACTTTTGCTGGAATGATTGTTTTATGTAAATCAAGTTCCACAAAGCCTAGGAGGCAGATACAAAAATAAACATTGCATAAGACAACCAACCATACAGCACAGCAGTTCAACATCAACCTTTGCTATCTCTAAACATGTTATACAGACAGGTTAAATTCTTGTTTGTCTATGGCTGTTGTGAGGCACGGAAGTGGGGCACATTGTGTTTGAGCCCCTCTTGCTGGTGTTGATAAATTGGATTTAGCAAGCTCAACTCCCTCTTCTTTAATGCAAGATTGCTTAACTTTTTTAAAGAGGATTTTTCCCCACACATCTAAACAGAAGATACCCAAATACAGCAATGTATTAAGTAATTTCTGACAGTTAAATGCATAATTTAGCAAACTTTAATGATGGTTATAAATCAACTATTTGTTTTCAGATTTTGAGGCTTATATAGTTTGTATGTAAGCTAAAGAATTTGGAACTGTCTTAATACAGGGCAGAGAATCCTGTGCAGAGCAGTATCTCTAGAAAAGGTAGGGATTAATACCAGGGTGAAGTAGATTTTTAAACCTAAATTACATGTTATGTCAATATTCTTATTTAGAATTGAAGTACTCTTGTTAAAGTAATTTTGCTTAAAGAAAAAAGCAAAGTAAATTTTCATGAATGTTATAATTTCATGAGCCTTGTGAGAGGGTTTACCTGAATGAAGAATATTTTGGCTTATCTGCAAGGAGGCCTTTACTGAATGAATCCTCACTCATTCATTCAGTAAGCCTGTACTGTGTGGGAAAGCTGGAGTGTATTTCTATGCTCATTTTCTCACTCTGTAAATGCAATTCTTACACGATAATTTAAAATTGTTCACTTTCATATCTTCTTTTGAGTCAACAGTAATTGTTTTAATTTAAAGTCTTACCCAGATAGTCATCCAAGGAAAACTTGTCATTATCCCATATTTGAATGATCAGTTTGGGTGGGATTCTGAATTCAGTCTTGTCAAGACTCCAAAAGTGTTCCTAAAATTTTAAAAAACAAATACCAAGCACCTTTAAAAATTACTTATGAAAATTCAGAGCTGGGGCCTGCTAGTACTTGTGAATTCTGGGATTGGTGGAAGTATTAAAAGATCTTGCCCTGCTAAAAGGAGATTGCTCTTGGTGCCAGTGTGTTGTTTCTGGCCCAAAGGCAAAGTGAATCTGTTTGCAAGAGCAGTTTGAGAAAAGTATGCGGAGCTGGGCCCAATTGTCTCCTTCAACATGTAGATACAAATTACCAGGCTAACTAGAATCTGTATTCTAAGTATTGAAATCCTTAGAAATACTTACCTTTTTGGAAACTAAACAGAGTTGCTCTGCTGGGAGATAGTCAAAAGGAAAAACAAATCTCCAGTTAAAATTCCCTTCACCATCTAATGATCGGTAGTGAACATCAGTTTTCTGCTTATTTTCTTCATTACCAGGCATCCATCTGAAAACATGGAGAGATTTATCTGGTGTTTGCAGTGGGAGTACACTGGTGCCTGTTTGTACTGTAACTGTGTGA
The DNA here is from genome assembly GCA_013400915.1 of Pardalotus punctatus. NCBI lineage: Eukaryota > Metazoa > Chordata > Aves > Passeriformes > Pardalotidae > Pardalotus > Pardalotus punctatus. The sequence continues at coordinate 223,457 of VZTX01023809.1, forward strand.
TTAAGGGGTTGCAGACAAGCTGTAAGAGTTGCTCACAGAGGGCTGGGGAGTTTTTCACCCCCTTTTGCAGTTTGGTTCTGATTTGGCACTGTAAACAGGAACATCTGAACTGAATTTCCGATCTAAGACCACTGCTGTATCAGCAGTGAGTTGCTGAGCTCTTTTTTAGGGAGAAATTAGATCTGTCTAATAGTATATTTCTCTGGCTTCTATTGATTTCTTTTATTTTCTTTTTTTTTAATATTAAAAGTAGGGAATGTAAAAATTAAAAATCCAGGTTATGCAGCACCAAAGCTAACTCTCTATCTTTTCAGTTGCTCTCCATCTCAAGAGATGAAATTCTGGGATCTTTCACCACACGCTAACTGCTCATCCTTTATCTCATAACACTTCTCTACTTCTCTGAGTTTAGCATTTGACTTGGCTGAACCAAATAATATTTGAAACCCATGGTCAAGTTATTCCTAGGACATTCTGAATGTTATTCATTTGTAAGTAAGTGTTACATGACAGAATGCTCCTACCCCTTCACATAAATGTCACTCATTTCTTCTCCTGTGATGCTCTTTTCATCCAGAAGGACATCTTTGGTGTTCCAGACAATCACACGCAAGATGTACCTAAGAGAGATGTTTGGCACAAGAGAGTTGAATTGACCTTGTCAAAGCTGCCAGAGGGTCTGTGGAATGTGGGGATACTCACTTCTTGGCTTTTCGGGGAGTGATGTTGAATGGAGGGCCTGGCGGTCCCAAGCTTTTGGGGAAAACATCAACCCACATCTGCAGCTTTCCCTGTAGCAGTGAAGAAGATGAATGAGGGATTGTTTGTTGCATATAGGTTTGGCATGGCCCCTTTATTTTTCAGGTAAGTTTCCTGATTTCTGCAGGAACTTTCTTAAAAAAACCCAACCACTGGTGAGTCAGGTAATGCCAGAAAAGTAATGTTAGCCTTTGTTCCTTTCTAGCAGAGAGGTCCAATATAAGACTTTGTGTTTAAGCTTGACCTGCTGAACCTCATAGAGAATTGACAGGTTGGGTCTCATTTGTTGGATGCAGCTAGAAAATTCTTGAGCTAGCCTGTCTCCTTTATTGCTGGTGAGGTATAAACATATATTCCAGTTTATTTCAGCAACAAAGTTACATAAATCTCCCCTAATTCCCACTCTGTCAGTGTTTAAGATGTCATTTGGAAGCCTTAATGGCAAAACATGATTGCATTTTATTATGTTTCTAGACTTATTTGCTTTACATTTTCAGCCAAGCAGTAATGATTTGTAGCCCTCTTCCCTGAGTGATACCATGCCGCTAACACCACAATATAAACTCTGGAATGCTCCATTTCTGCATTCAAGAAACCATAAATAAGCCAGTTCACAGTACCTGGGAGATGTTGGGCTGGAAGGTGCTATATAAGGTCCTTGTTTCCACATGTTCAGGTACCAAACCCTGGGTTCTGAGGATATGAAGGGCTAATCGCTCTTCACCTGGACCAAGATGCTGATGCAAGATTTTGTTAGCTTCTGAAATAAAAGAAATAGGAAGAGAACAGGGCCTTATGAACTAGAATTTGCATTTCAATTAAAGAAAAAAAATTAAAACCAGGTATTTAAAATTGAACAGAAAAATGTGCTCCACTTGTTAAAAAAGAAATTTTTTTTTTAGTATTCCATAAATAACGGAAAAGTTTTATATTTTATCAATATGAATTTAAGACATGCATATAAAATAAGCGAACAAGCTCACCAGCTTCCTCCAAAGTATAGTCTCGGCCCCCATAGGTAATCTTCCTACCATTCTCAGAGAGGACAGGAGGAGCATAGCCTTTAAACCTGGCTACATTTTGCAATAACTGGGTGGGTCTTAGTTGATCACGCCAAGTATTCACACCTGAACTTTTATGAAAGCAAAAGAAACACATCTTAAAATTACTCACTATTCAGGGCATTTACACATCAGGTAAAACATACTTATTAAACTAGTTCAGAAAAAGCAGCATTGTAACTGCCTTGGTTGAGGCCACTGGAGTTTGATACAGTGACATAGTTTTGTATCAGCTCAATTATCTTCCAAGACAGAGTGTTTTGTTCTTTACATATCAAAATAATTTATACTACCAGATGCTTTCATTTTTACTTCCATCAGTAGGTCAGAAAATCCTGTTAAGTGTGAGCTCTCTGGACAGGAATGAGCTATGTTACTATATTAAGAAAATACTAAAATATTTGATGCCATGGTTTTCAATGAAGGTTGTTCTGAATATTTACAGCCTCACTTGGAACTTAGATAATAGAATGAGCACAACAAATATCCTTGAGAAGCCATGGCATTTTTTTTTAACCATAGAATTAAGGTTTTTTTGGAGACTGGGTACTAGGTCTTACAGATTAAAATTTTGAACTGACAAAATTACTTACATCCAGTACTGCTGTGGGATGCCACAGTGAGATCCATAACGAGAAAGGAATCTGTTTTCAAGATCAATTATGGTTTCACCCACTTTTTCATCACGAGTCAAGGTGTCATAGTCATAGACTGAAATTTTCAGATCCTTTTCTTGAGGCAAGAAGCAGCTGAGTTCATACATTCTAAACATAAAAATGCCCCATTAAGGTTATTGCTTATTTTAGCAATGCTTCTTATTTTTAAACTTCAAAAAAAGAAAAAAAAGGTAAAAAAAGCACTTATTAGTTTATTTTTGAGCAATAGCCTTTACGAGGTATTAAAAGGATGCTTCCAATGCTGATAAATCTCACAGTAGTTACCATTCATGCTCAAATTTCTATTTGCACTTATAAATAATTTTTTTGTACTCCTCTGGATATTACCTCCTTCCTTTCTGCACCATGTATGACTTAGATGTTTTCTGGGCAATTAGGACTGAGAAAGGAAGTTACTTTGTGTCTGTAATCAAGTATCTTCACTGTCTATTTCTTTGCATAATCTGAACAATTGAAAATCTGTAGTGCATCATTGCAAAGTTTGCTTTCCAAACTGTTTATAATCCTTCTAGTCCTCCTCTCTGAACTTTCTTATTTATCAAAACCCTCCTCCAACTCTGAACACCAAAGAAGACACCGAATTTCATAGTAATTATGCAGATGATGTAACTTTTCATTTCTATCTAGTATTTTTTATTCATATATTTTAATGATTTCATTAACCTTTGATGGGAAGACCAGTGTACTGGGAATGCATGTTAAGCTGATTACTTGTGAGATCCACTTAATTTTCAGAGTTAAAACTTTCTCCATATTCCAGAAGCATATTTTGTTAATCTTATATGCCTAACACAGGGTGGTTTTCAGATACATACATTGTTTTACTTGGTGCAATTTTCCCATGTGATAAAGAAAATCTACAGATTAGCCAAACAGCTCTGTTTTCCAAGGATTTCAAAGGGAAATGCCTTATGCAATTTTACTCACAGTTATATACTTAACTGTTGGTATATAACTATGAATAGAGCACTGAATATCTCAAGTAATGGTTTACCTTCAAAGAATAGGAAAACATTCTAAAACACAGTAAATTGAAAATACAAAAAGAGTACGTTACCTTCCAAAGATTGGGTTGAGGGTATTAGGCACATAATGATCTCTGTCTTCAATTACTTTTTTACTTAGAGATATTTTTATATAAGGATCACACTATTTAAAATAAGAAAAAAAAATATTGTGAGGAAATAAGACTAAGTTTATTTAAAGTATGCTGGAGCAGTTAGCTGACAGACATTGCAAAAGCAGAAAGTCTCACCAGCCCATTGTTGTCCTGGGGCTGGAGCTGCAGAGCTCGGACGATGTAGATTCTCACGATGCACTCCTGGGGCCCACTGTCCGGCAGCTCCCGGAACTGCCGAGGAGGGGCTGGGACAGCGGGATCGTCCGGCAGCGCGTAGATTTTGAAGGAGCCCTGAAAAATAGGATAAGGACTCAGACAAGATAAATGTGGGAAAGGCACTCTGCTAAGTCTGTTTTTTCTTATTTTTCCTACACATACACACTCTATTTCATAAAAGAACAGCAAGATTATAGCCTGATCCACAGTGACTTACAAGTCTTTTGTTTTACTTCAGTGGGTTTTGGATATTAAGACTTACTAAAAGGCAAGGTTATATCCTCAATTCAGCTGTTTTGGTGTCAACACAATTACTCCATTTTGTTCCAGCTGAGAATATGTAACAAATACTTTGTTTCTCTCTCCAAAAGCATCATTTAAGTTTTGGGGTTGGTTGGCTGGTTCTATCTACATTAGCATAATTTTAATCCATAAAAGTCACAGAAACACAGAAACAGTACAAAATATCCAAATTAATTCTGAAAATGTACTATGTGGAACTTCAGTCCTGTTCAAGAGGTTATCTGGGAAGGTTTTGTCCCGTGGGTACCAGGGAAGGTTACATTTATAGGAAAGATATTTATTTTAAATTAAAATGTAGCACATTTGGCATGAGCAATGTGTAGCTGTACTTGAAAAAGGTGTGCCTGTACCTAACATTTGCTGCCCCTACAAACGCACACATCCATATTTAAGCTGAAATGCATGTTGACCTACTTGAATAACCACTTTTGTACAAAAGACTGCAACAAGCATTTGGTTGTTGCCCATAATTTGAAATTTACCTTGAATTCCCCAACCACTGATGGATCATCACTATCCTCAGATTTGCCTCTGTACAGTTTAAATGTATCACAGAAATCTGTTAAGTTATTGAATTCAGGTACTTTTTCCAATTCACAGTCATACACCTTAAAAAAAGAGAAAAGGAAAGTTTAGAAATTATCCTTCCGTATCAGCTCCACCATTGTGACAATGCAAGGTGTATTTCACGTTTGATGGAATATTTTAAGGAACCAAAGTTTTTGGAACTATATTTTTTAATAAAAGTGGAAGAAAATGCAACGTTTGGAGAATATATGATGAATATTTATTAGGTCTGATTAAAAACAGAGTAAGTAGCATGTCATAAGCTTATATTTATTTCCTTCATTAGGTGTCTTAGATAAGAAATGAAAGTGGTCACACCTCAAATTTTAACCAACAAACAGTAAAAGTACTGATTCTCTGTGGTCATACTTTTTAATGTGTGTGTTCATGATTTGCCTGGTGCCCAAAGAAGTCAAGAGTAAAATACCCTTTTGCTGAAGGTGAGATTAAACTATTAATACATCTCTTAATAAGTGTAGTTAAGTAGAAGAGAAGCAAAGATATCTTCTTAAAACCTTTATTTCATCACATGAATTAGTAAAGAACCTTTATAGAAAATAATGTATAGTTAAATTTTGAAGAGCATTTAAAAAAAGGGGACAGTACTGTTCAGGTCTTGGGCCTATAAACTCTGAAATAAGTTAAAATATTTATCTTGAGCAATACCTTTAAAGTGTCATATCCTTTTTTAATATACTGTCCACATTTTTCATGTTCTCCTATCGAAGCATAAAATTTGCTCCACCAATCAACAATTTCTTCCTCCTTAAACAAAAGCAAATAAAAAAGTCTTTTATTAGGAGATAATCATACAGTACAGCAGAAATAATGAACAATTAAGCATAGTAAAAAATAATATACTTTAAAACTTTTTATCATTTAGGTATTATTAAAGCCTTATTTGAAAGGAAATTAGAATATAATAATTAACAGAGTTGCAGATCTACCTCGTTAACCAAATGCAGTTGAAAAGGAGTAATTGAGTCTTGCCTTCTTAAAAATAATACTTCAAAAGCCTCATGACACCTAGACACTAGCAATCTATACATTCTACTAATACACTATTTCTGTAGGGTTTTTTCAAGTTTTATTTTTTTTAAGTCTGATAATCACTGTTTAAGAAAGTGCTATTTTCTGTATTCACAGGGATTGCATAACATAATTATTTGCCCCTGAAAACATACTTCCAATGATAATGAATAGCATTCATTTGCTATGAATGAAAAGAATGAATAGTATTTATCCACGGTGTAAATCTGACTTTTTTTTAAGATTGGTTGGAGTTACAGAGAATCTTAAAGTGTTATTCAGGTCATTAAAGGTGAGGGTTTGTTTGGGCTGTTTTGGGTTTGTTGGGATTTTTTTAATAGATAGGGCTTCCTATTTCAGTCTTGCATATTTTTCCTACATTTACCATTTTACAAGTTCACTCTAGGTTTTATATCAAAACACTTTCCAAGATTATTGTTCTCACCCACATGCTTAAAATGGTAATTTATAGGCAGCATTGATACATTGGTTTTCAACTGGAGGAAGCAACGTGTAGATTTTTTAAAGTAGTATACGTTACCTTTTCTGTAAGCTGCTCATGAGGATCAAGGCATAAAAAAGGAGCAAAACAGAAACAATGGTAAGGATATGACTTGTATAATTTTATACAGTTAAATAGGCTTTAAGTGGTTAGGGGTTTGTATATAGTAAGTGTGCCAAGTGAGTTACTAACAGCAATAATTTAGAAGTGCTTTTGAAGAACATTAACTTGATTTTTTTTTTCCCTTTTTTTTTCTGTCAGAAAAGCAGAATGTTCTAGATATTAAACTGGAGCATATATATATATACACAAACATTTTAAAAAGCAGGTTTTCAGGACTGTAAGACATTATCACCCTGTGCTTTGTTCTTCACATAATAAAGCAAAACCAAGAGAAGCTTGGATTTTTATTGTATTGTTGTAGTGTTATGGTCTGGACTTTATTTACTGGTTTTCACAGTAGCATCATTCCCCACTTTCATCTGTGGCTGCACAGAGCACTGGATCTGATTTATTTCAGATGAAAAATGTTTCTAAGAGCAATTCCAAAACGGAACCTATTCCAGAGATATCCAAATAAATTCCACATATGTAAGATTCAAGTGGGTTTTTTCCCCTTTATGACTATTTGCTTCTCTATAAAAATAATTTGTTAATGCTCAACATCTTTTCCCCTTTTCCTTCTACTATTATTTAACAATTGTTTACAGGCTGGGGATTTTCAGGAGTCTGAAAAATAAATGAAGAATTATAAAGTGAAGTAGCAACCACTCTGTGTGTGTCTACAGATTTATCCATGTAAGTGTAAAAACAATGTGCACAATCCAAAATGCTTCACCTGTTAATTCCCAGATCCCCTAATTATGACCCATTAAGAGCAAGCACCATGCATCCCATCTGGAAGCCATGATTAGCAAATGTTATTTGTGCTACTTTTTATACATTGTTCCTTGTGTTTTCATTTAAAAGCATTAGCAATGAATTTTTGCGCAAAGCAGAAGAAATATGCAAAACACTTAATGAACACAAGCCAAATGCATCAACAGGTCAGGATATCACTCTGGTATATCATTCTCATTTACTCCCATTTCTGTTCTCCTAAGCAATTATTTTGCTGGGATGTTCAGATCTACTGTATTTTACTAGTCTTGGCTACCTTCAAATCAGAAATACAGTATTTTTTTTTTCAGATTTGCATGGGACTGTAATTTTCTAGACAGCCGGAGTGATCTTTTCCCAGAAAACACGTCAATAGTGATTTGTAAAACTTACCAGCAGAATTCATGAGGTAATTTTGAGTAGTCTGCCATATTTATATTTCACTTTGTTTAAATACTGGTATGTAATGTTGACAATGAGAAGGCTAGCTTGCATAATTATGCAATCATAATTTAAACTCCCAATTTAAAGTCTTTTCACAAAAAATGCTGTGTAGAACTCTGAATCCTTCATGAAAACATAATGTTGGAAGAGTTTAAGTCAGGGGTTATGTTTTGGGTTTGTATTTTTTTCCCCTTGATATACCTTCAAATGTCTCTTCAAATAATGTGTTATCCACATTTGGGAAGAAGTAATTCAGGAGAAAAATAAATCAAAACGTTAAGGCCTTCTTTAAAAATTCCCAGAGCAAATAATAGTCTTCAATATTTGGATATAATTGTTTCTAAAAGTTGTAATGAGAATGTGCTCACAGAATGCCAAAACGCAGAATAAAATGCCATATGCTAAACTGGAGATTTTGGAGTGAAATATTCACATGGTAAAAAACAATGTAATGTTATTGTTCTTTATTAAAATGTACCCAGTGACTTCACTGTAGATTGTTATACATGAAGTTGTCAAGGCATTAACACTTAACTATTAGCTTTTTGGAAAAAAATCTAAGAGATGCAGTGGATTCCTAGAAAAGTCAGAGTTAGAATTTTTTTAAGTGTAATTTTATTTTCCAGGAAGTAGACTTCTAAACAAAGTTTAAATATTAATAGTGCAGTGAAATAATTCCTGTTTATTTTTGTGCTTCTATCACACAGATTCTAAGAAAGCTGACACATTTTAGTAGTTTGTACATATTGTAGGTGCATAGTAAGACATTCCATAAGGACACCTTAATATTTGTAACTAATAATTCTGGATTTATGAGCATCATCTCCTCCAAAATCTCTCTATGCCAGAACTGCCAAGAGCAGTACCCCTCAAGGTCCCATCAGGTTAACATTTCTCCCCGTCCAACCCGGCCTGGTCACCTGCATGCATTGGTTTGGTACATACATGCACGGCTGTTGGAGAAGCCATTTTGCTGAGTGCTGTTGACATACTGCTTATACACTGGAAATCAGAATGTAATTGATGAAATTTTGGCATTTTGTGTCCTCAGGGTGTTGTCTGCATAGCACTTACACTTTCCACAGTTGTGCTTATTTCAATTTGGATTGTTCTGAGTTTTCATTCCTCTAATACAGATGCTATCACTGTATCTAAATGTTATATTTGGCTTGGGGGATGTCAAACTAAAAGAAATTGTGTTTCTGCTTATGTAGCATTTAAAATTTTCCCTTTGTAGTTGAAATAAACTTCACAATCAATTTTACCAGTGACTTTGAAGTGCTAAGTCTTCTTTATTTTCTAAATATTTTTCCTTATAATAATTTAAAATGAGATAATAATTCTCTGTTTCATCTTATATTAGATTATAGACCACTTATATTAGAAGAGAAAACCTATTTCATATAAAAGTTAGAGACTGTTCTAAATTAAATATTAAGGACAATTTACATGTATGATGACAGTAATCACAAGATCATGGTCTATGATATATTTAAATTAGAGTCTTAAAATGATGATGTTAAGAAGAAGAGATGAAGGAAGAACAATGTTTTCAATGCAATATACTCAAATAGCAGTAAGAGTACAAAAGTTTAAATTCAGTAGTATTTACTTTGGGACCTCTGTACCAATGTAAAATAATCTGAATTTTCAAAAGCCAAAGTTGTGGATTAAGAGCCTGTGAAATTGCTATATATTAAAGACCATAACTTCTTTGCTTCCTTTAACATAACAGGCCATCAAAACTCTATGAAAACACCTTCTAGGCAAGGGAAACATTTTACAGTCCTAAAAAAATTGACATTTTCTCCTTGAAAATGTACCATTTGGAATCTGTCTTCAGGCATGTTTCAACTCAAGAGTAAAATTCCGCAAGCAGAATTCTTTTTTACCTGGAGAGTAAAACTGTATTGTGGTGGTCCCGAAAGAATCAGAGCAGTAAAGAGACAAGGCACAATAGAAAAGGAAAGAAGATAAGCGTTAGTGCAGAAAAATTGTTTCAGTGGTATTGGGTTTGGATGGCTTCAAGGTAAGAGAGGCAAAGCCATGACCGTGATAAAATGAAGGATTGAAGGACCAGCATACACCCACTTCAAACTCCTTTATCTAGAACTGCTCAGTCTGTGCAAAACCAGGCTGCTCTACCCACCATCACTGGGAAGTGGGTAATGGTCTAACACATGCTTTCAGTAGCTATTGAACAAGTGAGTTAATTCTTAAGCTACTGGTGAATTTTAACAAGCACAAAATGCTATAGTTTGATGTTTACTGTATGAAAACAAAGGTTCAAATGATTAACATATTTTCTTTGCTTTCCTGTCACCAAGTAACTTTGTTCCATCTGGCTTTCCAGAGGGTTGCATATGTTTCTGACAATTCTGCTGTCTAAATAGTTCCTCAGAAATCCGAGATACTAAGAACAAAGTCAAGCGTCAAATTTCAAAGATTACCTGAGCTGTTAGCAGTGGCTGTGTGTCTTCCATATCAATTACTGTATCCTGGCGAGGTGCAGCAGAGAGCAGACTAACTGAAAGCCAAAGGTTTTATTAAGGCAATATGGTGTAGGAAAAATACCTTACCAAAGAGTTTAATCAGATTTGAAATCCAGACAGATTTAAAATAATTCATTGGCTATATGATTGATCCTCTAAAGAAAGCAATTAGTTGCCACCTTTTGCTAAAAACAGACAACATATTTTTGTGCAGGATATGCAGACATTCCTCAAATATATAGAATTAAGATTAAAAGAAAGAGTTAAACCTGAAAAAATATAGGGGAAAAGTCTGCATTGTATTCAGACCATATTTACTGGAATACTGGATCATTACTTTGGTACTAGTGGAGAGGTGATCTGCAGGTAAACTTCCAAGCTGATACTAAAAAGTAACTTCAGGAAATGAGCCCATCAAGTCTGAGAGTGAATTTGCCTTTGCATTACGCCCTCTTACGCTTCACAAAATATTACACTAATTAATGCTCTCTGTTAGATGTTTTTCCTTTCAGATAACAATTTCTCCAACTAAGTACACAGCGTGAGATGGCTATTCATCAGTACAGCATTCAGAGTAAACACTGAAGGCAGGTAATTCTAGCCCCTCACAAGAAAGTAGAATTTTTCATTTTCCAGCTTTCTACCTTTCAGTTGTGGTGCAATGTCCTGTTTAGTAGTGTAGGGGTCACAGCGAAAGCTTTCCAGTAAATCAATAGTGCATTGTCCCACAATGGGCTTCCGTCCAAACGGTCTGTGGTCTATTACTTTAATAACGAGAGATGGACTGTATAACTCCTCTTTTGGCAAAAGCTGAAAATAGAAGGTTAGAGGTGTTTTACAATGCAAACAGAAGAGAAAGAAAGAATAAAGTTTTCCCCCCTAAATTAGGGCTGTTACCTAATTTGTTTAATATTGAATTACTATGTTCTATGGCTGTATGGTGAATGCAAACTTCTAATCTTATCAGTCAATAAAAGTCAGTAAGAATAATTTTAATTGCCCCAAATCTTGAATTTTCTTGGCTCGTGCACAGGTCCCATCCTAGCAGTAGGAAAGTAGCCAAACATCTACAGGTAAATCAATGCCTTTTCAAATAAAAAAAATCATATACTGCACTGGATTGTGCATATAAAATTTTGAAACTTACCAGTTACTGTACAGACATATTTACATGATCTTTATTACAGTTTTCAGGCTCACAAATGGCTTATGGTAAATGAAAAAAGGATGTGTGAGTTTTTCTATTCCGAACAAATCCTTGACCTTTAAAACTATGGAGCAACTTATTTTGCTATAGATAGCTGGTATAGAGGTTTTTGTAACGTACAACTTTCATGAAGAGAACAGAAGATGGAAAATTCGGCGTCTTTTTGAGGTTTTTGATCACCACAGATTCCACCATTTCTCCTCCACATTCCACAATGAGACTTGGAGACATAACTGGTGCGAGTTGGTAGTTTTTCATGTTTCGCAACCCCCAGGCCAGAATCTGTAAAATAAAATCCAATATAAGCAAAAGTGGGAAGGAATATCAATATGCTTAATATAATACTCAAAAAAGTAGGAAAGAAACAAATTCTTTTCAATAACAAAATGTGTCTGGCAAAATATTTTAAGGTTCTAGTTCTAGGAAAATTAAAGGAAACAATGAAATTCACAAACACTTAAAGAAAAGAATATTTCTCAGTGTGTTTTTTTGTTTTCTGTGAGTAAATACATAAGCCGTATTTACACAATACTGTCCACAGGATGAGAAGACTATACTTGTATTCTGTTAGTTTCAGAGTAACCATACCTCAACAGCAGTGAGTTGAACTACTGGTCTGATTCCTTGAGGGACCATGTAAAGCTTTGGTGCCCTTTGTGATGGAAGAATTGGAAGGTTGGTGCCACCCTATTAAGACACAAACATGAATATTAGTTTCTCCCATCTTCCTTGGATGAAATACCTTCCAAGTACTAAGACAGTTCTTCACATAATGTCTCACCATGAAAAAATACTGTACCTCATTATATTGCATATACACACAAAAAAGAGAAATATATACCTTGTCTCTCAAAATAAGTTCTGCAGCAAAAAGAATGTCTCCACTAGCTTTGCCATTATTTGTCACAGGATACCAAAGCAGTTTTGGTGTGATGTCCTCTCCTGGGATTAATTTGACCATGGGGGAACAAACACTTCTTCCAAGGAATTCATCTTTACCCTGCAACAAAAAATAGCAATAATAGCCATTAATGTATTGTCAACTAATATAAATAAATAAAAAAGCAAGCAGAGTAAAAAGATTACACCTACCACTTGGTCACTGTCAAAAAGTTCAATAACAACATTAGGCGGGTTTTGGGCTATGGACTGTGGGTCCCCATAGATCTCAATTTCATTAAATATGAGAGTTTGGTCCCATGTAGGATTTAGAGTTGAATGAATGATCTCAGTTGTTTTGCTTTGATGGAGGAAAGAAACATGAGCATACGGATCTGAAATATCATACAAAGATTGAAAGCAGAGTTACAGACAAAAAAACCACATCAAGCCACAAGGTACACAAGCACAGTTTTTCTCAAATATAATATGTTATTTTTCTACTGTTGTTACCAGTTCTATAAGCCATTCTATGTAAAACAAAAATGAACATATATACGTAATTTACAATTAATAGAGCCATTCCCACTTGATTACTAAATCACTTCCTTTATGCAAGTCTTGATTAACAGAGTGATCAATGAAAATAATAAAATATCTTGCAAAGCAGAAAGACAACCAGAAAACTAAAATTAAATACTGTTTATATTAATCTTGTCTTAAATCTTGTCAGTAGAAACTCCTTCTTTTTATCTCCATTGATATACAACTGTACAGCCTCATAAATAATACAAAGAAATCATTCTAGTTCTGACTAGTTGCCAAACAACAAATTCTCCCAGGCTATGTTGCTCAGATCAAGGTTTGGTTTCAAACATGCTTATTTATAGCAACCTCTTCTTGTGAACCAGCTGAACGATTAAAGGGGTCTAGGCCCAGTATTTGGCAGGCCTTTAGATCATCAAGAGCCCTGCAGAAGGTATCTGATGATGGTCAGTAATGTTTCCCGTACAAATTGCAATTACTAAGGACTGAAAGCAATTTTAAAGGTTATCTTTAGGTCAGTTCCAATAGATTCTGACGAGGTCCACGATCAGAGTTTTACAAAACTTGGCTAACTCTTCAAAATAATTTCAGAGGAAAATAAAACATAGATGAGCTATACATAGCTCATGTATGACCGCATCTGAGGTGCCTGTCCTGAATTACACATATGCAGTTTAGAGGCACTTATATGTGTTTGTTTGCATTGCTTTTAAGTGCTGCATATTGAAATAAGACCAAATACCCACAGGCAGCTGTACAAAACCCTCCTCATTTCAGAATATAGAATTAAAATTAGAAAAGCACTGTATCTTCTGTAACAAAGGCATTACACTTACTCAAATACAGGGAGAAAAAGAAGGATGCAAACAGAGGGTAATGGAGAAAGAAAATTCATTTCAGCTTTGTCATTTGCTGAACTTCCTTAAAGCAAGTGTAAAGTAATACTACAAATCTAAATTCAATTTTCTCCATGACTTACAGTGAAATTTCAATTTGAATTAGCAAAAATTGAAACCTGGGTATTAGCCTGACTACAGAGTTGCCAGATGGACACTACATTGTTGGAATACCTAAGAGCTGGAAATAAAAGGGCAAGAAATACACATGTATGAACAAATAAAAGGCATGCTTATCAGTAGGGCACAGTGTAGTTTCCTACAAGTTCATTTCCATAATGAATTAATATAAAACATTGAACATGGAGAGGCAGTTGGTGACATTATAGCCATCCAGCTTTCTTCATCTTTGCTTTTATGCAAGCTTCCTGCAGGAAAAAACTGCATGTAGACTTTTGTTAGAAGGAGAATCCAAGGCAAAAGGAAGGGCCTGGTCATGGGAAATTCAGACCTTATTTGAAATCCCGTTCCCTCATAGAGAATTCACTGGAGGCAGCTGGTAAAGGACATACAGAGCACACTGTTTGCAGCAGCCTCTGGGGCAGCAGTAACCAAATTCAAATAATATGTAATAAAGCTGAGACTTTCTTTACAGCGTACTTTCAGTAGCTGGGACCTACACACAGACCTTAAGGAGTTAAGATATTCTACAACCAAATAAATCAAGCCACTAGTTCATGGCAAAAGTGGGTTTTCTGCACTTTTAGCAGGATTTTTCCATACCTGAAAAACTGTCTTTGTCTAAAGCCATGAGGTTTCTTGCCTGGTAGATGTAACAGCGAAGGTGGTAAGTATATACTCCTGTATCAAATAAATAAAAACAGTTCAACTGCATTATACAGGAGTCTTTTCTGTAATGCAGATATTTTGAGTTTATACAAATGTCTTACACATTTTAACACAAGCACTATAGGAACAGATTTGCTTTTCGTGTGATGATTGTATTAATACCAATGAGCTAGCACCTGAGAACATTTGTTCCAACACAAAGCAGAAATTTTTAAAAATCACTAATGTTATTTGGGCTTTTTCCACCATACCATCATCTAAAAATCCTTCTATTCAAAAGTTTCCTTTTGAAACAGTGTGACAATCTAGCTTATCCAAAGAGAATTAAGAACTGAGCATTCCTGTACTTAGTTTAAGTATTCCATATAGCACTTCCAAGGTCCTGGGTGTTTCACATTTTTAGCTCTTAGCACTAGAAAATTATTCCAATTGCAACTCTGTCTCTTTGGTTAAAAGATTTTAAAAAATAAACCACTGCAGGTAAGGTGAAATAGCTTTAAAAAAAGATGTGAGTGGCTCAAACCCAGGACAGCGTGGGGCTAAGTTACTACAGCTTTTCTTTAAAAGGTGTCAGTTCTAACCCTTCTAAGCCCTTGAAAAAATCTGAGCCAATACATAGCCTCATTGAGCTGAAACCTCTGATGCCTGGCAAGAAAAACTACCATTTTCCTCCTACTGTGGTCATTATCAAAAAAAAACTTCAACAATGTTTCCTGGGTTGTGAATTATTTAAGATTTAGACGTCCATTCCCAGCAGGTTGATCAAGTTCTGCAGAGTTCAAATAAAGACAAGTGTTCCAGTCAGAGCTCCTCATAAAGGATGTTAAGTCACAGGATTTGCCTCTATTCCTGTTAACTAGCATTGGTGCCTCCATCTCAACACCCCTGCTTTTGTGATTCACATTACAGTGATTACAAAGCATTTAAAACCAATCCAGGTTGGCAAAGTTACAGTTTTGTTCACTTTGCCAACTCAACTACAGGCTACTGCTTCTTCTGGGCCAGGCATTGTCTGATCCTGCACGGAGTTGGTTAAGTGACCTGAACCAACAAAAAATTTAAATTTAGCATTAAAATTCCTGTCCCATACAGGTTTTAAAAATATCTCTGTGACAGTTGACTGAAATACTGAAATGACTAACTGTAATTTTTCTTTTAATAACTTAAATAGGGTCCAACCTAAATAGGGTCTGATAGTAATTACTATAGAAGGCTTAAAAAGCTACATGTAAACCACAAAGGATTATGATTTTGTTCCAGACCAAAATGAAACAGGTAAGATTTTTGAGAAAGGAATTGTTAAAGAACCTACTGTCAAAATAGCAGGAAACCATTGGTGTATTGGCACCAAACACCTTTGTAGCTGAGTCCTTGGTTTTGTCTGAACTCTTCCTTTCTCCATCATCGACACTGGTGTCTGCTCCCTGAAGTTATATAGAGAAGTTATTGAGTATTTACAAACATAGAAGAAACTTGATAGAAACGGACTGTGTGTGGGAATTTAGGGATTCCTATCTTCCAGGACAAGAAGAGATTTACTTCTGTGAGTTAATGTACTTTACGAGATTTTTACTCATGTCCAGAGGTCACTTCCTGTTCCCGATTGAAGCTGTGCAGAAATCATACGCAGTCATTTCATCTTCCAGAATGTCTTATTTCTGGAGATGTACTAGCTACCTATCAGCTCATACTGTGAAAAGGCCACAGGTCTTCTGCACTGTGCTGTGGCAGAGAACTGCTCTAAGGCTTCATCCCAGGAGCAATAGCTATAAGCAAAACTGAAATAGGAATTACTAAACTCTGAGGAACCAAATTAAGTGGAGAAAGAAAATGCTATCAGTGAATCCTTGGTCAACATTTGACACAAAAAAAGAGAAATAAACCGAGAAAAAAGTGCAAAGTTTTGTTAATGCTATATACTCAGAATCGTTTTATATTTTATAAAAACAAAGGAGTCTTCTCACATTATTTGTTACAGTTTGTATTTTGGTAAATAGCAGTTATTTGTGAAGCTGTGTTAACCTGAAAACTTGAGGAATAATTGCATTCTGCTCATCTATTTATATCATATGACATTCTGGCTTCTCTAACACTTTCTGTTCTTTTCCTGTGTTTTCTTTTTGCTATCTTTTCTTGTATTTGGTTGTTTATACAAGCAAATATTCATCAGGGGCAGCTTTTTCAGTGCCCATTGTTTCTTGAGCTGATGTTAAAACATCTTAACTACATGCATGAAAAGCTTGAGCTATCTTTTCACATTACTGACAGGAGGTTCATCTAGTAATTTGGCCTTTTGAGCTAAATCTCACATAATGCAATAACAATTTGAAAAAGAAAGTAATATGGAAGATTTTAAAAATTAATATAAACCATAAATTAAATATAAGGGGGATATATAACATTTTATATGTAATATAAAATATACAAGATTAGTACTAATACAAGAGTCTCTACCTGAATTTGATGGTCCCTTTCAGACTAAATAATTTAAACAATATACACTGTATTAGTTTCTCAGTTATACGTTAATCTAACAATGCAGGGGTTAAATATAGGCTGATATACTAGTTTATCTACTGCAAATTAACAGATTGACCTTGGAAGACTTTTTTGATACTCTGTCCCTTACCAAAGCACCTTCAAGTTTAAAGATAGCTGCAGCACCATGTGTCTCCGAGGGAGCCATTTTTCGTCTCCATCGTCTTCGACGGAAAGTATCGGAACTACGTTGTTCCCAGTGAAATTTCCAGCCAATCAAGGAAGCATATTCCCATCCTTCCTGATCTTCATATGATGACATTCTCTAGAAGATATAAACTTGTTATCCACAGTGTTGTGTAACCACAGTGAGAAAAAGTAGTACTTGCCCTGGCAGGCCTAAAATCCCCCTCATAAACCAAACCTAGAAACATCAATGTACAAAAAGATAAAGAAAGGGAATATAATGAAAACATAAAAGGTTGTTCGAAATTTTTTTTGGTTGGTATTACATTTTTTCTTTACTCAAGAAATGACTAATCTCTTGCAGATATTTTTTCAAAAAAGAAACTCGAACAGTTTCAATGTGCAATTCCATGACTGGATCTCTCTTTTCTTACCCTTCCTGCTGTCGCTCCTTCAGACAGATCCCTCCTACGTTTCCGCACCAGTCTTCGTCGTCGATGCGTGTGGTACATTTTCTCTGCAGCAACCCATGACTTGGGTTTAGTGTCTGGAGGAATAGTAATTCCATATTCCCATCCTAAAACAGAATTGACGAGTTGGTGTATTTTCAAAAATACTAGTGAGATACAAAGAAGAAAAGCATGGGGAATAGAGTGACTGTACCTACAGAAGATGAAGCTTTATTACAGAAGACTATTCAGCATTGCAGACCCTAAATGCCCAATAGCCAGGGGGCCGCTGGTGGCATTTTATAATGATGCTGTGTTGGAATATATGTGGCCATAAAAATATCAACATTAAAACAGATATAATACATTTCAAGTTCTTTACTTTGCATTCTTGTTTTTTCAGATGGTGGTATCACATCTTCATACTTCACTGCAGGAAAAACTAGTCCTTAATTTTAAATAAGAGTCAAATGTTCTGTGCATAAGTTCTGATCATAAAAGTTTAAAAACAGGTAAACCTGTTACTGTATTTTTGCTCTATGTATAATTCAGTAGCCAAGACTCAGAATTTAATTTAAATGTATCTCATTAAAAACTTACTGCAGACTCCTATAAAAAGTTCCAATTAAGATATCAGTACTCTAAGATAAATATAAGATTTTTTTTCTACTCTAATAGCTCTTTTTTTATTTAAAAGCAGTAACTATTTGAGAGTTTTCAGCTGGTTTAGAACAAAATAAAAATTCCTCACAGTTTTGCAAAATCCTGTGTTTTCCATTGTCTCCCATGATCTTCCCTTTTTTGTTAAATTATTTATTTTGTTTTCAAACCATCAAATCAATGTCCTGTAAATACTTTGTTATGAGATATTGACTACTTTTTTCTATTGCTGTAGAATACAAATTATGGTCTTCTGAGGTTGTTTATATCACAACTTTCTAAGCTGACAACAGTCTTAATTTATTGTAAGTAATAAGCATATTAGGATTTTCTAACCTGATCATGTTAGTAATACATACAATCTGAAAATCTCCGTCTAGCAGCACCCAACTCTTCACAGAAAGGTTTTGAGGCCTTTTTCATTTCAGAATTGCCTAATAACCAGCATTTCATCCTGATCAGTCTGCATGGCTCCCTTCCCACAAATTCAGCACTGTTATTCTGCCCTGAGCAATATAGGAATCCTTCCCACCGTTGTGTGGTGTGTGTCCAACACAAACTCATTTCCCACTTCCTTTAGTCCCCAGACCTCCTGATTCACTTTTTAGCATTATTTGGTGACTTATGCCATGGCTAAAGGCTCACAGGTAAATTACCAGACAGATCCAAACCTGGCTTTGCCATGTATTCTTGGTGCAATTACAGAGGTTTCAGGTCTCAAGCTTCTGACTTCTCTAAAAGCCCTTCAACTCCTGCTTCTAACCCATTAAAATGGAAATAGAAACAGATGCAGACAGTGAACACTTTCTCAATGCCATATTATCTGACTCCTTAAGCAACTTTATCCAAATTTTTCCTTCATATTTTTCCATAGGGCAACCACTAGCACGCTTAGGATATTGCTACCGTTTTGACATGTGTCTTCCTTCATTATGAACTACAGCAAACTGTCCTAACAATCAGCAGATACTCTGTAAATCTTACCATGTTCATCTACTGCTCGATTTAAATCAGATTTCCAAGCATCATCTTCCCACACCCATCCAAAAGGGCATGTGAATTCACGTGGGGGTGGAGCTTTTTCTCCATTCTTTTATGTAAGGAAAATATAACAGATTTGTGCATTAGTAGAGTAAATATACTGCATAGCAAACCATAGTACTTCTTTACTCTAAACCTTTACTCATCCAGTGAAAAATTTAAGTCTTACCACATCTGTGAAACTCTCCTCAGATGCTTTCCATTCCCCCCCAGGATAGCGACTCTCATTTTCATATACTTCATCTGTAAACTCAGTATGACCAGCATCAGCTTCAGTTAACAAACTGCACATCCAAAAAAATACAATAATAAATAAAACCTATTTTAGTTCACTACAGAGAAAATACAGAAACATAATATAGAATGTGCACACATGGCAGTATTTTGGATTGTCCGCCTGTATGAAGGACACTTAGAAAAAAACACTGAAGAAACTCCAGTAGTAGTAAGCAATAGGAGGAACATGACTCATAAATATGAGTGACAAGCAGGAGTGTTTAACTGCTGTTGTATTCAGGATCTGCTTTCAACACATCCTCTTGGAAAAAGAAAAAGCATCATATATTTAAGTGTAGCAGACCCAGTCTGCGTATGACATGTCATACACATCTCTAAAGCATGTGTATCTATGTATGCACTAAAATTTGGCAAGGTACTTAATTTCGTTTCCATTTATGCTGTTGACAAGGCAAGCAATCAGTAGACTAATATTTTTCTAATTTGTAAGTAAAAGAGATAGGAGAACATTAAATCAGACAAAAGCCTTTTGCTTCCCTTGGTGGTTCACTGTGGTTCAGAAGACACTGAAGTGTGCTCCACACTGCTCTTTGCCGTCCAAATCGAGCCACAGATCACCTCCCAGTGGAAGCAGCCACATGGCAAATATATGCATTTCAACAGCTGCATTATCTGAGCAAATATCCCCATGTTACTGCTTTTCTTCATGTCATATTATTCACTGAAATAAAAACTATTAATTTAATATAAACAAAACCCCATCCGTTCATACCTATAACTGATAACATTTTACAATGGATCAAATAATATCACATATTTTTCCCTGCATAGTTTTTCTGTAGCAACAGTTCTGTATTTTTTTTCACCATCAGAACACAAGAATTTAAAATGGGCCACATTTCTTCTTTCAGAAAAGAAGAAAACAGTCTCTTTCTTATGCTGGTTTTCATTTATGAAACAAATAATGTACCCAGTCTGGTTTAAAGCATGGCAACACAGTCGGACTGGCACAACTCCAGAGCTGGAAACCTCTGGCAGAGCAAGACTGAACCTGTTAGAGCTGAGGAAGAGCTCACACTTCATAAATTTGTTCTGCCATGGGAGGAGCTATCACATGGAACCACAGCTTCTACTGAAAACAACTCCTGCCTTGAGTCACTTTGAGAAATAACCTGTGTCAGTTGTACAGCGATGGCAATGGAACTTCTCAACGTTTAATGAAATAAACACAAAATAACCACCCAGTGTTTGTGAATGCCCATGCAAATGCTGTAATGGCGTTGCTACAGGATGAATGGCAGATTGATACGGGATGCCAGGGTTAAATTTCTACCTAGGGATGATCCACCAATCCAAGGGTCTTGTCTCAAACCATCGCAGCAGGATCTGTGAATCTCACACAGACACGTGTAAGCCTCACAGTAGCTTCCTAGGCATGAAATACTATTATTAAGCCTTTTTAAAAGACGAAGCACTGAGACTCAGAGAATATAATCAATATAGCCAGCATAACATGGGGACTGCAAAACGATAAGTTCTTAGAAATGAATGCCTTCTTTCTGTTGCTTGTTTTGTTTAACTTAAAAAAGGTAATGTTAATTTTGGCACTATTAACTAGCTTTGAATGCTGGCTGGTTTTAACTGTCCTGGGACATTCAGCTTAAAATCTCTTTCTCATCCAAGAAAACAGAGAGGAGCCTTTACTCAACACCATAAATGCCTTTATTCCTACCTGCATAAAATTAAAAAAATCTGACCTTCTTTCAGGATCAACCATCCATTCTCCTTCCCAGTCCCAGCCCTTTGGCGGTAGAAAGTACTCTCTTTTCAGTTTGATTTTTCCTGTAACGTCAGAAAATTTGTGGCGACCAACAAGTCCTGAGGTACCCCACTTTCCAAAAAGGAGAGCCTGATTTTCATACTGTGTGGAAAGAAAGCAAAAATCCAATTATTGTTTAGGAATAATAAACAGCTTTTAGGAGAAGAGAAAAAAAAAAAGTGACTATTACAGATGAAACATTTTACTATAAATTTCCTTTCTCTGAAATTAAGTATTCCCTTTCCACATTACTCTGCAATGTTATCATTAATTTCTTTCTTTCATTTTCTTCTGTGTTGCCTGGTAAACGATCAATGTGATGTAATGCCTCCCTACAACTACAGCAAAATTTTCTCAAAATTAAAGTTCTGTTAAATAAAATTCTGTTACATTATTCAAACAAGTTCCTTCTGTTCCCTAAATGCATGATTCTGTCATTCTTTTCCATCCCAAACTTCCTCCTATTTAAAATATTTTCTTTTGTAACATGTAGAACTTAATTAAAATCTTATCATAGTAGCTACCAGGGGTATGATTCTGGCAGCAGCCCAGTTTATATCATCTATTTCCCTTCTCAGGATTATTTGTAGTTTATGATGGTCTTGCATTTTCTGCCCTTATTCCTGCAAAATTGTTGGACTGTTGAAGACCAACAAACTCAATAGCCTCTTAAAATGTATACTTAAATAATGACTTTGAACACCCATTGCTTTAAGGGACTCAGTACAGCACTACGAAATATTTAAGCATAGGTGCAATGCTGACACCGCTGCAAAAATGTCTTTTTATTAGCTATTTTAAGGTGATGGGGCATATAAAACACCCCTGCTACTTACCATTACCATCCAAAACCTCTATTATATGCTGTGGGACTATTTCAAGCATTTGTATTCTGAATTTGTTAACTTTTTTCATTGAAATGTTATCATATTATAGCCTTCTGTCAGCAACAGTAAATTTTCCACTTCTACAAAAGAACCATTATTAAGCAAAACAACTTGTATCCAAGTATAATTTGTAGAAGTGAAGAAGCAATTAAAAAAAAAAAAAGGGCTATTCACATGCCAAAACATAATGGTTTAGATCTCAATCTTAATTACACTGATAAAAATCTAACATAAATGTCTTTGAAATCACTGGCATTTACCAGATTTGTACCTGACTAACCAGTTCAGAATCTGGTCTGCTGGAGTTCATCTGGTAGGCACAATGGACTCGATCATTAATTGCCTTGAATGGGGTCTACTTGTTTCCTTATAATAAACACTACTCTCTCTTTCTGTCCGGCACGCAAAGAAATTCAAAAGAGCTCCAACTGCACTGAATTCCCAACACTCACATCCAAGTTTAAAGTAAGAAAGCAATGATGGACATACCATTTCTGCAAAAACACTGAATGTTCCCTCTGCAAAGCTATTAAACTTCTTCTCAACTGCACTGAGCCCCAGCCAAATGTTAACTCGCAACTCTGCAGGCATTTTGACATCTTTTGTCTTGTCCTGTGGGTACTGGCACACAAACAAAAATGTTATTCTTTGTTATGCTATGCAGGTATTGTAGCTTTCATCAAAATACATACAATAACAAAGAGATATGAGTGACAATGCAGGTTTATTTATCTCCTTGCACTGCTTTTTCTCAAAAGGCACTAATAAATAGCTCAGGAAGAAAATATTCTTTAAATGATACCTGCCTGGGGCATGTAAAAACCAAACACACTAACAGTGGTATCATCCCCGTTCCTGTATATTCTCTCCCAAGTTTCATTCAGCAATGAATCTTTAGTTTTGACAATAACTTAAAACTTCAATATTGATATTTGAGTTTCTTTGTTGGGAGACTCTGGAAGTGCAGAGGTTAGCAGGAATGGTTCAGTAAACACAGAATCAGTGGGGGTTTGCATAAAACCATGAAGATCCAGGCTTGTCTGGATTGAAGAATTCATCAATATAACATTCACCAAGATAACTACTAGCTAAACTACAAACTCTGTAAGTGCTACTGTTTTACAGTCAGATTGCTTTTTTTCTGGTTAAGTTTATTTCAATTTAAGACAATATCAACTTAAATGGATAAAGGCATTCCCATTCAAGAGTATGACTCAATTCAGAGAGACAACTGGGTGTAGACATGCTCTATTGCGTGCAGAAAACCATTCAAAACTTTGAATAGGTTTTTGGAACTTCTCTGACTTACACTCATTATTCCCTCTGAAAGTTTCTATTCATGTCCAGTCCCAAAATACCAACTCCAGAAATGCTTTAAAAGTTCTGTCACAATTTTGAGCTCTTTTAGAAAAGGCTCAGAGATAGGGGCTAATATTGGTTCTCACCGGCTTATGATGAACTTAAAACTTCTGTGATATTTTGAAGAAGCTATATCAAGTTGGCTTTTAATCTGTCCTGAGTTTTGACACCTCATTGTTCATAGTTTGCTTGCATGTTTCACACTCATGTCAAAAGGCATTTCAGTTTAGGAGGTAATTATTTCTTAAGGAGAAAAAAAAAAGGTACCTTCAAGAAGATTGTTTGGGTCTTTCCACAATATTTACCAGATGATTCGGGGCTTGTTGTGGAGTATAGCACTTGGTGTGCAGGAACACGAGCATAGGCCAGTCTCTTCTCCCCTCGGATCATCCATATGATTACGTCAGGCATACTGTTTTGTGGCTGTGGATTATTTGTGCGGAAAGGAGAGTTAAGAAGAGCAACTAATAGAACAATAAATAAATCTAGAGTTTAGAAAAGAGAAACATAAGGAAGGGTTTATGTCAAAGGATTTACCATTTAGAATCAAGAATCTCCACAAACTTATGACAAATAGAGGGAATTGGTTTATTCTGCAAGTAAAGCAATATGTAGTTCTGAAAGAATCACAAAATATATCATTAAGATTTTTGGAAAGCAAGTATGTTTTATTAAAAAAAACAATTCTTACATATTTTACAATTTTTTCTAAAGACATTTTGTTTCTCTCTTTCCTTATGGTGATGATAGTGACCGACACCATATGCTGATGCTTTAGATTGACCTGCTACATATTCAAGTGCTTGTGATGCTTCCATGTTAAGGGCATGTCATCGTAAGACTTTGGAGTCTTTTTGGAGACTTTTGGAGTTCTTTGCCCACCTTTGTGAGCTAGTTGCAGGTCTGGCCAATTAATTGCCCTTTTTAAAAAAATTTTTAAATCAGTAGCTTTACAGGAAAGAAGCAACAAATTAAAGATCAAACCACTTCTAAAATGTTGTGAAAGCAATTATGAGATAGCCAAGATGAAAACAGTAAACGTTGCTGAAAATTTAAAAGTAAAAAAAAATCCACGGAAAGAAACAGATTTAACTGTGTTAGAAGTTGATTACTGTGGCTAACAAGCTGTGGAAATATATACCCTGCAGTCCCTGAACCAGAAAAGTGACCTGCTACTCTGGAAGAAAGGAAAGGACAAAATACAGACACAAACAGAAGAGGGTCTATTTTACAAATCACAGAGTGATCATTACCCAACACAAAATCTCAGTGAGAACTGAGATAAGACATGAGAATGTTTTCTTTAAGTGAATTGTAATTACAGAGCAGAACATGTTTATTTTCACAGCGTCTAAAATTACTGTTCTACAAAGAGTGGATATTAATCAGCAGTGAATTTTACACACATTTGTGCCAGGCAGGTATTGCTAAACTAACTGAATCACCAGCACTAACCTCTTCACTCAGTTGCAGTAATCTATCCAGCCAATCCTCAATTTCTGTCAGAGTGGCTTTCACATCAGTAGCTTCATTTCTCATCCTTGCTGCTGCTTCTCCAATCTGTTTGAGAGACTTGAGGCGCAGTTTTTCTATCTGAGTGTCGAGGACTGTAATATTAGATTTGCCTTCTATGAGGGGAAATGGTTTACTGAAAAGAGAATATTTGTTTTGGTTAATAATCTAAGTGGATTTTATTTAGCTGAACTCCAAATGCAGACATGGAAACAGTGGCAACAGATTGAGTGCCATCATTTCCTGTGATTGAAAACCACTGGAACTGTGCTATTGGAAATTTCTGCAGAAATAGATGCACCTTGCAAGGTGTTTATAGTAAAGCAAGGGAAAGGCTGTACTTACATAACAAGCACCAAGGTAGAATACCTTGAGGTGTTTGCTTTAATGCAATTGCTGCAAATCAAACCAAGGAAAATCCATTTCTCTATATATCCACAGTAAAAAATTATTGTCTCAAAATGTACATCTCAAAAATGAACTCAGTGCCTTCAGACCAGAATTAGGTACCTCTCCTTCACCGGAAACTGAATATTCTCAGAAACTCAATATACAAATATGGCTTGTGTCCATGACTAGACTTATTTAACCCTCTGGCAAGAAAACATCAAAGAACTTTAAGAGAAATCCATGACACAGAACTTCTGAGTCACCAGAGGGCAGAGTAACTATTCAACAGAACCAAGAAATCATAGAATATCCTGAGTTAGAAGGGACTCTCAAGGATCATTGAACACGGACTCTGCACAGGACAACCCCGAAAAATCACACCAGTGTGTGTCTCACAGTGCTGTCCAATCCTGTAGGAAAAATGAGCTTTTTTCAGTTAGAGGAGGTTTGAGGAAAAGGCAACTTTTCAAAGACCAATTACAGGATCCCTTTAAACAGAGTTCCTTAAAATGTCTTTAATATGATACTCTAGAAAAAGTTTAAAAATTTCCAAAGACACTGTCTAGTTTGAAAAGACTGACTCTTCTTTGACCTACATTTAATGATATGCTATGCACTTCTAAGGGGTTTGATTCTGTAAAACATTGATACTGACTACTGTGCCTTCCACTACAGTTGGTTCTATTAATCTGAATGCAAGGGTTGTCTGCCCTGGGAGATACTTAGACATGAATCAAATGTATCAGATCAGAACTTTTAGAAAGTCACATCATTTTAGGTTTAAGTAGTGCACTGAAATCTCTCTCAAACTCCTAGCTCATTTAAACCTTAGCAAGGAAAAATCTTCTGTGAATTCAACACAGGGAATTATGTCATTGACAGAGGTTTTATGAGTTTGCTGAAAAAAAAAAACCTGAAAGAGCATTGTATAGCACAAGCAACAGGAAGTTCATTTAATGGATATATCTAAGTGCTATTGCTTCATAATGGTTGAGTAATAGTTTATAAAAAAATGGACAGAATTAATAACCGGATGATGAACTGACCTGAAGTTTCAACACTCACTAGATGGCTTCATGTGACAATAGTTTGCCCTTCACATTTTACTTTCTTAGAGTTTGTCATTCCTCTCTCTCTGCTTTCTTTCCGATCACAGCATTCTACAAAGTTGCTAGTTTATATTTTTACCTAAGCTTTCTGTGACGTAATTCTTTGCTAGTATACATTGATCTCCACTGTTTGTTTTTCCCTCTGTTTACTTTTATATTGGCACTACAACTTGATGAATTTGTTCTCTCATTTCATGCTCTTTGTTATTTCCTCTTATGGATAATAACTGTTCTGTAATTTTCCCTGTCCTTTTCCTGTGCTGTTTTATCACCCACTTGTTTACACTCCCTATCCCAATATCTCCTCTTGTTAATGCCTCTTTCTCATACAACTCCTTCCTCTCTATTTAGAATTCATTCTCTTTCAAAACTCTAAGTGCTGACTCCTGTTGCCTTCTCTGAACACTCCCATACATACAGACATGTTGACTAGAGCCTTATTCAAAAATATGATCTTTGTGGCCCTTAATCTCTGCATAGCTTTTGACTTTTTTTATTTTGAGTTTACCAGTAAATTACTAGACTTTCTTCTCTCTTCAATTTCAGAAATAACATTGAAACATGAGTAAACCAAAGGCACATGAGGAATTCTAAAGAAGGGAGGATGGGAGAAAGGCAGCAGAAAGACCTAATAGCTATTTTCAGAACAGTCTTCCCTTAGATTTTGTCAAGAGATCCTGTTCTGTTTTATCATTGTCAATAATAAAACTATCCTGAGATAAAGGAGAATTACACAACTAGATGGATTATTTTATTGGTAATATCCATGACGTTTTACTACTTTCAAAGACTTTTGGAATTTCAGTTCTTAGGTCAAGTCATAGGATTAGTCAGTTTTATAGTCCTCAGAATTTGTTTTCTGACTTAACAGAGGCAACAGTGAAGATTCTGAGCAGGCTGGAATGATAACATAAGAGATAAAAAACGTTCTTTTACCTTATATCTTCTGTAAGTTCATCAATCAGCTTCAACCACATCTCAGCTAATCGGTTTTCAGACATTTTAGCCTGCATTCCTGATTTTAAGGTAGCTAGGTTGGATTGCTGAGGAATTTAAAAGAAAAGAATTTGCGCTTATAAACTTCCACTGTGGTTTATGGTCAGTCAGAGTTTCAAGATTTTGACCTTATTTATTTGTCTGTGTAAAGTCCAAACCAAAAAAAGACTCAGATGTTTTAACTTGATTCAGATTTAACAGGACTATTCTGATGTTCTCCCCCACTGTATTTAACAAAACATGCAAATAACAGTTCCACAGACTTAACATCAGCAAAAGAAAGGTTTTAAATGTCTTACCAGTCTTTCAGCCATGTTTAGGATTATATTCACAGGGTCTAATCTATGACTTATGTCCTCCCAAAAAGAAGTCAGCGTTACAACTGGCTTTGTGTTTGCCCATGGCAAGTAGTAATAATAATTACCTGGTGTGAAACATTTGTATGTGAGATTTAGAATTCATGGCAGGAATACATTCTGTACGCTGTTGCTATATTTATTTCATTTATGTACTACAAATCATTAAGAACATACAAGCTACACCAAATTCATCAAATGATTAGTATTTTCAAGCCACTGTAGCATCTTTTGAATGGCAAACTTTCGCTTCAAGTTGTTTCAAATTGTTTCAAAATCCAACAGATTTTTAAAAATAAATTAGCTCTTAAGGTTCATTATTCTTTCCCATAACTTACTGATGTAGATGGCACATTAATATATCTTTAAAATAAAATATTCAAACAACTATTTTCTAGAGTAATTGTGATTATTTAATTTAAAACACAGGAAAAAAAGAAATACTCTTTGCAGTTAAAAAAAAATTATAGCCAAAATGTATTTTTCTGTGATCTAGCTAGTTTGTTTTTTCTAGCCTGAGAGACCTATGGTTTAAAAACAATGTATTATTTTATTCTAAATCAGATATTCAAAGGGTGTTTTCCCTATTTAATCCCTACATACCTCTAAAATAATGTAATTTATTTTCCTTGCAAATTTTGTGTCTATCTACTACACAGTCAAAAGATTTCACTGAATTCTCTCAAAAATCTCATTAATAGCCTCAGTAGGCCTTGCAGCAGGTATTCCATAAATGCAACTTCATCTCAAAAGCTGTGAAGAGCCACACACTCTTTTCTGTCACATTTTCAGGAGTGTTCAGTGCAGTTTGGGCTGACATTCCAAAGCTACAAATAGCACCTCAAAAAGACAATTTTAGAGTATTTAATCCCCAAACCAGAGCATCCTCACCATCAAAAACAGCGCGGCTGTACTGAGTCGTTGATGCCAAAGGTTTACAGGTGGTGTCAAACTTGTTGCCGTAGTTCCCAATGCTCACTTCGAACTGGATGGGCTCTCCAGTGTCCTGCAGCATTGTAGCAGAATGAAACACAGCCGCCAAGCAGAACTTCCGTCTGCGCTGGTATTTCTACAAAAACAACCCTGTCAGTTGTAGTTCAAAACAGGACCACAGCTACAGAAAACAATAGCAATTTCTTAATGGAAATAATAACTTTAATATTTTTACTGTTTTCTGAGAAGAAACCAGAAAATATAACATGTATAATACATTACTGTATTTGGTATTATAAAATATTTCAAATTAATACTCCTTACTACAAGGGTACAATGTTTCTGTAGCCACTACTGCTCAGCCACCAACAACCACCTCTCTTAACCTGAAGATTCAACTCTATTGTTTCGATTTT
This sequence comes from Pardalotus punctatus, assembly GCA_013400915.1. NCBI lineage: Eukaryota > Metazoa > Chordata > Aves > Passeriformes > Pardalotidae > Pardalotus > Pardalotus punctatus. Next base: position 252,651 of record VZTX01023809.1, read on the forward strand.
AGTAGTCAAATCACTCTCTAAAAACAGCCAGCCAACGCACATCTCCACTACCAACAGTGACAATAAAACACAGATTTACCTCAACAACCAGTAAGTCATCATTAGGAATCATTTCTAATTTTTTATTTACAGGCTTGCTTTCAGATATGGTAGATAGTTCAACCAGAATTCTCCCTCTATAAGCAACTCCTTCTCCCTGTAACACAAACACATATCAAATCCAATTTTATATATTTGCCCTAAATAAGTGTATTTTTTCTTTGGCTGTACACAATTCTGGCTTCACTGAACTGTTCTCAAAACTTGTGCAGAGGCACGGATGTACATATCTGAACAAGTGAAATAAAGCAGTTGGCTTTATTTAATGCTAGAAGGGAAAACTATATTTATACAAACAAGGAAAGAAGACATATAAATGCATGCAAAGGTGCAGTTAGTGAAAAATATCGAAACACCTTTAAAACAAAACCAGATAGAAGTGGAAAATACTATCATACTTTCCTATTAATCATAAATATTAAATATTGTTCAAAAAAGAAACAGCAAGGGGTGTGTAATGTGAAATTACAATTAATTAATTCATTGATTAAAAAGAATTGGGTTTAATTCTTTCATAAAAAATAATTAATAAAGAAACTTACCTTTCCAAAGTTTAATTCATCATATGGGTCTGGGAATCCAGTGTATTCTCTTGGACTTCCATAAAAGTTTAGGTAACAAGGCCCAAATGTTGGTAAAAAGCCAACTTCACTTTCTCCAGAGTTTACTAACAGAAGACATTACCAATATATCTTTGTTAATTACCATATTGAGCCAGAAAAGAATAATTAACATTACTACCAAATCCATTAGAAGAAATGTTAGATATTAGTTAAGTATTAGTGATATAAGAACATTTTATTGTCTGGATATACTACATGAATTTAAAGTAATTATACCACTGACTGTACTTGAAAGAAAGACAGTAAATGAAGTATTGTGTGGGTGAATGTTGGTTACCTTTCAACTGCTCTCCACTTGTATTTATTTCTCACTATTTAAATATTTACCATAAAGTCTTTCAAAACTGGATGTCAACCTAGACAGGGAAAAGTCATCTCTCCAGGTAGTAACAGAATCAGATTTTATTTTCCAGATTTTTTTTAGCTTGCTAAGCATAAGCAAAACAGCCACTAATTATTTTAGGCAGTTATTTACTTCTGCAGGGCTCTGCAGGTGCAAATATACTTGTGATCTTGTAGCTAAGTTAAAAAATTCCAAGCCATTGTTAGACTAAGCACTTGGTAATTGAAGCAACTACATGCTCATATCTAACGTACAGCTTGAAGCATCAGCCAAACAGAAATATTTTCAAACCGGTTCCAGTGCCAAAACTGATTTATAGAGTTAGTTATGTTTGATATTCTTTAATCACCATGGTGAAATCTTTTAGACAAACAATTGTTTAAAAATATTTTTAAGCTGATGGAGTATCTTAGGCAATACTCTTTAGTTTGGGCAATGGAACACAAAATCAGTAACAGGTGAAGATATGAACCTTCATATGATGAAGCCCCTGTTCCCGAAGATGAAAAATCTATATTATGAAAAGAGAAGTAGTTATATGACAAGTGACAATAGTACTTAAAAAAACCACACATCATAAAACAATCACCTTTTAAAATAAAGTTGGAGGCCTGAGAAAAAAAATTAAATTATGTGGGCTAGAATTTTGCTTCCTGGTTAATATATGAAGGCATTACTCCTCTGTACAAATTCCAAAGGAAAAAAAAACAAGCGCTATCCAACAAATTTTCTTCTTTTTATGCTTCTTTTTCAGCTTTGTACAGTTCTCCTTCACACAAAATGCAGATTTATTTCTAAAACTACTTTTAAAATCTTAAGAATATTTTTAAAACCCACTGCATTTCAGGGGCCCGTAGGGTATCTACATTTACATTTACTGAGGACCATAGACTAGTTCAGTTTCACATTCCTTTAGAAGCCAGAACAGGCTTCAGGCACAGTACTAATGAAAAGATGTAATAGAAACGGCAATTCCAGTGTCAGTACCTCAGCAGAGAGAGAAACCAAATTAATGTCTCCAGTTACGAAGTGCCTGGGTTTGAAGTGTAAATGTGCTGTGGCTCAGCTGCAGCTCAAGACAAACACTGATATGGGGAGTACAAGTGATCCCTCCCCAGCTGAATTTTCCCCAACAGCCCAACCCTTCTGTCTTGGATTTCCCATTGCTTTTTTCCTCTGCTTCTGGCTGTGCATGGGATATACAAAATGAATGTTTGCATGAAGTCTTACTTCAACAGCAGTCCTTCTAAGAGGACTACTTTATGAGCTTTTATGTGTCTGAAAATACAGATCCAGCCAATTCTTGCCTCAGGACACTATAGGATTGGAGCCACTAACTTGGTTTTTAAACACCGGATATAGCCACCAACTTAAGGACAAATGGGCCTGTTCCAGACAAGTACATATCATATAAAGTTTATAAACACAATAGAAGAAATTAGTAATTTAGATTCTTATTGCATCAATGGTGAAAATGGTTTTGAGACAGTGTCCTTCAAATTAGTGTAGAAAGTTAGATAAATATATGTTTAGCCTGTTTAGCCTTGGGCTTTACAATTATATATGGACAACTAATATGCCAAACTATGTTCATTAAAAAGATAAAACATTTTATTCTGGCAAGTTAACACATAATCCTAGTCCAGGAGCTGGCTCAGTTGCATGAAAGATCTTGCTATAAAAAGAGGTGATTATATAGATCACAAAGAAATAATCAATAATCACAAGTTTATATTAGAATATAAATGTAACAGGATTTTTTTCTAATATTTCCCAAAACATTGGCACAAAAAGTATTTCTTTTAATATCGTAAAGAAGAGTTATTACAAAGCAATTTTCCAATGGGAACAATATCTTGTCTAACTTGTTTTCTTGCAGTTAATAATTTTTTCATTTTAGCTGTATGAAATTACATATCCAGCCATCTCTACTGATTGAAGCACATAATTCAATTGTCTGCAATCAAAGCAGTGCAATCAAAATCAGTAGAAAGATTTAGGAACATGGAATACTCCTGCAAGGAGATGCAGTGCCCGCTTCTAGCAGGCTACAGATCAGAGCAAAGACTGACCCAAGCTCTCCCCACCTCTGAAAGCAGCCTGGTAGTGTCCAGGGAATGAGTGTGTGGTTCTAGATAGTTCTTTTAGGCAAACTATCAGGAACATTCCACAGCTTTTACATTCTCTTCCCAGAGAGAGAACAGATACTCTAGCAAAAGGAGTCTTGTTTACCAGTGTCCAAAGAAGAAGTGGTTCTGAAGCAGTGACTCCAGATTGTCTTGAAATTTAATGTTTTATTAAGCATCTAAGTAAATTTGCACATCTTACACACAATAGATTGTGACACCACATAATTTTCTGAATTTGGGAAAGTATTCACAAATTTACTTAATTCATTAATGAATGTAAATATAAATATATAAAACAAAACACCAAATCTTGAACTGTTGCTATTTCCATGACAATGTGCTTTAGTAATTAAAATTTTTATACTTTGAAAAGTCCCACAGAATGTTTTTTAGAAGCATTGTTTTGAAAACTTCAGAAACAGATAATCTTGTTGCCAGAGAGTAGAGTGGCTATAGATAAAAATACTTTCTTAGAACACTGATCTTTTCCATTCTTTGTAACACAAGAGAAGAGAGTATGTTACACACTGCTCAATTACCTTCAATCTCTCCCCCAGAAGAAGCAATTTTTGAGAGACTTAAATAAGTCGTTCCGACTACATCATTTTTTGTGAGACGATCCCTACAAAAATGAAAAAAAAAAGAAAGATTTTATTTAAATATAATGCTGATCATCATAATCATCATACACAGAAGCACGATACTAGTACATACATTTTCTATACCTGAAACGCTTCAATATTACTAACAAAGAAAGTTGCAAAAGTGGGCTGTAGACCATGAATAAGTCACCTGACTTTTACACTATCATTAAACAGTGACAGTGCTCAGTTCTCACTGCACAAAATTAAAAATATTCTCATGTTACACTAAACAGATCTCTTGTAAAGAAACCATAAAGGTACTTAAACACTTGCTTAAATAGTCTCACAGACTGTAAAAATACCTCATATCTATAGAACCAGACTTCACTTAATAGAATTTACCTTGTTTAGTAATTGATTAAAAGTCATAACTCACCAATCAATAACTGAAAGTTTTATTTTCTCACACATTGACGGAAACTGAAAAGCAATAAAAGTAAAATAACTCATTACTTTTTTCTCCTCTGTAATGTTAATGCCCTGAGCTCCAAAAGAATGGCTGTTTACTACAGAAAAAAGGGTAAAAATCTGACCTTGATTTGAAGATAAATAATTTGATTCCATTCTGGATTAGCATTTTTCTCAATTATATTTGTGCAAACCTGCCAAAAATGAAATCAAATACACAGCATATCAAAGATAAAACAGACAAAAAGGTATTTACTAGCTATGATTTAGGACACATCATCATCTGATTGGAAAAATTAGGCGTAGTAGTCGATGAATCGTGGGGTTATGCTGCAATAAGCCATTGATGCTCAATGAGCTTTCCATTGATAACTACTGCTAGAGTAATCTGCATATGCAGCATTAATGACTTTTGGAGGGAAAAGAAAATATTGACACAGTGTTCAAACAGAAAATTGGAGTTACCCTACTTTTTATTTTCACTAGCTAAAATTAAATTAAATTATTAAAGCTTGTTATTTCCAAAAGCCACAATTTAGTGTGCTATAATCACAGCAGCAAAACGGGATTAAGGAATTACTTGATTGCAGCTTTCTTTATGCAATTTTAGAGTAGATGAAGAATATATAATGTGGGAGAGACTGTATTATTTGCTAGTCATGTCTTCTAAAGATCTTCTACATTACTGGGTGTGGCAACCTGACTGTATAGCACATTAAATGACTGACAAAAAAATTGACTAGTAATGAATGTAAGTTGTTCAATTGTGATCCAGATCAAATTTGGAACACATTATTATTTAAATGTACAAATGCTGTTATCTGTCCAGAAAGATCTGTATCATCAATTGCTTAAAGCAATGAGAACAACAGGTAGGCAAGCAATCTGGCATATGTCAGTTCCAGCCTTTAGTCATACATTCCTTTTATTAGTCATCAGTTTTACACCCTTTCTATTGTACCTTAAAGTTTGTCATTTTACAAAGTGAACTTTTCACTGTTCGTTTCCGTAATTCCAGTAAACTTAAAAAATCATATTGGTGTATGAAATCTGTTCTTAGGACTACAATTAGAATACAAAGATTCAGATATTTACTAAATTACCTTTTTCCCAGCAAAAGAAACTTCTACAAATGGATCTACCAGGTTTTTCTTGTCTGCTTCTCCTCCAAATATTTCCTTGACAGTCTGTGCAAAAGCATCATCCACTGGAGAGGTGTCAAAGATAAAATTAAGGTGGTTGGTTGTTTATTACTACTACTACTACTACTGGTACTACTATTATTAGTATTATTATTATTATTATTCCTAAATAATAAATTGCCCATTACAATCTCACCAAAATCAATGAGCTTACAGATCTAGGAAAGGTGAAGTCTAACCTGATAAACAAAATTCCAGAGTGTTGCAGGTGAAAATTAAGAATTTTGGCTTAGGAGCAGTTTAAAGAATACAGATTTTTTGAACATCATAAGAAGTGTTGATGTGCTCCTGAATTTAAGGGCATCACTGTATTTGAAAAACATTACACATGTATTTGTAGACATTGCCATTTGTTGGCAGAGATACAGGTGAGAAAATATTCTAGTAAGGGATAAAAAGTCACCTATATTCGATTCTGAACAGCTAACACAAGTAACTATTTAAATACACTGATAGAAAAGTAGGAAGAAGCTACATACTTTGTGGAATGTCCTCAGCTCTGTAGATTTTGAGAAGGAAAGTGACCCATCGAAGTGCAATCCCTGCAGGTAATAAAAGATTGCTCTCCACATCATCGCTTTCATTATCTCTCTCCCTTTTTTCAACCTGTTGGGGGATGCAGTTGTAGACAAGAAAGACAAAGTAATGTACAGAATTAGAATGACAGATGGGTAATGTACAGAATTAGAATTACAGATGGGTAATGTACAAAATCAGAATTAAGGTGATTAGTTAAACTGGTGTGTGGGCCAGTTTAAATTGAATAATGAGACTGCATCAAATTATCAAGCCACAGAAATTTAATTCTAGCTAAACTATTTTACTTTCAGTTTCATCTCTAAAGTATTCAATTGCAGGAGCCCAGTATAATCACACTTTCAAAATCATCATCATCAGACGATGATGATTTTGGCACATGTACAATGCCAGCTTCATGCAAATTACTTGCTCATCTCAAGATAAGGCATCTTACTACAATTAGAAAAGGCTTACAATTCTGATACAATTTACCAGAACTTACTGCTTCCTCATTTAAAAATAAATACACCACAAATAACTAGACATCCTTGTGATTTCAAGAACCATGAGGAGAGTAGAGAGGAAGAGTTAATACAGAACTAAAAGGAAATCTGACATGGTTCTGGGAGCCCCATTATATTTAACTAAGGAGTACCAGTATGCAAAAATCTTAGGCAGGAAGAACGGCAGAACTTAACTACAGACAATGGTGAGGTAGGAAGAGCATTAAAAGAAAAAAATGCCTGTTTTCACCTTGACAGAACAGTGGACAGTGAAGGATTGGATTGTTAAAACTACCTACTGCATTCAAATGCATTACTTGTGCCTGACTTGTCATTATTGAGGGGTCTGATTTTCACCAGGAAAATTTTGGAGCTTTCTGGTACTCAGATTTCTCTATGGGCTTGTCTATGTCAAGTAGTAGTGGAGACATTCCTGACTTAGTCCTGGAATTGCTATCAGTGTTACTCTGACTGCTTAGCTATGCTAAGGAGAATTACATACTAGCTTGCATACAAAACCAGGCTAACTGGTTTTAAAACTCTACTTCCAGTATGTGAAGGAGTATCCACAAGTGGTAGAGGTTGCCTAATTGAGCAGAATAACAAAATAAGCTTTGAGTTAGCCAGAGGATGCCCTTGAAACCACTTGTAAATTCTGCCTTACTTACAAATACTGCTCACAGAGCAAATTATACAGTATTAAAAAAATGCTGGGGGGCATAAATAAATATTCTTGCAGTGGACATGGGAAGGAAAACATTTAAATTCAACTTACTGGTGGCTCATCTCCGGTTCCCAGGACAAACATGCTGACTTTCATATAGCCTTTGGCTCCTGAATTTGTATCTTCAGGATCACTCAGCAAAAGCCATTTTCTCATGACTGCATGGCCTGAAATAAAACAAACATCATCACTGGCCCCAGTAATATCCATTACAAAATGGCAGACATCATATAAGCAGTCAGCTATTTCAAAAGTATGCTTTATCCTAAATTACCCTAATCATATAACACAATTCTTCTATCCTACACAGGTCTCAATAGTGCCTTCCAAAACAAGAAATCCAGTGTTAAACTATTTTGGCATACTAATTCAGGGACTTAGTTATCAAATATATTTGCATTATTGTTCAAATTTTAGGTCTTTGATAAAAAAAGGGGCTTGTACTTCATCTTGAATTCACTGAAAGAGTTATATATTGTTGGATTCTTTGAAGTTAATACTTAAAGCAGCAACTTAAGTAATTTTACATTAAGTTTCTTCTTTTACTTTAGAAATTTAATTATATGTTTCCACTTCCAGTTTCAAGAAAAGAAGTTCTGAAGTAACTATTACTTACCAGGCTCATCATAAACATAGCCAATGTCAATCTGAAATAAAGATCAAAGGCATTACCTCTGGAGAAATACCAAAACAGAAAAATAGTTGGGCAACTCCCCCCCATGCTTTTCATGGGCCCTACTACATTGTTCTCTTGTCACAAACAGAAGACAGTTTACATAGAATATTTCTGGGAGGAGAAAGAGAAAATGCCTTACCTTGAAAAATGAGGGATTTTGAATGGATAGAGCAGCCAAGAAAAGATGTATTAGAACTAACATGTAGTTATTTCCTTCTCTTGGATCCCCAGCTTTTTCATTTACCAGAGACACAAGATGGGGCTGGCTTACTGCTTCTTGAATTCTCTATGCTCACCCATTATTTTATGTTCAGACAAGCTTTTCAGAACACTTTTGTTCCTACTTTCCTGCTCAACATCTCATCCTTCAGTTACACAAGTGAAACTTGTTTTGTTTAATGAATAATTTCCTTTTCTTTATTAAGAATATGACCATTTTTTCACCTCACTGCACCAAATCTGGACAAGATTGTACACATGCTATGACTGTATCCATTGTATTAGATTTCAAACATGTTCAGGAATGTAAGTATGTTTGCTCACGGCAACTGGGGCTAGTATTCCCTGCAGGTAAAGTCTGAAAGGGTGATTTTCTAGACAGAATTACCCTTGTGGTTTCCTCTTGGAATGTGTGCCTGCAGGAACAGAAAGCAGCTGAGTGACGTGCTGTCACCTGCTTGGTGAATAATCAGTCTTCCACAGAGACTGACTGACTGAAACCACTGACTGAATCACTAGAAATCACAAAGAAAATAAGCAGGGAGAAGCAAAAAACCACCAGCTTTGTGGCAGAAAGTGTTTCATTTAGAAAAGGGGACTCTTCCTCATTTGTGTGTTTTTGTAAAAAGCTGGTCTAGGGAGCTATTGAATTGATGCAGTACCAAATAAGCAAGCAGAAAACACAGCTAACGCTGCTACTGGAAGTGTTGTAACAGCGGATCCCAGTAGCCATGACAATTGGCATGGGAATTCTTGGCAGGCAGATGTCTGCTTCTCAGTGTTGACCATAACAAATCCAAATAAAGACAATCTCACTACTAGCATCAGAACCAGAGAAACTACTTTAACTAAGTGAATTTTCCACCATCCTTTTTACATAACTTCTGACCAAAGGAACACCTTTCCACATTACTTGAGAATGTGTATCTTTATGCCACCATACATATCACTATTCTGCCTATTAGCTACCCAATAAAATTATCTCTTCAATTCCTACCTCACACCAAATAATCACCTGACCTACAAGAGAAGAAAAAGTTATCTGGATGCAAATTAGAGAACTTGGTATATAAACCACACAAATTTCTTCAACAATAATCTTCTACTCAAATAAAACACCTGCTTACTAGTGCTTTCAGCAAATGGTCTCCACCATGAGAAGCAGGACATCATCAGGTAATTCTTTGGCCCCATGAAAAAGAAGTATAAATTTAAACATTTAAAAATAGTACTAAAAAAAATTCTCCCATTTTATTTAATTTAGTCCTGAGGTTACTTCATACCGACCTTAAATTCACCCATTAGACAGTCTGCTCGTAGAGAGTGAGAATCATACACCTAAAAAGACAGATTAGCATGAAACAGGAATGTCCCTAAACAACATGGTGCCATGGCCAGAGGATGCTACAGGCATCCAGCAGCCTTGTGAATATGCACTGTTTTTTCTTACCCGAATGCTAACTGTTTCATCAAGCAACTCTAAAGGAGTCATGTGGACATTGTAGAAAAATATCTGTCAAGGTAAAAACAAACAAAAAAACCCTGTCTCAAAATGACAAACACATAATTATCGGAACATAAAATGTAAAAGAATTATTTTAAGAGGCATGTGAAGCATGTGTGATACAGTACTTTCACCCTGCCTCCTTCCTGAACATATTACGTGGTAATTTAGTGAGGAATGAAAAACTGAATTTAGTAAATTGACTCAGTACAAAACAGGCATGGCAATCACAACTTCCATTTGAATGAATGCAGTCAGCATAACTGTCCTGCAAACTTCAGCACTGCCCTTTGCTCCTTTCCCTGCACTTCATATTTTTCTCAGTGGAGTAGTTTCAGAAACAATAAAGGTTGTTCACTTTCCAGAACATTAAATCTTGGTCTTGTCATCTCTGTTATAATTGTTAGAGGCCTTGTTTAGGGCTAGTGGTGACAGTGATTGTAATGATTTTAAATTTTGAAATTCAAGGCCATAAGAATAAATGTGATAGTCTGACAGCATGAAGATAAATATACCCTTTATTAGCTTATTTGTTTTCATAATAGATCATGCCTCTCTAAGTTTGGGCTTCTATCTCAGCTATATTCCAGTCAGTATTTTATACAACAAAATGGAAGTGTACGTAAACAGCGTCCCTACTATTCCAGTTACAGACCACTGTGGATATTGAGACAGCCTTGGGATTGTTACAATTAATTGATCATAATGAAATTGGCAATAACTATTTCTCTACATTTGATAGCCTCAACGTTTCAGCTAGAGTGTTCTTACACCACTTACTTCATCAAAAAAAGGGTTATTTCCTCTTTTGATTCTTGTCCGGTGTGTCTGACCACAAACATGAACTTTGACTACTGGTTTTATGTTATTTCCAGGCAACTGACGACCTTCAATGATTCTAACACGAATCTGGAAAAAAACCAAACTTGTATTAATTAATTCTCTATATTATCTATCATCCTGGTGATAACAATTCCTTATGATACCACCAAAAGGTTAGCTAACACCTGAAGGAGCTGACAGATATGAACCAGACAGACTTTTCAAAGTTAAATATAACAGTAACTGTAGTTTTACTTGAATTTTACATGACAAGTTAGGGTTAATTATATCAGCAGAGTTTTTTTTCACTTGCTTTTATCACTTATTTTTAAAGCTACTGTAGTAGTTTGAAGTCTATACAACTATACAGTAAATAAGGTTCATCCTTATTTCAGTCAGAACTGTACAAAATCAGACATCTCAGTAAGAGGCCCATTTGAAGAATACTTTTGAAATACTGGCTTTCAAATGAAGAGGCTAATTGTCTCTATGGTGCATTAAATAAGCTAACATTAAATTATGCTCAGGCTATGTGAAAGGAGCAGTGTCATGCTTAGCAGAAAAAGGGAACATGCAATATTTAATAGATCAGTTACCTGAAAATCTTGTGGCTTGTTGGAAAGAATTCTTCGTGTTTTCTTCCCTTTGGTGATGCGTTTAGCTAGCTGGGCTTCCTTTGTGCCACTTGGAACTGTTGGTGTGACACCACTAACGGGACCATCCAACCCATCCTCATAACCTGCGTCATCTTCTCCATCTCACACAGCAAAAAACCAGTGCAATTAATAAACAAATAGCCGAACTTGCTGTCAGAGTTACAGGATTAAGAGTCTGATATCCAAGAGTTACACTAAAATTCTATTATTAGCTCATGTCAACAATTTTTTTGCCAACTACATGCTTCCAACTCCTTTTGAAAGCTAATCCTTTTAGCCTGCTTAAGAACAAGTTTATATCCTGACCAAACTAACTCTAGATCTGTCTCTCTTCTGCATGCAGTGTCTAATACAATTCCTACACACTTTTAAAATCAACTGACTGAAGCAAAGTACAGTTCAGCTGTAATCATCACCCAAAGTTCACAATACACCACAAAGGATTAATTTTATTCCTGCTGAATAAATATTGCTGTTGAATGACTCGCTGTTTCCCATCAGCCAGACTAGGCTATAGTACTGCATTACTTTTTAGTTCAGAATCTTGAATACATGAAGATATTTAGGGTCTGCCATGCAAAATAAAACTGAATCCTTCCCCTCAGCATTTAAGTGTGGAATAAGTTTTTTGGTAAGCCTCTTTGACAGTTCTGAAATCAGCATTTCTCTGCGGAAGACAGTTCTAACACCACATGACACTACAATACTGAGTCATACTGTGAAATTCCAGTATTGCAAAATAGGATCCATAAATATCCAGACCACCAAAGTGGTCACTCCCTTGTGGTTCAAGCTTTTCTTAACTGAAGGACAGTGAGTATGGGAAAATTTAGTGGAAGAAAGAGCTGTGTCTCTTGTGGCTTGCAAAATCAGAATGTATATTAACTTCCTGAATTACAGGCTGATAATCACTGTATAACAAAGTCCTTCATGGTCCCTCTAAGGCAGGTATAAAACCAGGGAGACTGACATACTGTGTGTTTTATAAGCAGAAGACCCCATCCACCTTGCTAACATCTCTCAAAAATGCATTTGCCTAGATGGATCCATGTAGCTGATTACATACCCTTACACCTAATTTTTAATTTCTGAAATAGAGCTGTAGCTATCTCAGTTGGGAAAGTGATTTCATTTCATGGGAAATATGTATTTACTATAATTAATTAAGCTGTGTTTGATTTCATACGGAAATAATTTTCATGCAGTTACTGAATACTAGCTAAAAACCTACCATTTTTTATTTTATCTGTATCTTATAGTTCAAAAAGATTAAAAAAGCTACAAAAATAATCTCATAAAAGTGAATTTGCATTTTTAGCCTTCAAGTTCACATTTCTATAAAATTAATTTGAAGGGCAGTAATTTAACACACAGTTTTTGTGTTTACATTACTTATCCTTCCACTTTCCAAGATCACCTCTGGGTGAAGTCAGTGGAATTAAAATTTCCCTCCTGAAGACTCCTGATTTTAATTTTTCCTTCTTATGGATGGTCAAACTGATTTACTTCTCTTCAAACACATAACATTTATTAAATTTTTTTCTTTCTGCACAAACACAGCCTTGATATTAGACTAATTACTTGCCAATCAACTGCAAAAACTTGTTGCTTCACAATTCTCTTAAGAGTCTGGAAAACTGGAAGACCTCAAAAACACTCTCAGCAAAAGCCTGGTTAATGTGTTATATAGAGACACCAAAGAAAATTCCCTACTGATCACAGTATTTCATTGGCTAGCCAAATATCAACATAACATAAAGCAGTGTCTTCCAAAACTTAATTGTTCTACAAGGGAAAAAAAAATGGGAAAAATCTTTTCACAAAGCTCCCTGACATTGAAAGTAGTAGAAGACTGCTTTTTGGTCAGCCCTAGAGCTGCAGCAGATTATTGATGTTTCTTTGAACATTCAAAAATCATTCTTTCCTAAACAAAAGCTATTTTAAAAAGGTTTTAAGCAAGTAGAGAAAAAAATTATGCTGAAATCCATTTTATGACCAGAAATGCTAGTTTTCTTCTTAGCTGTAGTTCTGAATCATCCTTAATTTCTTTAAAATCACTATCTGGCAGTCTTGATATGCTTGCTTCTGGTGAACAGCACTGCTGAATCACTTTCTCGCTTTACCTTAAGGAGCTCCATGAGCTTTTAACAAGAATGTTCTGAGAAAAGATTGAAATACCTTCCAGGGTACTGGTCCCTCCTGGATCAGTTGGATTTGCAGGTCCAGCTGGTGGCTCATATCCTACTACCAAATCAATTGTTGCCTGTAGAGAAATACGTTTTTTTATGTAGCCCACAGTATTCACAACAGCTGATTTAATGCAGTAAGTTATTCTAACACTGTACATGAACAGTGTACTATTCATGGGCACAAGTCTTATAAAGTTTCAGCTACTAGTAAATTAACAAACTATTATTTAGCTATATATACATAAAACCAATAAAGATGACACAATTTGCAGCTAATGGAATAGGTTCTAAAATAATTTCTAACTAATGGAGTTGCTGTGTCTGTATTTAGAAAAATCTGTCACAATAAAATCATGTAAGATGTTTTACAAATGTTAATTTATTTAGTTGCCCAATATTCATAGCAGACAAGGTGACATCCTAAATTTGCAGGCAGAAGAACAAAGGCTGTAGATAAATAATTCTATCTCATCACCAATTTTACAAGTCTGAACCATAAGTAAAATTTCCTATCTGGCATTTCCAATTGCTTGTTCATATCTCCATCCTGGAAGAAAAACACGACGTCATTTTCCATTCTAATTATAAAATTGTTTTTTTTATGCTTGACTGTGGTTTTGGATTTTTGAACAAACCATTATTATTCCTAGTTGCCAGAGTAACATGAGGAGTCAGCAGAAAAAGCCCAACCCTGTGACCACCTAGTCATGATATTAAACTGCAGCTGATGAGATACTGAAATTACACTTAGAGCCTCTTACGATTGAAGCATACTAGAACGAAGTTCGAAGTGCCTTAACAGCTACGCTGCACAAACACAATAAGATCCCAGGTTCCAGAAACGACTTAATTAATAACTAAGTTAATAACCATTTCAATTTAAACATGTGCTAAATCAAGTTAAGCAGGTTCTTGTGTAACTTTCTTAACAGAGCTGTAACTTTCTGAACGGTGAACATGTACATGATTATCTCCTTTCTAGAATCAGCGCTATGACATGTGTAGCTGTTACAAAGAATATGGCAAAAAAAGTGCATATGGGAACTCCATCTGGTATTTGAAAAATGCACTTTTCCAATATCAGGCTGATTCCATGCATACTCTGTGGCCCATAAGATTTATAACACATACATATAAATACATAATATATACAGAGAAAACAAAATTGTATAGACATAAATATCTCTGGTTATAAATTTTCTCTGTCTGGAGCTATTATTAGAAATTTCCAAGCATTAAATTGATACTAGCCCGGCTGCTGGAGCATTTTTATCAAGAATACAGTAAAATAAGAAAATGTAAGTCACTCACCCCAGTTTCTTGTTCCCTTTCATTTAGCAGAGGTATGAGTTTGAAAGGAAAAGATCTGCTTTGGTTACCTACAAGATCCTTAAGGGCTACAGATGCACTGCCAATAAATCTGAAATTAAATAAAAAACATTAATAGAATGCAAATACACATTAAACAGAGGTTCCCATTTTGCTAGCATCTGTCAGTCAACCAAGGAACTCCAGCCATGACTTGAAAACTCAAAGCAAAACAAAGGACCATTGCAAATTCCATGTAATAATTGTGTACTGCTAATTTGCAATTTCTGCTTCATTACACTTAAATGTCTTGGTGTTCTTTAAGGCAGCCACAGCTTTACTCTAAAAGAGGTTAAAAAACTAAACTGAAATTATTTTTTGCGTATTTTTGAAATTAATCTTCTGTATAATTTTCAACAGCCATATCACTTATTTCAACCACTGAATTCTCATTGGTAAACTAAAGGATATAATACTTTCTTTCCCTACACAGATTTGCAAACTCTCAGGTGAGAAGTAGTGAATAAAAACCAGGAATGGCAGCTGTTGTACTACACAGAAAGAGACACAAAAGAGACATACAAGTCTTTGTAATGAAAACAGTGAAACAGAATAAATGCAATCAATGTGCTTACTAGAGAATTACAAATTGATCTTCTTGCCCATACTCTGCATTTTGGAATACGTTCATCCTATTATTTCTAAATTCTCAGAAAGTTTCTACTGGTTCTCGAGAGGTCTACCAAAGGAAGGGGTTGAAGGGATCTGACATGTGGTAGACTCTTCTGAGCTACTGCTGTGTACTTTGGAACTTCATCTGTCACTCCCACCCTCCCTCAGAAAGATGAAAACTGCTAATAGTTTTAACCTGAGATACTTCTTTTAGGCAAAATTTCTCAGTGTGGCACTGGTCTCATGATAGCTGGCACTTTATTTCATTCCCATGGTATGCAGTAACAGTTTGCTCCCATACTGAAGTGGATTACTGGAATAACTGAGATTTTTGTCAATGAAAAAGAAAACCAAACAAAAACCTCAAGATAATCCTACCCTGTAAATATTTCAAAGAACATGTTACAAATAAAATTCCACCTTTGCTACCAAAGAGATCTGTACACAGAGAACCGAACTGAGGTTCCCTGAAGTTACAGAGGTTTTTCATGGAGCAGCTAAGGATGCAAGAGCACTGTTATAGCTACTCTTGCATGCTGCATCACGAGAACATAAATGAATTTTTTGCAAAGTACATTAGGATACCTAAGTCTAAAACATCAATTTCCGGCAAATATACTTTCCAGGTATTACACATCACAACTTCTGTTTAGCTGTGGATAAAAAATAACTTCACTTGCTGCCTGAATCGCCCGTTAGAATTACTTTGGTGCTTTCACCTGTCAGTCAACTCTGTTTTCCCAGTTCATCTCACTCCTCCAGAACCCGCTGTCTTTTTGATACTGTTGACTTGCTACTGAATCCTTTCACTTCTGTCCTCCAAACTACCAGAGCACAGTGATAGTCCAGCTATGCCTCACATATTCATGACACACAGGGGATGATTCACATGTGAAAAGCAGTTTTAAGATCAGGCCATGCTGCAGAGGAAATGCCTGAAGCTATTCTCATCTTTAAGATGACCATAACTGAAACTGATGCCATTTCTAACAGCTGTTTCTCCTCCTTTTATAGAGCAGACACCTGGATCCAGTTTTGTAGTCTTGATCCAGCATCCTTTAAAAAACTACAGAAGCACACCCATTTATTTCAGTGAGCATCAGATTAAGCACAGGTACCTTTTCACTTTTTACAAACTGTTGGACAGAGGCAGATATTAGCTGAAACACTGTTTCCATGCATTTCTGAAGTTTAGGAAGGTTAAGAAGTAATTCCGCTTGTTATGCAATTGAAGTTGCACTGAATCCACAAGACAAACCTAGATTTGGAACATCAGATATACATGCTGTGGTTCATGTAAAGCCTACCTAGCACAGAAAACAACAGCAGATTGGTCTTACAAACAGAGAGAAGGTGTATGTTCTCCCCTGCCACTTCAACATTCCAGAAATGGGTGCTTTATCGAAGTTGAGTGACATTACACACCAAAGAGAACATCTCCTTCTATATGTAACCAAAATTTTCTGTGTTAAGAGGAGGAGTCATGCAGACAGACATGACTCTATTCAACAGTCAAAGAAAAGAAAAAAGGTTAATTCTATAATGATTGCAAATCGCAAAGCAGTTAAGAGAGAAAAATACTGGGTAATTCAATGCATTTTCCTCTTTATTGCATATCCTTCTAGCATGTTAATAGCTTTGAAAGCAATTATAAGAAAATGGGAAATTATTCCTACAGCTGGAAGGAACAAATGCTTGAATTTCCTTTACACAGCTGGATACTGAGAGAAAGCAACTTCTTTTCACCCTTTTTCCTTCAAATTCCTGCAAAACCAATGAATGTAAATTCCAAATATTCTTATTCTGCCTAAATCCTTCAACCTGACTACACCTTTCCATTTGAGAATAACAAATAGAAATTTAGATAGTTTGAGGTGTCATAGACAGGAAAAACCCAAGACTACTCATAAGCAGCTAGGCCAAATCTGATTCTAGAGAAAGAGAAAGAAAATACCTTCCTGTGCACATTTGTAGAAAAATTATGTAGACTTGACATTTTGATTTGATATGAACTGGAGTGACTTAACTTCAAAAGCATCATCAATTGAGAAGCCACCCAAAGTAATCTCAAATCATCAGGATGAATATTTCAGCAAACACACCCTCCCATCTTGTGACATTAAATCAAGAATTGCTCTTCACCTGTAGTGCTTTTGAAATTTTCCACTGTACATTTCCATTTCTACATCCTCATCTGTCCTGTACAAATGAAAACTGTAGACATTTGAATGCACAGTAAAATTTTTAAAATAGTGATCACCTTCAGCAGACTGAAGAGGGAATCGGTTACATAGACTTCTTGCTTGCAACCAGTTGCCTCTGCATATTGCCTGTATATATATATATATATGCCTTTATAGCCCCCTGCTTTAGCAGTGTTGGCAACAGTGGTCTCCAGTCTTTTTCTGCTCTAGCAAGGCTGAGAAATTTAATATTCAGTCTATAAACCACCTTAGTCTACCTCTAAGCTTTAGCCAAATCCTAAGCTTCAGGCACCGTTTTGCCTTTCCTGAGTTGTCCTGTTCACTGGATTTGGGATGCTTCACCCCTCCCTTAACAGAACCAGAGAACTGATGAGGTTGGAAGGGATCACTCATGATCATCTAGTCCAATGTCTCTGCTCAAGCTCAGTCAGATAGAACAAGTTACCCATGACCATGTCCAGTCTGATTTTGATCATACAGCTACTCAACAACTGAAGTAATACATTCCAAAGTAAAAAGGAATGTCTCAAAGTCATTGTTAGGTCTTATTTTTGTCACTTGTGTATAAGTCTTAGAGAAAGCCTCTTTTGAGCCTCTGGTCTTTGGGCTAAGTCAGCTAATTCAGATCTCAGGAGCTGTTGTGAGACCATGTACATCAACAGTTCACTGATTAGCGCTTTGCTGCAAGGTCTGCTCCTGTACTTCCCTCTGATAGGTAACTAAACCCCAGGTTCTCTGCACAGCTACCATGAAGTTGCTGGTTTCCTCTGAACTCTGAAGTGTTTTTACCTTCAGGCAGGATTGTACATGATATCCACCTGAAGTCATGACTTATAAGATGACAAGGAGTCCTTTCCTTCCAGCACAGCTACAAAGATTTTCTGCCACCTATTCATCATCAAAGGACACTGTTCTTTGCTGGGCCTATTTCAGCTTTCTTCTTCTTGTCTGAGCAGATCAACATTTGCCCATTAATTCCAGACCACACTTGTCTCTTGACACCATCAAGTGGGATAATTTCTGCTACTGGAACATCCTCTGACCTTTTGTTCGTCAGCTGTTTTAGTAAAAGACCAAAGCAATTAAGTATTGCTTCTTAAATGCTGAAGTACCTTTTTGGCCATCCCTGAGACTTCTACAGGTATAAGGTCCAATCAGCCTGGTCTCTTAAACTTTTGCAGCTTTGCAGGATTTAAGTAAAAAACCTGTCCTGCCACAAGCAGTTACAACATTCTGGTCTACCACTAGAGTAGACACCAAAACCAAAACCAACCAACCAACCAACCAAGAAACCACGAAAAAACCCCCAAACAAACAAAAAACCAAAACCAAACAAAACAAAAGAAAAAACAAAAGAAAAAACAAACAAACAAAACAAAAAAAAAACCACTAGGCCTATTAGAGTTTCCCCAGTGATCACAGGAAAATACTTTGTTTATAAGCATGAAATCAATGAACTACTGATGACCAACTACTAAACACTGAGTTACACTTGTGCCAAAGCTAATTAATCTGTTAGTGCTGTGGTTAGCACTTCCTGTTAGGTGTCTAAATAACCAAGTGAAGTGAAACTTCACACCCATGTCTGGATCAGGAAGTGCTAACTCACCAACCATTTCATTATTCCTCTTGGTTTGAAAGTGGCAACCTGTACTAAAATCTTTAGCCTATCTCCTCCAGCTGCTTACATGCTACTTCTGCAGAAAGCCCCAAGGTTTAAATTGCCTGAGAGTCAAGCATTTAAATTCTTTTCACCTATTTTTAAGGGTTGATTTTAGCAGAGGTTTATATTTGTGATTCTAATCAGCAAATTTGATTCTACTCTGAAGTTATAATTACTATATTCAACCTTTGTTTCTCAGTGTATATGTTTCATTATAGAGTCTATGCTACAAGACCCAACACCCATCTTATTAGTGGGTGAATAACTTATAGTTATTCCTGCTGTGTTTAACAAATTTATTAAGAAAAATCTCTATTTTATCTTCACTTATTTGATAACAGTCTTTGCAAGAACAAACTTTGTTTCTTTAAAAACAGAAACAAAACATGTCTACTGTTTTGTACAAGAAAGAAAAGCCCAAAACTGATCTTAAACTGTCTAGACCTTGCATACAGTGGATGCAAGGAAGGCCTGTAACTATGCACAGTCACACTGATGTGCAAAAGAATCCACACAGAAGGGTACAGCTGTAGGAGGATTTAAACAATCTGGAAATTATTTAACTACAAGAAATACTTAGTCATGGTTAAATAATTTGGTCTACTGCTCATTTGTAGCTGCATTTTTGTGTTAGAGCATAAGGGTGTGCCCAATCTGTTTTTCCTGTCTCACTAGGTTACTAACTACACAAAGGACACGGGGAAACACATAATCCCAACCCTTTCTCCTAACCTCACAGGGACAGCTGACATTACTGTGGGGTTTTGGGGATTTTTTTTTAAACTGCGCAAGATTTGTGTTCTGAGGATTTGAAATCTTTCTACTAGCAGTATTAGATGTAATTGAAAACAGACGTGTTCTCTTTTCAAACATCTTTATGCCAAAAAATCTAGCTAAACATGAATCATGTGAGTCCTCTGGTTTATTCTTATGATGGTCTCTCTGTGTACAGTGGTTGGCTTTATTTATCTTTTCCAATTACTGTGACTTTTCACCATGAAGAGCACTCATTAACCTATCTGCAAAAGTTTAGTGATCCTGCAAATGAAGCAGTAAATTCTCTCTCCAGGAAAACAAAGAAAAGGAAAAATATCCAAATGTTCTTTCAGGCTTAATTTACAGAAACATGCCAAAGCAATGAGTTCAGTGCCTTGGCACAGTGCAAAAGCAGAGTAATATCCACTGTACTCCTCCTCCTGTATCAGTTTAAGAACGGACTGGATGAACAGCTATACAAGCTTCTAGGAGCTGGAACAGATCATGTCTTACATTGCAATCCTCTGCTCTGCTGTTCCAGAGGGCAGTATGGGCTCTGGAGTCACCTCTTGGGCATAGCAACACACCAGGCGCCTGGAACTAGTCAGGACTAAGAGCGCAGGGAATAGCAGAGTGTGGATGGCCAGGAGCTTTGTGAGTGAGCAGCCAGAGAGGGCAGCTGGGCTGAGAAACACATTGCTCTGCTTCTGGCCTACACTGCAGCACAGACAGTGGCAGAACATTTGAGCAAAAGTTGTCACTACCTTGAAAGTAACAACAGCAATCCCCATCCCTTATTTTCCTCCAGAAGAAAGAAAATAAAGCCAAAGACATGGTGTAGATTCTTTTCATTGTTCATTCTGAGGCAACAGAGACCCCTAGACATACTCTTTGCACTCAAAAACTAAATCCAAATTCATTCTAGATTTTGAAATGAAATATATGAAAACATGAATCTCTAAAGGGAAGATTGCTGATTTCAACTCAAATCCCACTTACCTTAGACACCACCTCCCAAGTTAATGGGTCTAGTTGTGAATGTCAAAAACACACAGCAAACACTGGGTTTCTTAAACTGCCATTAGAATATCTCTCAGTTGTAAGGACCTTAGGTAGGCCTTGTACTCTACCTTTCCAATCCTGAACTAGCATGCAGACAAACCCTGAGGGTGTTATTTGCACACTCTTCCACTGAGAGTTGTTTTGAAATGCTGCAGCACTTCAGACCTGTATCTAACTATAGACTTTTTGTTAAGTATTAAAAGAGGATACTGTGAAAAAATAGCAAATCTATGATACAGGAGTCCTAAATCTCTCTCCAACTCAGTAAATAGAATCAGTAACTCTACAGAAGTACAGGTTATGCATACAGGCAATTGGTAGGTGAGAAACATTCCACATTCCCTCCTTTCATGTACTCTTTCATCTAAATATGAATGTTCATTAATATCCAATCTCTTCTGCTGTTACAGTGCTTTGTGTCTTTAAAAGAACTACAAGATGCTATTTCCTATTGCCATGTTACAATCAGGATGCCTGCTCATATGTTTCTCACTTCACACCCCCTTAGCCTGCTTCCTTGCCAATATTCCTTCCAAACACATCACACACACTGCAAATATGTGGCTGTTATTGAGGTTCTGTTTTCAAAGAGCATTACTTTGAAGGTGTTATTCTGGCTTTGCTATGAACAACTTTCTGTGCATAAATCCAAGAAAAACAAACACGCATTTGCACAAGCTGGGGGTTAAGAGTTACAAATATGAATCTAGTTGATATTTACAAATACAATTTGAAAGAAATCAACAACATGACTGCTTAACTTTGAACCCATGTACAAAGTGAAACATTTCAGGTGCTTCAAATAATCCTTTCCTTTATTTTCTGATATATTATAAAGTCCCTTACAAAATTCTGATTACTGACAAGCTTTCCTATCTCAGCTTTTGAGATTTCCCTTAAGTCAGAGGCATGCAATATATTCCTGCCTAACTGACCTGCAGGAATCTCAAGAATGAGAGACCTGAGGGCACTGGCTTGATTCACAGTGATTTTACAACTGAGCTACTGAAGTATTGTAAAAACCTGAATCCACATGTTGGGAGGAGGCAGAGAGTAGTAAAGTAAATCTAACAATGGAATTGGGCTACTATGAGCAAACATGAATGTTTGCCTAACATACAAAATCTGCCATGAAAAAAAAAGAAAGAAGATGACATGCTCATATTCCCTTTCAAACTAGCAACTGCAAACACTACTTGGCATTGACAGAAAAGTGAAAGCACAGCAAACAGCAGCTATCAGTTCCATTTTCCCCCTGTACTGCTGTATTGGAAGTTGTGTTTAACACTAGGGTGGGAGAAGGTTAGGGAGAGGGAAAGAAGGAACATACTTGTTTTGTCCAATTGTTTCAAAATCCTTCACAATAATTGTTAGGGATGATGAATTATCCAGAGCAATTCCTTTCAAGTCAAATTCAACAATCTGAACAAAAAAAAAAGGACCAAACCCAAATTGTAATTACAAGTTATATAAAAATTAACAGCAGAGTAGCATATAAAACAAAATTATCAGAAATAAATGTTGCATTTAGTGAGAGACCAAATCCAGCTTACATTTGCAAAAGCAAAGTAAAAAATGCTCATAGCACACATTTGATTTGCTAATTACTAGCAACAATAGCACAGTTAAATTGTTTAATAGTGAGTCATAATTTCTTTCGCAGTTCCACTTCCTCATATTAACATACATATTGTCATGTCATTCATAATATCTTATATTAATCCCCTCCAATATTGGCTGAACTCAGTTGCTATTGAATTTAAACAAATAGTTGTGGGTTCCCTTTCTCTGTAATTCTAATTACAAAATGCAAGAAAAATCTTTAACTTTCACTTATTGTTGTGAAAAAACACTACCAAGAAAACATTTCCCCCCAAGAAAAATATTACTGAAGATGCAGAATAGGACAAATCCTACAAATAAGCCACGAGGATTTTCAAGAAATGATTCCTGTTAATTCTATATAGTTTTTCCTGGTACATAATAAATGATCCCATTATGTTCCCATACATGTTGCTAAACAATTTTGATCGAAAGAAAGTGGGAACAAAACCAGGCCAAAAACTCATCGGTTATGCATCTAATTTTATATCAACACATTACTTCATGAACTATAATAGATGGTGCAATATGAATCCATTCACCTGCATTTACTAATGACTTGAAAGAACATGCAGCACTAGATTCTCTTTCCAACAGCACACTCGGCTGTTGAGACTGACTTAATGACCTTACAAGCATTTTGTCTTAAAAATTACTATGGGTTTACTTTAAAAAAAATTACCTCATTCCAAACAGGATTGAGTTCATTTTCAATTTTCTTTGTTTTCTTTTTTTCATCTGCAAATACAAACAAAGTATGATTTTTTGTTTTTGCTAAACCACTACACAAATACTATCATTTTTCCTTTCACTCTTCTAAAGAAGGTTTGAGCTTTAAACCAAATGTTCCGATTCTTTTTACCTCTTCCAGAAGTTGCACATTTTACAATCAAGAAGTCCCCTGGGCAATTTCAGTAGTTGAGGCTTTTTATTCTGTTTTGTTTAAGCATAGCTAGGTGAATTTCCAAAAAGCAAAATAAATATTTAGGTTTCTCAACCTTTTATGACCCTTGGCTTCAGCTTCAGTAATGATAAAAAAAGACAGAGTAGAAGACTTGGAGACATCAAACCAAACAGTAACATCTAAGTGATAGCAGTAAAGTATTACTTTTGAAAGTAGCAAAGAAAATATGTTACATATTTACCATATTCGAGTTACAAAATATTTTGAAGTGTTTAGCTCCGAAATAAAATCACATGGAAAAAAGTCTTAAGAAGATATGCTTACAGGGTCAGTACTTTCTGGTTTAAATGAGCAAATATTACAAGAAATACACATAAGAGGAAATGCAATCCTTCCTGAAAATATGGTTTCCAGAGGTTATGCAGATCTGACTTCACCGACACTTACTGTGACCTAAAAATTACAAAAATTACAAGTTTCTCATACTTCATGGTAAAATTTGCATTTGGGCAACTTACAAATCCTGGGAATGTGGGGTGTGGTGCTAATTATACATAGTGTGGCATTATTTTTCCTTTTCAGTTGCACTATACATACATAGCTCTGATGGAGGATGAGTCTTTTGACACTCAGAAGCACAAAAGAATACAGGCAAATACACAGCTCTTTAAACAGAGATTGCACATATTAGTGATAACAAACGAGCAGATTTAAGTACAGTCAGAAAAGCAGCTGCTGATCTACAAAATGCTCAGCTACCACAGGAAGGCCAAGTTCAGACACACTCCACATATTTAAGGACTCCAATAAAGATAATTGCATTTTTGTTATTTGCAAGTTATGGCTTTACTTGGCCTGGAAAACACTGCAAAGGCCTGGGAAGCAGGAGTAAAGATATGTCAAATGGGCAAGTTCATATACCCACTATTCAGGCAGCAGACTGTGGTGGCTCTTTTTGTTGGATGAGAGTGGGATGTACTGGAAAAGTCAGCCCATGCGGCAAATTGCAAGAACTGGCTCACATTTATGTAACAGGAATTGTCTACAATTTATACAGGATATTGACTCATGTTGTAGGACAAAGGAAAGAGCTTTCATAACATACCATATTGTGGACTGACATTTTGCAGAACAAAGCACTAATTAACAGGCTGGTGAGAGAAATTCAACTTCATGCTATCTAATAGGAGATAAAGCATTTTCAAAATGGAGCATCCCAGAATATCTGGGGTTGGGCACTGATACTTCAAGTCCCCCTAGAAGCTGGGAGATTAAGATGTTTACACTGCCAGGGAAAGAAAGGAACAGTTAAACCTGTTTGTAAAGGAGATAGTGAATTACAGACCTGATTCTGGTGGAATTTATGGATAAAAGTCCTATGATCCCTGCCTAAGCTAAAATGTAACTTTCTAAGATCAGGAGAGCCCTGGCTTCAACAACAGTCAGCAATTCTTGACAATGCGAAAAATTTTCCACTCTGGATTATCCATTTTCACATAAACAAGATTTATGTTTCCACTAATATGTGTATTCTAGATTACACTGAGAAAAAAACCTTTTTGTGTTATGCATCTGTGTGAAAGTAGGATGAAAAACCCTGGGAAGCACAGCTTACACTGGGTTTTAGTTGTAATTTTAGTCTGTCAATGTGACGTTCACATTCCTCAAGGACATATTTTGCATATATGCTTGTATCTTTACTGACTTCCTTTTTATTACACTTTTATCAGTATTTCAATGCACTGGGTGGTGGTGGTATTTTTTTTTTGAGCTGTTGGCAAAGCTCTTTCTTCTTCCAATCAAAAATCCCCATTGCCAAGCAGGGTGAGGTGGATTGCTCAGTTATTCCAGGAGCTCACGTAAGTCTCAGGTCCTCGGGCTGTTTTCCTCTGCTGGCAATGATTGCAGCTATAGCAACCAAGACTAAACCACATCAGGACAAACTGTACAACAGGCCAGTCACCACTTTTAGTGTGGCCCTACCATGAAATATGAAATTATAGCAGATACAGGTAGGATACTCTAAATGCTCACATTTTTACAAACTAACTACAGTAATTGTGGTACTGTAGAAGAAATCACTATATGCTTTATCTTGATGGAGGCATTATACTACCTTATATTAGAACATGCTAGTTAATATTCTGAAGTGGAAATGACTGTAATAAGAATTTAATGGCCAATGAGTTGACTCAGTATCCAAAAAAAATTAAGATGAGCTGTTAAATAATAACTGTTCCATCATTAAAAATATTATTATAGTACAGCAAAACAATCCATGTTTCCATCATAGTTCTTTTTCTATTATAACTAACATTTTAATCATCAGCAGCAGGTGGGGAATAGCAGAAGCAAACAGTATCTTTTACAACAGTCCCAAGTTTAAGATTCAAGAGAGACTCACATTTCAGTTAACTCCCATAAAACTTTTGTAGAAGGAGAATTAAGATTGCATGGTGGTAGCAACTGCAGGATCAAATGAGGAGACTTCCAAAACCCAGGAAATTAAATTTAAATAATTTAATCCTCTGCAGAAGGGAAAATATAAATTTAGTGAATAATTACACTCTAAAACTATTTTCTTTCATGCACTGAAATATAAACTAAAATAGCTACTCTGTGGCCCTGCTGAAAAGCCCTTAGATTAAGCACAAATGAAAAAAGAAATTTTATTCAAGTTGGCCCAGTCAAGCTAAATGGCATTTCACCTCAGTTTTTACTGCATAAAGTGGAATGAGGCAGTCAAAAGGAATGATCAAAGCACTAAGTATTCTAGTATTGACTGCACATACAAGCAATTCAATCAATTTTTACACCCTGAGACAAGAATCTAACAAACCAAAACAATTATACTGATTTAATCATTATCACTTAGTGTCATTTTAGCAAATGGCAACAGTTTTCCATATTAATTTGACTAATGATGTGTCTCACGTTGAGTGACAAACTCAGAATTCTGCAAGAACGGCACTCAGTTCCAGACAGCAGTACACGTTTATTCTCAGGGTGTAGTTCTCTTTGAACAGTGAGCTGTTATTAAAGTAAATAAAAGTTCTATCCCATTGGACGGGAAATAAATGTGTAAAAAAAAAAAAAAATCAAATGTTTGCACAGAACGACTCTGCTGTAAGATATCTGAACAGAAACAGCTGCCTATCCCTCCCAATATGCAGCTAATATGTATCACTGTATTGACTATATTGACTGCCTAGTCTGTAACCAGTTTAGTTAAACAAATTGGATGAAATCTATTCTATTCATAGATGAAATAATAATAACTTATCTGTCTTAATATATAAACCATTTGCAGTCATTTTCATACTAACAGTTGTAGGATCATGAGCGTTTTCTTCACAGCATGGCTGTAAATGTCTGAGACTGAAAGACTGTGTTTCCATGGGAGTCTTAAATTTACTGAACCTGACATCAGCAAAGGTCCTGTAAATCAAAATTTGGCCAAAATACTGTTCTAATGAAATGCCAGCTCCCACAGCAATTTTCTGTCAAATGAGTGCTGCTCACCAAGGACACTCCAGAGTCAAACAAAAACATGAAAATGTGCAGCAGGGCTGTGGCCAAAGTCCTGCAAATGCTTGAGTTTTTCCCAGTCTAGAACATGTACTCCCTAATGTGCTTTTTGTCCCCCAGGATTTACACTGGGTAGAGACTACAGTTAAAGACTGATGCCCTTTGACATAAATATTCCCAAAATAAGACTGGTTTCCCATTTCTACACATTACGAGGGTGAGGGGAGAACCAGCAGTGTATATAAAAAAACATCTATAAACATAACCAGCCATATTTCAGATAGGACCCTATGCCCTTGCACTTGGCAACCAGGCACTCCACTTACAAATTAAATCAGAGCTTTTTAATATCTGGTAAAAGACTGCTATTTTCTGTCCCACTTGAATCACTCTGGACAGAAAGCAAAAAATCAGTCTGTTGGTATGTAGCAAAATCACATTAATAGAAGTGGCAGGATAATGAGAAATTAAATATCCTGCTAAAAACCCATCACAATTATGAAGCTGACACTGGTTAAACATACTTGGGAACATTAAAAATCCCAATTATAGTACATAAAGGGTAAATATAAATTCATTCCTTTAATGTTTGTTGTCCAATTCTTGTGCTTGGATAACCGAAGGACTAAAATACAAATCCAGCAGTGCAGAAAAAAAATCTGTAATGTATATTTACTGGGTAAAAATGAAGTGCATTAGGACACATAGCAGGAACAAAAGGTTACAAGGAGGGATTAAACAGACACTTAACCATAAAGAAGAAGTGAAGGTATAAACCAGCTCTGAAGTATGAAACTGAAGGAACAGAGGCAACACAGAAAGGCAAAACTCTGATAGGAAAGCAAAGAAAGGCAATAACTGAAAAGAGAAAATGGATAGTGAAGAAGCAGCAGAATGTGAAACAAACCAGAAAAATTACAGTATCATCACTTTTTGCAGGGCAAGTAAAATCATATTTTAAGAGTTATGAAGTTCCAAAAGCTACTGAGATAGGCTCTGCTACTTGTTCTAACACACAGGGTAGTAAAAAAACCAAAAAGACCCAAACCTTGAAAAAGGAGGAAACTAAAGGAAAAGGAATGTTCTCATATCTTTCTGCTGCTGAAAAAAAAGCATCTGAAAACTTATTACATTGAAAGTTAAAAATCTGCATGTGCAGTGCCTTGTCCTTTCCCAGCCTCCAGCTATCATAATTTCAGATTTGGTTTCTAAAGATGACAAACCCCTGCAATGATTTTTCACACTTTAAAATACCGTTTGGATTTCATTGCACAGTTAGGAAACCAGGTCACCAGGAATTAAGATGCCTGTTTGATGTATTACATGATCCAAAATTGCTTAAAGGTTTTGGCACCTTAAAGATAAATCAATACTTGAAATAGAGTTCTTCTAGTCTAGCCAAGTAAGGTAATAATGGTAACAGGTAAAGTATACTGTGCAATATAATCAGCTTTACACATAAATGCTAATTTTATCACAGTTTTCTCCTTCTCCCATATATAACTGACAAGCAATGAAAGTGAAAAATACAGCTTCCTTCCTAAATTTTTAAATTAAATAATCTCAACAGCCAAAATTTTGATGTGCAATTCTGTTTCTAAAATAAACAAAGCAAAACAAAACAAAACAAAAAACCAAACCAAACTAAAAACCAAACGCCTTAAGAAATGGTACTACTGTTTTTTCAACATACTACTTGTAACAACAATAAACCAGTCACAATAAAAATGTGTGTGACAGTGAGCAGTGGCAGTTCAAAGTAATCAAAACAGGAATGATTTTTCAGACAGAAAACAAGGTAATCTTTAATACCAGAATTAAAAGTGGGTTCATCTATGCAATTAGATTTGTTTTTAAAGCAAAGGGCTAATCCTTTGCAAAAGCTTGTAAAATGTGAGTCCTGAAACACAAGAACAGCTGGTCAGAACAGACCAATGCACTCCACCCAGTTCAAACTTCATTCAGGTATCTCCTGTCTCTAATTAAAAAGCCTTCCCTAAAATTACATCAGATGTAATTTCAGGAGAACATGTTTTCCAGATTTTCAAATACTTACAAAGGGCACTACCTTTCACAAAACTTCCTCCCTGACTACATTTATGACAGTTTTCCTTACCTTTAAAAATAACAGAAACGATAGGATCTGGTTTCCCAAACTTGGTTTTAGGGATATTGGTAGCAGATTCCACAATCACCCGAAGCATTGTTTCCTGTCTTGCCTAAATGTTAACTACTGTGGAAGGAATTAAGTCTTCAGTTTCACAGTCCTTAACTTCTGGACTGAAATGCTAGCAGGAAGAGGAGGCAGGGAATTGCCGGTTTACAGCAAAGGAGGTCTATGGGTGGATCTATGACGGAGTAGCTGCTCAAAACTATGAAGAAAAAAAAAAAAAATGTCCTGTAAATTGACACCAGGTTCTGTCTTGCTGCACAGAAAGAGCTCTCGCTAGTGAGAAAAGCACACTGCAAAAAAGCAGATTCGTTGTTGTTGCTGCTTTTATTTTTAAACTGTGTGATAAAACTCTCGTCAGTAGCCAAGGTGAGAATAGGCATTAAGCAACAAGAACTTTAAGCACTACTCTAGAACTCGAGCTAAATCACATCTGCCTCTCGTTATACCAAGGTATGAAATTTCGCGATGGCTTATATTTTTTTCCTCTTAATTTTCCGAACGTCATTGCTCGCAAATGCTTTTGGCTTGTGTCCGTGTCAGCCTAGTCACAAACTAGCGATGGTCCCCAAAACCAGTGTAAGTCCTCCCCCTCCTGTTGCGTTCCGGAACAACGACGTGTTATATTGTAAACGCTGCAGCTTCCTCATGGAACATCCTGGATATAGTAGATTCCGTGGGGAATTATTGAAATATATATCCATAACTAAAAATTAAAAAGGATTATGGAAATTCGTGCAAAAAACAAACGAACTAAAAACCCCAAAACCCAAGAGACAAGACACTCCGTATTGTTCGGAGGCATATGAATGTTTGTTTCAACACAAAAGGTTTAACGTGAACACGTGCACGAACACGCCAGTAAACATGAACCAGGTAACACTTACATGGTAAGCACAAGAACTCTGAGCTCCCCGTGCTCAGCGTTAGTTTTTCTCGGCTGTGAACAGATGTGACAACCCGAGACGTGCACGCCGCCGCTGCCACACGTGTCCCCGATCAGAGAGGAGAGGGGAAGCCAGCAAGACGGAGCAAAATGAGTCACATGTGAGCGCAGTTCAGCCTAGTTTTTACCTGATCACACAAGAACTATCCTAGCTTACTTTGTAATTTCTAAAATGATTAGATTTTGGGTAGATGAAGAGGATTTCTGGAGGAGAAAAACCACGCATGTTCAGGGAGGAACGAGGAAGCAGACACGTTAAAGACAGCATTGAGCGGGCCCTGCAGACTCGTCCCGAGCACCACGGCAGCCTGTTCACCCTCCCGGGCCCGCCGCCCGCACCCGCCTGGGAGCCCCTGCAGCGGAGGGTGGGGACGGCACCGGGGCGGTGACACGAGGGGGCGGTGACACGG